>BLSH010094356.1:191598-214472 GCA_018402905.1 Glandirana rugosa
ACCGATTATACGGAAGAATTCTTCGGGTTACGTTCAAAATCTGTAACTAAGATTACCATGTTAACATTGAAGGGATTTCTTTAGGAAAAGTACAACTCTACTTTACGTAGAAAGCGAGTTTGTTTAACAGGGACGTTGTTACAACGATAAAGTAGTAGATTAAATAAAAATTTTTACGATGTTACAAGTTAGAAGAGTACAAAAAGGGACAGAAAACGAACAACGACAGGTAGAGATCTCAACTCGCTTGGGCCTGACATTTAAAGCCCAGGCATGGCTTGAAACCCCACAGGCCCTGGGCCTGGGCCGCAAAAGACAGGGAAAAACATGAGAAGATTGAACATTGTAGCATTTTTAAAAATAAATTAGATGATGAAATAGCAACATTGTTGCAGGGACAATTTGTTTGAGCGAAAGATGCATTTCATCTCAACATGAAAAGGATTTCTTTAGGGAAGTTACAATTGTACCATTAGAATCAATGTCTAAAACTTGCATTGGGCTTCTTAAGAAGGCATATTAGCCAACGCGAATTTTCCTACTCAAAAAGACTTTATAGGCAAGTGTAAATTTGCGAATTTACTATACCGCCCTCTAAAAAAGGCATGGGAGTTAAAATGAGGGAATTTTCTTGTCTGAGCATGCTCAGTTGTGCTGATGAATAGTCAGGAAAAAAGGGGGAATTTGGCTCTTTTCAGACTTTCAATGATATTTCAGGTTATATATCACTTTTTTAAACAATTTAAAAGCAGATCATCATTAAACAAGATACTACATTTTTAAAAACAATTTAGGTGAACCTATCATGCTCTAAACATTATTTCCATGTGCAATTCCCTTGCTTCTACCACGACTAGTTTTTTAGTCACTCACTGCTGTTTGGGTGCTATAGTGAATTTGATTCTGGGACTATTTTCTCCTCAGGGCTTTAGTGAATTCCATTTTCGCGCTAATTAGCGCGAATTTGCGATTCTGCGTGCTAAAATTCGTGCAAAGGCATATTCGCGATATAGTAAATGACCCCCAATGTGTCTTCTCCATGATCATATAATGTGTCTTCTCCATGACTATATAATGTGTCTTCTCCATGACTATATAATGTGTCTTCTCCAAGATCATATAATGTGTCTTCTCCATGACTATATAATGTGTCTTCTCCATGACTATATAATGTGTCTTCTCCATGACTATATAATGTGTCTTCTCCATGATCATATATTGTGTCTTCTCCATGATCATATAATGTGTCTCCTCCATGATCATATAATGTGTCTCCTCCATGATCATATAATGTGTCTTCTCCATGACTATATAATGTGTCTTCTCCGTGATCATATAATGTGTCTTCTCCATGACTATATAATGTGTCTCCTCCATGATCATATATTGTGTCTTCTTCATGATCATATAATGTGTCTTCTCCATGACTATATAATGTGTCTTCTCCATGATCATATAATGTGTCTTCTCCATGACTATATAATGTGTCTTCTCCATGATCATATATTGTGTCTTCTTCATGATCATATAATGTGTCTCCTCCATGATCATATAATGTGTCTTCTCCATGATCATATAATGTGTCTCCTCCATGATCATATAATGGGTCTTCTTCATGATCATATAATGTGTCTCCTCCATGATCATATAATGTGTCTTCTCCATGATCATATAATGTGTCTTCTCCATGATCATATAATGTGTCTTCTCTCCTCCATGATGCAATGGGGTTGATTTACTAAAGGAAATTCAATCTGCACTACAAGAGTCTACAAGCTATGGTGCCAATCATCGAAAAATTGATCACACCTGATGTACTGATGGCCTATCTCATTTCTTGAGGCCCTGAAATGTCAGGAAAGTACAAATACCCCCCAAATGACCCCTTTTTAAAAAGTAGACATTCCAAGGTATTTAGTATGAGGCATGGCGAGTTTTTTGAAGTTGTACTTGTTTCACCCAATTCTTGGGAATATTAAGAAATTATTATTATTTTTTTTTTTTGCACAAAACTGTCATAACAACAAAAGCCATTACAATTTGACCCTTGTCAAAGTCGCTCCTTGACAGTTTTTTCTTTTCAACACATCAAGTTCAGGGACAACATTTTCACTTGCTGCCTAATATATCCTCCCACTCTTAGGTGCCATTGTAACAAGATAATCAATTTTATTCACTTTACTTGTCAGTAGTTATAATGTTAAGGCTGATTAGTGTAAGTGAATATTATGATCATACTATGCAGTATGATCCCCTCAAGAGGTACAGAATACACTTCTCTTGCACTTTCATCTTTACAGAGTAGCTCTGTTGCTAGATTAAGACATTTAATGTAAGACCTGCTTTACAGTAGCACTCTAAGCAACATTAAATGATAAAATTAATAGCCCATTAAAAGATAACATAACATAAAGCAGAAAAGGGGGTAAAACAGCCTCCCGTAGAGGTCAATCGTGTTGGGGTAGTTAGGTGGTAAGGACCAGATGGCCCATTAATCCACACTGCCATTCATCCCACAAAGGGATGTAGCCCCAAGGGCAACAATTTACTGAACCAAACTTGTGAAAACACAAAGATCCCTTGTCAGGACACTGCTGGCATAAAAATATTTTTATTGAATATAATTAAAAGCCAAATAACAAAAATACAAAACAGCACCGTAGATGCACAGAATAAAATAGAGTAAAAGGTGACAACGTTGTCAAAAAACAGGGAACAGAATCAGCCGGCTGCATCGCATCATTCACCACCACACACTCACTGACACGCTGACAGAGCAAATGGGGGCAATTCGTGAATTAGTGTTCCTTGTTTTTGACAACGTTGTCACCTTTTACTCTATTTTATTCTGTGCATCTATGGTTCTGTTTTGTATTTTTGTTATTTGGCTTTTAATTATATTCAATAAAAATATTTTTATGCCAGCAGTGTCCTGACAAGGGATCTTTGTGTTTTCACAAGTTTGGTTCGATAACAAAACAAAACCTTCAATATTCACCTTCAGTGCAAGATTCTCCATGGAATCCTTTTTTTTTCTGCCACTAGATGACCAACATCATTTAATCCACATCCTCTGAGCCCAGGTCATCCTGGACCTGCTCCTCCCTGTGACTGGTCAGTGAAATGAGAATCAACTCAATGATGAGCTCTTCTTTCTTTCACTCCGCTTTTCTCATTCTATCAGCATGCTTGATCTGGTTACAGAGCTGCATATATCTGTGTCTTTTTTAGATGTCTAGAGATTAGCTTTAACAAGTCTTACCTGTCCCTTATCTTTGCTTTCTTCAGCATTCAACACATTTCCAGATGTACAGAGATATGGAGCCGGTCCAAGTCAGTCCACACTTGCTCACTGGTGCAAGTCCGGCTTATCTCCGAAAAAACTCATAGGGGCATAATGTATGGATGACAGCACACCGGAAAAATACTTGCAGATTCTTTAACTCATAAAATTTGGCAGAACATCAGTTGACAGGAATGAAACCTTTTACATGTTTCACACCTGCAGGCACTTAAACGAGTAAACACCTGCTGGAGTGAAACATGTAAGGGGTTTCATTCACCAATTTTTGTGAATAAAGAATCCGCAAGTATTTGTCTAGTGTGCCGCTACTGATTTATTATGCACATATACTTCCAGAAATGTCATAGGCGGCCTCAGCTATGTGCTGTGATTCTACCCATCAGCTATTACCTCATTACAGTGTTCTGTTGTAAAGATCAAAACACAGAGGTTGGGAACCATCCCCAGAAGTGTCAGATGCTAAGGATTTGGCAGCAGCGATATCTCTTCATGATTGTAAAGATTGGCAACACAAGCAGCACTAAAGATTTTATTACTGGCAGGCTTTATTTAATCTTTATCTAGCGAATACAGTGGGTGTAGAACAGAACCCCCCCCCCCCTTTAAAATTATCACATTTTGTTGCTTTGCAGCCTGAAATGAAGACAAACACAGTTTTTGTTTTATCCAGTCGTATTTACTAATATCCAAGTGAAAAATATAACACCAACACATCAGAAAAAAAATGCAAAAACAGAATCACTGAGTTGGAAAAAGGATCACCCCCTTTTGTCAGTATTGTGTTGAACCACCTTTTGCTTTAATTACAGTCTTTAGCCTGTTGGGATATGTCTACTAACTTACATCTAGACTTTGCAATATTTGTCCACTCTTCTTTGCAGAACTGCTCAAGTTCAGTTATATTTGATGGTGACCATTTGTGGACTGCAATCTTCAAGTCATTCCACAGATTTTCAATGGAGTTTAAAGTGCTCATAAAGGCAGAAGTTTTTTTTATCTTAATGCATTCTATGCATTAAGATAAAAAAACTTCTGTGTGCAGCAGCCCCCCAATACTTACCTGAGGTCCATCGAGATCCAGCAATGTTGCACGAGAGACTCGGCTGTCCAGGACTCCTCCTCATTGGCTGAGACAGCAGCGTGGCGGCAGGAGGATCTGGGCTGCTCTGTGCAAAACCAACTGCACAGAGCAGTCAAGTATAACATGTTTGTTATTTTTAAAGAGAAAAAAAAGGAGACTTTAGTATTACTTTAAGTCTGGGCTCTGACTAGACCATGTAAGGACATTCACCTTTTTTCTCCTTCAACCACTGTGTGGTCATTTTTGCTATGTGCTTTGGGTCACTGTCATGTTGGAAGGTAAACCTTTTTCACATGGACAACTTTCTGTGCATGTGCCTTATCAGGAATCCATTCCATTTTTGATGGGCTCGCAGAGTGATTTGTTCTAATAAAGAGGGTTATCATAGTTCACCCTATATACACTTTCAGAAAGATACATTTTAATTGACTAGCAATACAATAAAAATGTTTAAATGTCACAATTAAAAAAAAAGAATTATGTCTCTCTATATGTGATCAAAACTTACTGTAAAGACACAATTCAGTCATTTTTTTAGAAGATCAAAGCCAAATTAAAGGAGAAGTATGGCCTGAGCCATACTTCTCCTATGGGTCACAAGAGTGCTTTCAGCAGAGTGCAGACTAAAATCCGCTCTCTGCTGACATTACAGGAGTCAGGACAGGCACCGTGTTATCATGACTTGGGATCCACCAGGTGCCTGGACCGACAGCCAATCAGTGAGCCGATGAGAGCCTGAGACACCCGATCCCCGCCCCTCCACAGCTTAGCGCTCCAGTGAGCGTGGAGGAGCAGATAGGAGAGCTGCTGATTGGCAGCCAGCAGCTCTCCACTCAGGGATCTGTGAGAACCATCGGCGGTGTTTGATGGCTCGGTTCTCAGTGTACAGACGCCGGGGGGACAGATGCAGCATCGGTCACCTAGGTAAGTATAATGGGGAAAAAAAAACAGAAACCCATACTTCTCTTTTAACCACTTGCCGACCGCCGATCGGCATCTGACGGCGGCAAAGTGGTTCGTTCCCGCAAAATGCCGTCATACGACGGCGGCTGTGGGATCGAGCTTAGTGAGCGCGCATGCCGCCGGAGGCACGCCCGCGCGCTCACTGTGTTCGGGGAGGGCCAGGGAGCGGGTGCGGCGGCTTTGGTTGCCGCAGGCTATCCGCGATGGCCCCCCCGAGCGGAGGAACGGAGGTCCGTGTATGTAAACACGGACCTCCGCTCTGTGTGAAGGGGGAAGGGCTGTGATCACAGCCTTCCTGTATACGAAGGCTGTGACCACTTCCCTTCCCCAGATAGTGCAGTCCCCCTACAGTTAGAACACGCCCAGGGAACATAGTTAACCCTTAGAGCGCCCCCTGCAGGTTAACCCCTTCACTGCCAATGACATTTACACAGTAATCAGTGCATTTTTATAGCACTGATCGCTGTATAAATGCCAATGGTCCCAAAAAAGTGTCAAAATGGTCCGACATGTCCGCTGAAATATTGCAGTGCCGCTAAAAATCGCAGATCGCCGCCATTACTAGTAAAAAAAAAAAACCCCAAAAATGAATTCTCATCATCCGTAAACGCGACCACTTTTGCACAAACCAATCAATAAACGCCGATTGCGATTTTTTTTATCGCAAATATGAGGAAGAATGTAAATCGGCCAAAAACGGTGAAAAAAAATGTTTTTTTATATTTATTTTTTTTTTATTTGTATTCTAGCAAAAAGTAAGAAACTTGCAAAAAGGGCTCCGGTCCTAAAGCTGGAAATCCTTCCGGGGCTGAAGTGGTTAAATGAAAGAACAGACATACTGTATACAGTTAAATGGAAATATCCAGGAGTATAATATACTAATGCAGCACATTTACGATAATTCTATATTCTTCATGTATCTTCCTGTCACAGTAATTGCATGGTAAGCATGCCATGACAAAGGATTCTCTTGGATTAATAAAGCCATTAAAAACTCTGCGTTTGATACTGGAATGGATACAATAACAAGTGCATACATGAACATAGATGTCTAATAGACCACTGCGCTTCTAACATAACAACCAGATCCTATAACATATTAAAAGTAATACATTTTATTACACAGTAATATATAGGATTACATATAGTGCTGACCGTTTAGAAGAATATGTTCAGCCAACATCTTTTTACCAAAGTATTGAATAGAGTGGGAAAGGCTCTCTTCCTCAGAGCTCAGCATTTTTCCATTTTGTGAATTAGGCTGAATTTACAAAGCTAACACACCAGAATAAAGACGCCAAATTTAAAAACAATGATAGATGCTCCCCCGCACCCTTCCCTGTATTGTCTAGTTTTCTGCCTATTACTTAGGATGGGGATGAGAAAAATCTTTGGAACTGAGACAGTCGCACTTGCTGCTTCTATGGGTTCAGGCCTCTTAGGGTCACCTTACTGTATTGGTACTATCACAAAAGACTCAGTTTCTGTCTATGGGTATGATAAGATACGTCCTTATATGTTTAGAGTCCCTGCATGTGCACTATTGTCTCATTATATCAAATGGTATTAATATATGGAACCTTATTTGATCCATCTCATGCCCTGTGTGTAAATAGGATACATAAAGATTATATAGTATATTTAAAAAATGACAGTTACGGTAATTTCAGTAGAGTCCAATCAGATTTATTAATTATATTCACATAACTAAAAATGCAGATACTTACTCTTGTGTAACTCTTTGTGAATTGAGCCTATAGTCACTTTTTCCATCAGGGCGTATTCGCGTTTAGGCCTCTTTACGCGTGTGAATAAATGCCTTGTTTCTGCATCCCTGCTACTTCTTATGATTGACCTACAGATCTCGTTGTCTTTCTTCTTTTTTCTTATTCTCTGTGTACTTTATTGTACTTTGTGTTATTCTTTTCAATAAAAAGTTGGAACAAGAAAAAAATGCCTCGTTTGTTACTGATCTGAAGACAGGTGCATTGTTTTCTGTGGAACAATGAACCCAGTTGTGTAAAGATAAAGTGATAGAGTTGACAGCCGTAAAATAAATATAGAAAATTTTATGTTTGAGTGCAGTCATTTACGCACCTATGCATGTATATATAGTATCTCACAAAAGTGAGTACACCCCTCACATTTTTGTAAATATTTTATATGTTTTCATGTGACAACATTGAAGAAATTATACTTTGCTACAATGTAAAGTAGTGAGTGTACAGCATGATCCCCTCTCTTCGGAGACTGGGCCGCAGGGCAGTATTCCAACATGATAGCGACCCCAAACACACCTCCAAGATGACCACTGCCTTACTAAAGAAGCTGAAGGTAAAGGTGAGGGATTGGCCAAGCATGTCTCCAGACCTAAACCCTATTGAGCATCTGTGGGGCATCCTCGAACGGAAAGTGGAGGAGCGCAAGGTCTCTAACATCCACCAGCTCCATGATGTTGTCATGGAAGAGTGGAAGAGGACTCCAGTGAAGCTCTGGTGAACTCCATGCCCAAGAGGGTTAAGTCAGTGCTGGAAAATAATGGTGGCTACACACACTATTGACACTTTGGACCCAACTTGCATTTTCACTTAGGGGTGTACTCACTTTTGTTGCCAGTGGTTTAGACATTAATGGCTGTGTGTTGAGTTATTTTGAGGGGACAGCTTATTTACACTGTTATACAAGCTGTACACTCACTACTTTACATTGTAGCAAAGTGTAATTTCTTCAGTGTTGTCACATGAAAAGATATAATAAAATATTTACAAAAATGTGAGGGGTGTACTCACTTTTGTGAGATAGTGTACACACATATATTGCAGCACTGGCAACTGGTAGAGGATAAAGAACAATTTTTGCGTATGTATAAGCATATGCACTTTTAAGCTGGGTACACACTATACAATTTTCTTTAGATTTTTTTCCTTCATATTTACCAAACCCATTTAACATGAGGTCAAACCTTGAGTTTCATTTGTATGCAATCAGTCAAGCCCTTGCCCTACATGGTTTTGGTAAATCTAAAAGAAATCTGACAACAAAAGTTGTATAGTGTGTATGGGGTCTTACAGTGCATCCGGAAGGTATTCACATCGCTTCACTTTTTCCACATTTTGTTATGTTACAGCCTTATTCCAAAAATCCAAAAAATCCTTATTCCATTATTTTCGTCAAAATTCTACAAACAATACCACATAATGACAATGTGAAAGAAGTTTGTTTAAAATCTTCGCAAAATTTATTAAAAATAAAAAGGAGAAAAATCACATGTACATAAGTATTCACAGCCTTTGCTTAATACTTTGTTGAAGCACCTTTGGCACCAACTACAGCCTCAAGTGTTTTTGAGTATGATGCTACAAGCTTGGCGCACCTATTTTTGAGCAGTTTCCACCATTTTTCTTTGCAGGTCCACTCAAGCTCCATCAGGTTGGATGGGGAGCGTCGGTGCACAGCCATTTTCAGATCTCTCCAGAGATATTCAATCGGGTTCAAGTCTAGGCTCTGGCTGGGCCACCCAAGGACATTCACAGAGTTGTCCCGTAACCACTCCTTTGTTATCTTGGCTGTGTGCTTAGGGTTGTTGCCCTGTTGGAAGGTGAACCTTTGCCCCAGTCTGAGGTCCAGGGCAATCTAGAGCAGGTTTTCATCAAGGATGTCTCTGTACATTGTTGCATTCATCTTTCCCTTGATCCTGACTAGTTTTCCAGTTCCTGCCGCTGAAAAACATCCCCACAACGTGATGTTGCTGCTACCATGCATCACTGTAGGGATGGTATTGACCAGGAGATGAGCGATGTCTTGTTTCCTCCAGAAATGACGAGTTCAATCTTTGTGTCATCAGACCAGAGAATTTTGTTTCTCATGGTCTGAGAGTCCTTCAGGTGCCTTTTGGCAAACTCTAGGCAGGCTGTCATGTGCCTTTTACTGAGAAGTGGCTTCCATCTTACCATACAGGCCTGATTGGTTGAGTGCTGCAGAGATGGTTGTTCTTCTGGAAGGTTCTCCTCTCTCCACAGAGAAATGCTGGAGCTCTGTCAGAGTGACCATTAGGTTCTTGGTCACCTCCCTGACCAAGGCCCTTCTCCCCCGATCGCTCAGTTTGCCTGGTGGTTACAAATTTCTTTTACTTATTTTACAGAACATTTTACTCAGGATCTTCCTAAACATCAGGAACTTATTATGGCTTAGGTCCCTTTCACACGGGCGGACCAATCGGGAGCAGGTGTCACCCCCTGACATCTGATCCTATCCACTAAAATCAGACGGATTGTGTTAGACTTTCCATTTGCATCGCCCATAGAGGAGAGTGTGCTGTGTCTGCTTTGCATAAATGGAGAAGACACGGACAAGCCACCTGCCTGATCAGCAGACAGATTCCCCCTTGAGCAGGTGGACTCCTGGCAGAGTCTGCCCCATGTGATAGGGGCCTTACTCTGTTTTTTTTTTTTTTACTATAGTATAATTAAAATAGGTCTTGTTATGACATATATTAGTGAAAAAAATCCAGATAAAATATATGTTTTAATGTATTTATTTTGTTTATTCACAGATATGAATTACGCACGGTTTATTACAGCAGTGAGTGCAGCTAGGAAACCCTCACCTATACGAGCTCTGAGTAAGTACTGGGAAGCGGTGGTGAATGTCCCTCCTGGGATAATTGTGATGCTGGTCCAGGAGATACTTCTTGGTAGTGCTGGGTAGAAGTCAGGGGCGGCCCGTCCATTAGGGCGTCCCTCTCTCCAGCCACCCCCTATATGCTAAATGGATAGATTCATGCATAGCTGCAGCCACCCCTATTCATGCGGAATTCCCGGGGATGGGGGGTTCTTTGAAGCATCTCATTAGAGCCGTAGTGTGGCTTGTGGCACACAGCATGGCACCGCAAGACCACTCACATGTGTTAGAAAGGCAAATTAATATTTGCCTTTCTAACACTGAACCGCCTCTCTGCCAGTCAGGAAGCGCCGGTATGTTACCGGTTTCCCGATAGGCGGAGAAGACAGGCGATCCTATTGGATGCCTTTCTGGGAGGAGCACGGCTCCCCCCCTCGCTGTCCCCGCTCTCTGCCGAGACGCCGCTGCCTGCATGCCTGCCCGCTCCTAGATGGGGTAAGTGCAGGACTGATGTCCCAACTACTTGGGGGGGGGGCTGCTGAAGGATATACCCCTCTGCTGATGCTACATATACCCCTCTGGTGATGGTATATATACCCCTCTGGTGTTGGTATATATACCCCTCTGGTGATGGTATATATACCCCTCTCGTGATGCTACATATACCCCTCTGGTGATGCTACATATACCCCTCTGGTGATGGTATATACCCCTATGGTGATGGTATATATACCCCTCTGGTGATGCTACATATACGCCTCTGGTGATGGTATATATAACCCTCTGGTGATGTTACATATACCCCTCTGGTGATGTATATACCCCTCTGGTGATGCTATATATACTCCTCTGTTGATGCTCTATACCCCTCTGGTGATGCAACATATACCTCTATGGTGATGTATATACCCCTCTGGTGATGCTATATATACACCCCTCTGCTGACGCTACATATACTCCTCTGGTGATGTATATACTCCTCTGATGATGCTATATATACTCCTCTGGTGATGCTATATACCCCTTTGGTAATGTATACACCCCTCTGGTGATGTATAATACCCTTTGTTGATGCTATATATACTCCTCTGCTGATGCTATATACCTGTCACGGTCCTGGTGGTGGAGTCTGTCTTATGCAGGGAACAACCGCTCTTACACACCCAATTCGGGGACCCCTGGTAGTTTAAACAGGATGTCCTGGAGTGTGGGATGGCACGAGGGCTGGATGGTCACTGTTGGTAATGTGAAGTTCCAGATGGTCGTGCAGGCAGAAGGATGGTCGTGCAGGCTGGGTCGGTAACTGGCGGGCGGTGCGGTACAAGGGATCAGGCAAGAGAGAGGTCAGAGTCCAAGCAGAGGTTCATTAACAGACTGGCAGCAGAAGTACAGAGGGGTCAGACAATCGGATGGTCGTGGATAGCCGGGGTCGGTGCAAGCAGACAATCAGCGGGTCAGAGCCAGCTGGGTCGGATCAGGGAAACAGGAACACACACAGGAACAGGTCACAGGAACAGAGCTGATGCTCACAGGAACTCAAATACTGTAGAATGGACAGCACCTGCTGACTAGTGCAGGCAGCCTAAATAGCGTTGTTTGACACCATTTCCGGCGCACGCACGGGAGCGGGCGCGCTAACGTGCCCAGAACGGCAAAATGTCCAGGAAGTGGCCAGGCTTTCCTAACACTGCCCCCCCCCCAAGGGGCAGCCACCTTAAAAGTTTGGATACAGTCGTTAGCATGGAGGTTAGCTTTGGGCTCCCACAAGCTTTCTTCCGACCCCACCACCCTTGTGTCTGCAGTCGAGTATTGCTTTGACCTCAAATTCTTCTGCTCCATCGACCATGACAGGGGCCGGGGGAACTATAGCTCTATTGGGGAAGGGGTCCGGGGCCATCGGTTTCAGTAAGGACACATGGAACACTGGGTGTATCTGTAGAGACAGTGGGAGCTCTAGCTCGTAGGAGACCTGGTTGACCTTCCTTTTAACCGAGAAGGGGCCGATGAATCGTGGGCCCAGATTTTTAGACGGGCGCGATAATTTCATATTCTTTGTTTGACAACCAAGTCTTTTCACTAGGTTGGGAATTGAGTTCACCCAGTTTTTTCTTGTCGTAAGCTGCCTTGGTAACTTCTTGCGACTTGGCAAGTGTTTCCTGCAAGAGTTTCCAGTTAGCCCTGAAAAACTGAGCTGTTTTGTGTGCTGCTGGTACTGCACTCTCGCCTGCTTGACTGGGAAGCATGGTAGGGTGGAATCCGTAATTGGCCCAGAAGTGTGTTTGGTCAGTCGCAGAATGTACTGAGTTGTTATAGGCAAATTCCGCCAAGGGTAGAAGCGTGCACCAGTCGTCTTGGGAGTATGCAGAAAAACAACGGAGATATTGTTCCAATGTCTGGTTTGTCCTCTTGGCCTGGCCGTTGGTTTGAGGGTGGTAAGCGGTTGAGAAGGACAGGTTAATTTCCAGAGCCACACAGAGGGCTTTCCAGAACCGAGAGGTGAACTGAACCCCCCAATCGGAGACAATGTTCTCTGGGACGCCATGCAGCTGGATGATTTCCTTAATAAAGATCTCCGAGGTTTCTCTTGCGGTGGGGGTGCCCTTCATCGGAAGGAAGTGTGCCATCTTTGTGAGTCTGTCCACAACCACAAAGATTGTGGTGTGCCCTTTGGCTGGGGGTAGCTCTACTATAAAGTCCATTGAAATTTTTGACCAAGGCAGGTCTGGTATAGGAAGAGGTTTCAAGAACCCTCAGGCCTTGGTCTTGTCCGTCTTGTTTCTGGCACAAGTAGAACAGGAGCGGACATAAGCTAGACAGCAGCGGCCACCAAAAAGAGCGTAGCACCAGTTCAGTGGTTTTCCGGGTGCCGAAGTGCCCGGCAAGTTTGTGGTCGTGGTGAAATCTTAGAATCACAGGACGTAGCTCCTTGGGGACAGAGATTTGGTTATGATGCCACCAAAGACCATCCTTCCAGGTCAGCCCCTGGCCAGGTGATGCTGATGAGCAGGCAGAAGATCTCCAGATCTGTGAGAGTAAATCGTCCTGAGTGAGCAGAAAATTTCTAGGTTGGAGGATGGTGTCTGGAGGAGCAGGTGTTCCAGGTTCCGAATACATACGGGATAGCGCATCAGGCTTACTGTTCTAAGCCCCTGGTCGGTATGTCAGGTGAAACTGAAATCTGGAAAAGAACAGCGCCCAGCGGGCCTGGGCACCCTCCAGTAGGTAGCGCCATTCTTGTTTCTCCGCTCTGTACTAGCATTCCACACTCATTGGGCATAGAAGCTGTTAGATACTACTTGGAGCATAGTTCGGGGAAAGGAATGGCCACATGGGGCTAAATATGCCCCAAGTTTGGCCAACCTTTTTATGGCCCGATGGGAAGAGGACACCGTCTATGCCCAGAAGGCACCTCAGTTGGTTCTTTGGGCAAGTACATTGACGACGTCCTCCTCCTATGGGATGGAGATCATTCTAGTTTCATTGAGTTTTTTGGGGTCTTGAACTCCAACAATAGAGATATTGAACTTATACATGAATCCAGCCAGACCAAAATTAATTTCTTGGATCTGACCATTAGGATTGTCAATGACCAGTTTGTTACATCTAACTCCTGTATACCCCTCAGTAGTTGCCACCACGACCCGTGGTTGAGAGGAGTTCCTAAAAGTCAGTTTATGAGACTCCGGCAGAACTGCTCCAACCATGATGAGCTCCTTACACAAGCTGGGGTTCTCTCCAGAAGATTTTTGGAAAAGGGATATGACTTAGATATGATCAATGCTACTATCGAACAGGTAGCATCTATGAATAGAGAGGATTTGCTTAGGGTTAGATCTGCAAATGAAAGGGGATCAGAGGCTCCAGCAGTACCATTCATTACTACCTATTCCTGTCAGGCTAAAGGGATCAAACAAATCATCTCTCGTCATTGGCACATTTTGAAAAATGACAGGATTGTTTACCTAATAAACCGGTGGTTGTGTTTAGGGGGGCCTCATCCCTTAGGAACAACATAGCACCTCATTTTCTAGACCCTCCTGTGCATAAAATCTGTTTTTTCCAACAACTCACAGGGTTTTATAAACACCCACTGCAAGTCAGACTTAACAAGCACATTACTAATATCCTCACAGGGTTTAAGAACCACTTAGTATCCAAATACTACCACAATGTGCACGGTTGTAATCCTTCAGACACTCTTTTTATGGGGATTGATACGTTTGAACCCCATTGGAGAGGTAGTTCCCTAGTCAGAGGTATCTCCAGGCTGGAGATGTCATGGATATATAGATTAAAATGTTATACTCCTTTTGGGCTCAATATTGATGCAGACGTCAACACGTTCATTGGCAACTGATGCTTGCCCCGTTGATTGTGTGTTAAATTCACTTGATGCCCTTTTGTACTATGTATTTTTTTACTATTATATATATTCAGGCTGTTATACCCTTTTGATATTTGTTATATAGGTTTGGTTGCCATTACAGGGGGACGCCCGCCTTTATTAATTACTCAGGCCCTTTGTCTATTTTCTCTTTGTTTGGAGGTTGGCATTACATTTATACATATTGCACCTTATTGGGAATTTTTGGTTGGTTTACCCCCTATATGGAAACATTCATCCAGCCTTTCAATTTTTGTCCCCCATAAATAGATGTAGTTCTTCTAGTCTATGTATGTATTCTTTCCCACACCAGTTCTCTATGTTCATTGACCCCAGTTGATAGCTTTGACTGGGGCCTACCTATGGCATATGAGTCTTTCCCTTAGCAGGGTTTAAGAAAATAATAATATTTAGGATGGAGGTAGGCATTTTGTTTTTTTTTTTTGTTTTTTGGGTCATCGTGAGCCATATTTTGAGGTAGGTTGGCTCACTCTGACAGGTGTCTATAGACAACTGTCTATCCATGGACTTTAAGTTCCAATGAGTCAGTTAGGGTGTCACATTTTTTAATATACAATTTTGACCCCATCTACACAAGTGATCTAACCTATGACCCAATTTAATCAGTTTATTATATGAAATATTGTGGCAATTCATTGGCCTAGCATATGTTGGATTATTATTTAAAAAAAAAAAAAATAGATGTATATATTATTTTTGATGTGTATATATACATTTCTGTGTTAAAAATGTATAATAATATAGTATTGGTATTTTTATATTTATTTATTTACAATTCGTTTTTGTACAAAAATAAATTTTTTATCATTTTTCTTTTTGTTATTTTTCTTCTGGATTGTCATTTGTGATCCTCTATTAAATTAGCTCATCCATTGGCAATTTTATTATTCTTTTATTCTCATTCAATTTATGGACATTTACATCCAGTTCAGGGTGACATCCTGTTCTGTTTCACCTAAACGGTGTAAATAAACTGGTAGCATTATCTTTAATATTAGCTGAACGCCGTAAGTCATTTGTTTGACTTTCTTATAAGGGCGTATAGTTTACCAGCATTTAAAAATTGCTTAGTTTATCCCAATTTAATTTAATATTTATACCATTTTTTTCATTTTTTGTTATGGAGCTGAGGGCAGTTTTCCCTCTTTTAAGATGGCGGGCGACCGCGTGTATGGCATCCGGATCATAGGGCTTATCTCTCATAAAGGCAGTGGGTTGGCGGCACGCCTTATCCCCGTGATGATGTCTATGTGAGACGAAACGTACGTCGGGAAGGCGCGCTGGCGTCACTGCCTGTGGAACACTATGCTGAGCCGGCCGGCTTGTTTGTTATTGGCACTGATTGATCGCATTTGCTTCTATTTTTTCATTGGGTGACCGATCATTGGATGGAGTTTGCCTACCCACGCCCCCGAGTCAAGAGAGTTAACCCTGTAGTGGGGTTCGGGGTATTGATACAACAGCGGCACCTCCGGCCCACAATCTGAGTCTGGTCCAGGTGGATGGTCCCTTGGGAGAATCTAAAACTTTGGAGCGACTAGGATGAGGAGTCTTTCACACCCCTGACAGGGACCCTGGCAGGGTGAGAAGCCACAAGCCCCTCTTGCGCTTATGTCTGGTAAGCAGCATTGAAATTGGTGGAGGTTCTAACTCACTGCAAGATTACTATTAGCACTTGGTGTGTTTTCCATCTATCGGGATTTTCAAAGTTTCTTGGACCTTATTTTTTGGTTGAATTATTTATACACCATTTGAGTGTTTTATGAACATTTATTTATTTATTTATTTATTTTATTTTTCTATTTATTTGTTCACTAATCATCTCAGTCCCTTATTGCACAAACTTTTTGATCACCATATTCATGGTGCATTATCAGATATTTCACATTTATGTCATTTGTATGCCTTTTATTGATTTCATATATACAGAGAAACTGGAAAGCAGAAACTCTCTCCACACGTTCACCTTTTATAACAAGTGGAGCTAAATCAGTCTTATTTTTCTGGAAATCTATAATTGATGCCTTTGGTTTCCCATGCCTGAGACAAACCCAGGAAACTAGTATTTTAGGAAGCCGTCAACTCTTATACGTATCTTTATAGTAGGTATGATTTAAAGGCTGTGTTCTTGTCAAATGCAGCCTTTTCCTTTAGAACTCAGCACATCTGACACCTGCATTGGAATAGAAAACGCAAAGTTCAACAAGAAAAGACAGCATTTGACCTGCTTTGCACCTCAATAGGACTCTAAAGAAACACTAAGTTGATCAAAGATTTTGAATTGTCATCTACACAAATCTCTTAAAGTCAATTCATTTTCAGATCTTAATAATGCACATCAAATTCAAACAATGCCCATCTACTGTATATAAATCCTAAGAGTTACTGTAACATTCTATAGTTTTTTTTTTACTTTTATTAATGACTACATAAACAGGATTAAATTGTGTTTATCTTTAACGGGTTTATCATTTTGATACCTAATACATACTGTATATTTGTTTCGTAAAATGGTAGCAACTAAAATAACAATAGTCTTTTTTGTCTTTTTTCTTTAACTTTTTGCAAGTCAACAAAAATAGAGCTATGCAGATATTAACCAATGTTACCATGACCGTGTGATAAAAAGTTGAAAGATTGACTGTGTAGATGTGTATATTTGACCTAGACTTTTAATCTGTTACTGTATGTGGTCGTGAGTATGTGGAAAGAGATAATATATTACCAGAGCAAATGCAGTAAATGCCTGACCTCCAGTCCAGTAAAAGTACCCTGTAAATGCTGACAAGCTCATTTGCCATGTTTGTCATAGTTGTTTGTGCTGTGAGAATAATGGCCGATTGATTTGCTCCTGAGAAATGCATTGTGTCATTTGTATGTTGGCATGTTTTACCCTAATGTCAATGTATTTAATGGCTTTTGCAATATGTTAGATTTTTTTATAGGTTGTTTATCTTTTACAATTAGAATGAAGTTTGTTTGTGGCTATTGCATGTATTATATCAAGGATTATTTTGTTTGATTAATGGACATTGGTCATTTAGTTAAAGTAAAACTATGGGCAAAACTTTTTTTTTTTCATTTTGGATAGAGTAAGGAAGGGTTATAACCGCTGATTTTTTTTTTGCCATCTCTATCCTATTGCGGAGATTTTCCTTCACTTCCTATCCCATAGCCAGACAGGAAGTGAGAGGATATATCTGCAAATTAAAGAAATTTTTGGGGACCCCCAGGTCACCAGAACTAGTGTGCCTATTGGAAGATTTCCCATCTATTACTTTTCTGGGGACAACCCAAAAATTGGGTTTTTACTTTCACTTTCAATGATAATGGTAAGCAGGACAAATAGAGTGGGTGAATCTCCTTAATGGGGGTACAGACCGCAATAAAAACTGACAGGAGCTCTAATCCCTTTCCACTCTGTCCAAAACGTAAAAAAAAAGTTTTGCCTTTAGTTATACTTTAAGCCAGGAATATGCAATTAGCCGACCTCCAGCTGTTGCAGAACTACAAGTCCCATGACGCATAGCAAGAGTCTGACAACAAGCTTGGCACCCAGAGGCAGAGGCATGATGGGACTTGTAGTTTTGCAACAGCTGGAGGTCCGCTAATTGCATATCCCTGCTTTAAGCAATCATTTAATTTGTTTAGCTGTACTTCAAATTGTGCTAAACTGTTTTTCACTTCCAATTTCTACGTTGCACATTGTTTTTTATTCTTTCTTTCAAAAAGATCATCAGACTTAAGCCTCATACACACAGGCTGAATGGCGGGAGACATTGGCTGGTTCAAAAAAAAAAACATTTGGCCCGTGTGTGTGTGTGTCGGTCTGTCCGACAGAAGCCGGTCGTTTGGCTGGCTTTTGTTGGACGAGCATGCCGGAATACCAGCAGCCGACCGACTCCCAATCAGCACTCTCAGCCAATGACGGACAACGCTGATTGGAGTGTTCTGGCAGGGGGGCTGTCCCCCTGTCAGAACACAACAGCTCATTGGAGGAGATCACTGAACTAACCTTGTATAGTGAGTACAGCGGCTCCGACCAGAGCTGTCATATCTTTTTCGTTCAACCCCATGGGTTGAACGAAGAAAAACTTGTAGTGTGTACCAGGCTTTAGCCCTAACAGATACCTCCAGTTATCTCCACAAGTTGCAAAGCACAGACTGTGTGTCTCTGGTGTGATTAACCACTTGCTTACTGCCCAGACCAATTTTCAGCTTTCAGCGCTGTCACTAATTGAATGACAATTGCGCGGTCGTGTGACGTTGTACCCAAACAAATTTGACGTCCTTTTTTTACCACAAATAGAGTTTCTTTTGGTGGTATTTGATCACCTCTGCGGTTTTTATTTTTTGCACTATAAACAAAAAAAGAGCGACGATTTTGAAAAAAGAACAATATGTTTTGCTTTAATAAACATCCAAAAATAAAAAATAAAAAAACAAATTTATTCATCAGTTTTAAACTATGGACATTGGTTTATGGCATTTTTATTATTATTTTTTTTTTTTTTTTTACTGGTAATAGCGGCGATCTGCGATTTTTATCAGGACTCTGATATTGCGGCGGACATGTCTGATGTTTTTGACACTTTTTTGGGACCAATGACGTTTATACAGCGGTCAGATCTAAAAATAGACACTGATTACTGTATAAATGTCATTGGCAGGGAAGGGACATAACAGATCTAACTGATCCCGAACACAGGGATCAGTAGATCTGTCATGCCCCCCCTCACAGAGCGTGGACCCGCCGTGTTTACATCGGCGGTTCCCCGTTCTGGTTCTCTATGAAGAGATCGCAGGTCTCGGCGGACATCAAGTCCGCCCGACGCACAGGCACCCTCATGCAGCAGCGGCGAGAGTGTGCCTGGAGCACCCAAAAGGGGAGGACGTCTATTGACGGCCTCCCAGCAATTCAGATCCGCGATGTAGCCGTCAATCGGCTATAGCGCGGATTTGAAGTGGTTAAAATGACTGACAGGGCCCCCACCCAAGATGTACCACGCCCATTGTCCCATCATTTCGCATGTTCCCCTGTAGCTCCCTCGCAATCCTTCTTTTCTATATCTTACTTACCAATTCCTCTCCTTCCTTTCCTTTTTATTCTGTTTGTCTCTCTTTTTCTTTTTACCTCTTTTCTTAAATCCATTGTATTGTTGATTTCTGTAGCATGAGTACAGCTTTTGGATGTGTTATTAGAATAGAATCGCAAGCTACTGCTCCATGTGTTGTTAACCTCCCTGACGGTATGATTATGTCAGATTTTTGCGTCTCAAAGCAGTACATTGTTTTGCATAGAAATCTGGCGTTTTATATTGTAGGTCTGTAATTCTTAGGATTAAATCACTTAAATCTGTCCAAACAAGAGTCTAGTAGACATCCCGGGTATGATAAAGTTTGAAACAATGAAATCATAAATTATAATATAATAAATAACTATGAATAATTATCAAAAATAATAATATAATAATAATAAAATGTATTCAATAATGTAATCAAATCAAAAACACTGAAATTTGCTCAGTTGCGGAATTGTCGCTGTCGTCACTTTTAGTTAAAGTCTGATGACGAATTTCCCCAAAAATCAGTATCACTCAATTCTGCAAGTGATTCTTATTTACTATAGCTGTTTTCTAGTTGGTCCAAAACTGCTTTTGGATGCCATGGACATTTTCAAGTTTCCAGGCAGAAAGAATGGCATATATAATCTAAAAGTGCATGCAGGGCACTGGACAAAGCACTAGGGACAAAAGGGATGTGAAACGATTTGATACAGTAATGTAATCTTACAGATTACAGTGTTCTGTATGTGCCGCTGGACTCCGTCCCCATGCGACGCGACGCTCGCAGGGAATGGAAACCGGCATCACAGTACATCGGGCAGAGGACTCAGCCCGCAGACACAGCGGGGAGACATTGCAGAATCCTGGGGACAAGGTAAGTAACTTTGCCTGGATCCTGCTATGAGATCCTGAGTGTGGCTCAGGGTTACCGCTTTTTGCAGTGAAAATGAACCCCAAGCCACACTCAGGAATACCGCCAGGGAAGTTAATTGATAGCTTCATGTTATTTCTATGACCTGAAAAACAGGTCTTGAGATGTTTTCTGCGTTGTGTTGTAGCTAGGTACCTCACCTACATTTTTCTATTAAGAGATTAGATATTTCTAATCTTGCCTAGAGTGACTGCTTCCCTAAAAATGCTGAATATTTTGATTTTTTTTTTTGTTACTTGGCTATTTTTAAGTGTGATGATTGTAACCCGAAAGCCGTACTGTATTGCAGCTCTAATTTGCTAATACAAAAGTTTCAAATTCTAAAAGGTGCATCAGATCTCAAAAGGTGCAAGATAGGAGCTGAAAAGAGGTGTACATCCTCAACAGGACTTTTCTTCGTCCCCTGGAAGACACTGCTACAGCACACTGTGTTATAATTTTATTTTATTGTCTTATATCAAGATAGCATGGACAATCAGATTACAGGTGGTCCCCTAGTTACAACCATCCGACTTACAAACGACTCCTACTTACAGAAGACAACAGGAAGTGAGAGGAAATCTCCCCCTAGGAAGGGAAATTCACTCCTGTAAGAGTTATTATGGGAAAAAGGTGTCTCCATTGAAGCTTTATCACCAAGGCTTGTTTCCACAACAACCCAAAATTTTCAAAATCCAATTATCATTGGGACAGGAAGTGAGGTGAAATATTCTGAACAGAAACATAGACAGCAAAACAAATGTTACAGGGGTATTAACCCTTCCCTATGCTATTTAAAAAGCTTAAAAATATTTTTTTTTTGGCTGGAGCAACACTTAAAAAAATGTAAACAAAGAAAGGAGAAGGCGCCTCTAAATGCAGTAATGTAAATTTATTTGGTAAAAAACAGGATGATTAAACTCACATATTGCGAGAAATATGAGGCATGTCCGCACACTTGTCTGCGGAAAGACGTGTAGTCAGCAGCGGTTGAGTCCGTGGTGTGCGGGGTCTTCTGTATAGCTGTGTCCACAAAACGTTACCGTGGAGCAGGAAGACCGCCTGCAGTCAGTCAAAGTCCGCTCGTTGTATGAAGGAACATCCGGGGCATCAGGGAGACAGCGTGTACAGCGCCCCACGTCACTGTAGTGCGACGCGTTTCTGAGTTTCCCAGCCTGCGATGTAAACAAACAGGTGCACTCTTTCCTCAGGCATCTGGGTCTCATTCACATGGCCATAAAAACACATCTACAAACATTTTTTGTTTACAGATCTGAAAGCAGCTGCATTGTTTTCAGAGACGTGTATAAATATGCACTGTGTTCTGATCCATAACACAACATCTGCAACTGAGGATACACAGTGGATATAAAAAGTCTACACACCCCTGTTAAAATGTCAGGTTTCTGTGATGTAAAACCACGAGACAAAGATAAATCATTTCAGAACTTTTTCCACCTTTAGGCTCCATGCACACTGTAGCTGCTGAACAGTAGTTTTTGGGCATTTGGGCGTTTGTTTTTAACCATAAACTCCCCTCTATGTTATCCTATGTGTCCATGCACACATTGACGTTTATTGTCGTTTATCAGCAGTGGAGTTAATGGGCTGTTGTCAGAACGCCCTAAAATCGCGTTCAGGAGTCGTTCTTCTGACCACAAAAAAAGTTGGAAGCTTGAAAACGCTCATAAACTCCCAAAAACGCTAAAAACTTAGCTCACCAGTGCTCATTGATGCTCAAAAACGCTAGTGCATAAATGCTGATGAAAGCTGAAATACTCACTACAAAGCTACTGATGTTTTTAGGCCACTGTCACATTGCGGGCAGTGGGGCGGTAGCGGTAAATCCCGTTGGAGCCTGGGCCGCAGGGCAGTATTCCAACAAGATAACGACCCCAAACACACCTCCAAGATAACCACTGCCTTGCTAAAGAAGCTGAGGGTAAAGGTGATGGACTGGCCAAGCATGTCTCCAGACCTAAACCCTATTGAGCATCTGTGGGGCATCCTCAAACGGAAGGTGGAGGAGCGCAAGGTCTCTAACATTCACCAGCTCCATGATGTCGTCATGGGGGAGTGGAAGAGGACTCCAGTGGCAACCTATGAAGCTCTGGTGAACTCCATGGCCAAGAGGGTTAAGGCAGTGCTGGAAAATAATGGTGGCCACACAAAATATTGACACTTTGGGCCCAATTTGGACATTTTTAATTAGGGGTGTACTGACTTTTGTTGCCAGCGGTTTAGACATTAATGGCTGTGTGTTGAGTTATTTTGAGGGGACAGCTAATTTACACTGTTATACAAGCTGTACACTCACTACTTTACATTGTAGCAAAGTGTCATTTCTTCAGTGTTGTCACATAAAAAGATATAATAAAATATTTCCAAAAATGTGAGGGGCGTACTCACTTTTGTGAGATACTGTGTGTGTATATATATATATATATATATATATATATATATAAAATAAATACACCCAGAAGTAGGATATGCAGGTATTTTAACTATGAGTCAGACATGAAACT
>BLSH010094356.1:220086-245116 GCA_018402905.1 Glandirana rugosa
CAGAGGAGGCCCTGGACTGGGGGGGGTGCTGAAGTGGGGGGTGTAGATGAGGCCCTGGACTAGGAGGGGAGTACACTGGAGGCCCTGGATGGGGAGTGTAGAAGAGGCCCTGGATTTGAAAAGTGGAGTTGATGAAGGATCTGGATTCGGAGAGCAGGGTGCAGAGGAGGCTCTTAACTTGGGGTGGGCTGTAAAGAGGCCTTGGACTAGGAGAGGAGTGCAGAGGAGACCATGGACTAAGGGGGTGGGTGCAGAGGAGGAGGCCATTGACTAGGAAATAGTGGTTGGTGTGGCAAAGGCCCCCTGGATGGGGGGGATACAAGGGAGATACTGGACTAGGTGAGGGGGTGCCTGGAGGTCCCAGATTAGGAGAGGGGTGTCTGGAGACCCTGGACTAGAGCAGCAGGTGTCTGGAGGCCCTGAACTATAAGAGGGGGTGTCTGGAGGCCCTGGACTAGGGCAGCCGGTGTCTGGAGGCTCTGGACTATGAGAGGGAGATCATGAAGGCCCTGTGGCATAGGAAAGAGGGTGTCTGAAGGACCTTCCAGCTCCAGGGAGAAAGAGCCTAGATTTCAAGCCTGGGCTGAGGAAGAGCCTGCCTGGACCCTGGAGGGTGAGTTCATAACATAAATGGGGACATTTATCAATTGTCACAAGTAATGCCAAACAGGAGCAGAGAGACAGACCGTGTGATAGATTTAGTAAAGGAAAAGTGCAAAAAAATGTTAGCTAGCTACACCACTGAGTATATGTCTACTATTTTATTCTCAATATCCCTGTACAGCAGGGGTGTCCAACTTTTTGACCTTCCTGGGCCACATCAAAAGAAGAGGAATTGTCTTGGGCCACAGATAAAATACACAAACAATAAGGATAGCTGATGAGCAGAAAAAGTCGGGCAGATCACAAATTAATGATCACTGATATAGATAATTCACCTATGTGAGTAATAAAACTTAATTTTTTGTAATATTTATTATTATAAACATAAAAGAGGACAACATAAAACTAGTGCAATACATGACACTGTTTTTGATAAACTATGGATGTAGTAGCAATTCTCAATGAATTCTCAAGGTCCTTATGTGATATTTTGGTTCTAATTTTGCCCTTCTTGTGCTTCATCCTTTAAAATAGCTCACAAATATAGGTGCTGCCAAAAAATGATGACATGGATGAGAAGTGATTGTGAAGAGTGGAATATTTTTCTTTGGGAAGATAAAATTTAGAACAGTCCAGTAAAGAGACACTGTCAAATTTTTCTTTGGCCTAAAAATCAACATTTTTAGGCCTCTTGCACACGGAAGTAAAAAAAAACGCCTATGGAAAAATGCACACAGCCAAGTAAATGTCAGTAATACAATGATGAATACAGAGCCATAAAATAAAAATATTAAATATTAAATTTTTGAGTGATGTAATTTATGCACATACAGCGGCTTACACATCGATAAGCATGTTTACGTAAGTATAAATTAGTATATTACAACACTGGCAATGAAGAAGAATTTTACTCATCTACACTGTAAATCACGCCCGTGTGCAAGGGGCCTTAAGTAGCTTTATGATTTTATGTTGGGCCACATTCATAGCCGTTTTGGGCTGCATTTGGCCCATGGGCCGCAAGTTGGACACCCCTACTGTACATAGTGTTCACTAAAAAACACATCTAAAAGGTTTTTTGAACTTATCTACACTCCCTGCTTAGCTGTGTATCATCAACCAACACTAAGATTGAACTATTTATTCCAACCTCTATATCGTTTATGAACAAGTTAAATAGTTACAACTCTAGACCATTCAGATAATATGCCATTAATCACTATTCACTGGACATGCTCATGCAACCAGTTTTCTATCCAGGTACATACAATATCCTTTATGTGGTATTGTATCAAATGCCTTGGTGAAATCCAGATACACTACGCCCCAGACCTTCCTCTATCCCAATTATAGCTTACTTCATCATAGAATTTTCAAAGGTTGGTCTGGCAAGAATAGTCTTTTATACAGTAAATCTATGTTGGTTACTACTAATGATACTAGTCTCTTCAGCAAATTATTGGATATGGTCCCTTATCATTCCTTCCAATAGTTTACATACTATTGATATAAGGCTGACTGGCCTGTAGTTTCCAGGTATATACCTGTACATATCTCTGCCCTGTTTTGAATATTGGTACCACATTTGCTTTTTACTAATCATCTGGTACCATTCCAGTTAGAAAGCTGTCCTAAAAAAAAAAATTGGAATAATGGTCTGGCTATGACATGACTAAGGTCTTAAAGAACTTTTATTGGTTGAACTGGATGGACTTTTTTCAACTAGACTAACCATGTAATAGAACCACACAATTAATCATTAAAAGATCACAATCTCGCTTCAACCCCCCTAACGATCTCAACCCGACACTTCCTCGATTCTATATGACAAGTGCAGAGCCATTCCAGGCAGTCTGTCAGTTTCAAAACATTCCAGGCAGTCTGCCAGTTTCAAAACATTCCGGGCAGTCTGCCAGTTTCAAAACATTTCGGGCAGTCTGCCAGTTTCAAAACATTCGAGGCAGTCTGCCAGTTTCAAAACATTCCGGGCAGTCTGCCAGTTTCAAAACATTCCGGGCAGTCTGCCAGTTTCAAAACATTCCGGGCAGTCTGCCAGTTTCAAAACATTCCAGGCAGTCTGCCAGTTTCAAAACATTCCGGGCAGTCTGCCAGTTTCAAAACATTCCAGGCAGTTCGAGCAGTCTGCCAGTTTCAAAACATTCCAGGCAGTCTGCCAGTTTCAAAACATTCCGGGTAGTCTGCCAGTTTCAAAACATTGCAGGCAGTCTGCCAGTTTCAAAACATTCCGGGCAGTCTGCCAGTTTCAAAACATTCCAGGCAGTCTACCAGTTTCAAAACATTCTGGGCAGTCTGCCAGTTTCAAAACATTCTGGGCAGTCTGTCAGTTTCAAAACATTCCAGGCAGTTTACCAGTTTTAAAACATTCCAGGCAGTCTACCGGTTTCAAAACATTCTGGGTAGTCTGCCAGTTTCAAAACAATCTTCTATGTTAACTATAATCATTGCAATGTTTTGTTCTATATCAAAGGAAGTCTGTAAAATTAGGTCAGTTTAACCACTTAAACACCCAACCTTTTTCTGGAACTTGTTGATTTCAAGTTAAAATCATTATTTTTTTCTAGATAACTACTTAGAACCCCCAAACATTATATATATATATATTTTTTAGCAGAGACCCTAGAGAATAAAATGGTGATCGTTGCAATATTGTATGTCACGCGGTCTTTCAAACTTAATTTTTGGGGAAAAATTACACTTTCAAAAAAAAATAAATAAACGGTGAAGTTAGCCCAATTTTTTGTATAATTTGAAAGATGATGTTACGCCGCGAGAATCGTGATCTTTATTCTGAGCAAAAAAATTGTGATTCTCATTTTGGCCATAATCGTGCAGCTCTACTATGTAACTATGTAACTCTCGGGTGTATGCCATGTGGTCCTGGTGATTTATTCACATTAGGTTTTTCTAGTATTTTTTTTCAACACTGGTTTCTGTCAGCCACTAGAGTATATTTAATATACTGTTATTAACATTACTGTCATGTTTATTACACCCCTCCCTTTACTTTGTATAAAGAAGAAGATCATTTATTACAGTCGCCTTCTCCCTGTTACTTGTGACCAGTCTCCCTGATAATCTTTTATGGAGCCAATAAGTTCGGACCTTGCCTTTTTACTATTAATGTGTTTTTAAAAATTTGGAGGATTTTTTTTACTCTCCTCAGCAATGTGTCTCTCATAATTTATTTTTGACTGCCCTGATTCTGCCCTCACATCTCGCATTGCATAATTTGTAGTTTTGGAATACTGATGATGACCCTTCAGCCTTATATTTATCAAAGGACTGTTTTTTCTCATTAATGTGTCTTTTTAATTTTTATTCTTTTATATTTGTTTTCCAGCGTAATGCACTGATGAAATATGTTGTTTAATATGTCCTTAAAGCATTTCCACTTTGTCTTCAGTGTTCTTTGTTGCAAGAATTTGATCCCATTTAGTGTCACAGAGAATGGAGCACAGCTTGGCTCTTTTGAAATGTAATGTTCTTGTCCTACCCTCATGTCTCCTTTTCTCATAATTTATGGCAAATGTTATTACTCCGTAATCACCTTTACCTAAATTATCTCAAACCTTTGCAGTGAGCTCTGTTTTTGAAATTAGTAGGTCCAGCAGGGCATTATATATAATTGTGTCTTCCATTATTTGAAACATTAAATTGTGCTGCTTTACATTCAAGAAATGATGAGCCTTATGCTGGCCATACACTATACGAAAAATCATCTAAAAATCGGTCATTTGGACAGTTTGTTCGTTTTTCGGCCAGTTAATGGGCACAAATCAGTAATTGGTTGGGACGTTTTTGAGCCAAAAAAAGGTTAATGTGTTTCCCGTCCAATCTGTTTACACTAGGTATATATGAAAAAACAAACAAAACACAGATTCATGTATGTCCATTGAACGATTTATCGGTCATTACGTGATGCCACTATCGCTTGCTCTCACAGCCGATTGTTCGTTTTGGGTTCGGCCCGTCTTTTGTATAGTGTATGGCCAGCATTAATTTAGTGTGCAGTTCCATCTGCCCAGTCAATATCAGGATAATTAAAGTCCCCCATGATTATAATATTGCCCTGCCTTCCCACCATCTCTAACTGTGAAAGTAGAGGGGTCTCCTCTTCCTCCTTCCTAATGTTAGGAGGCTATAGCATACACAAACAAGCAATTTACCTTTTGCCACAAAGGCCTCTTACTAGCTCCATTAACAATATCATCCCACATATTCACTATCAAATCGCTCTTCACATACAAGCACAACCTTCCCCCTCTTCTACCCACCCTGTCCCCCGTTCAATGATAATGGCCAACTGGACACCCACAAGCACTGGTTTATAGTGGTACTACATAAAACATGGATCTATCTTACATAGAACTTTCTCCAGTTCCTTAATGTATATCAATGCAAATATATGCTTCATACATCTTTTTCCATAAAAGATATGGTTTCCATTTCTGCATGTAAGTTTCACAAATGGCTTTTTGGTACAGACAGAGTATTTATAGTGTAACTAAAGGCAAAACTTATTTTTTTTGGTTTTTGGATAGAGTGGAGAGGGAATAGAGCACCTGTCAATTTTAATTGTCTGTGCCCCCATTACAGAGATTCACCCTCTCTCTTTCTCCTGTTTACCATAATCATTGAAAGTGAAAGGAAAGGAAAATCCCACATTTTGCATTGTCCCCAGAAAAGTAATAAAGGGGAAATCTTCCAATGGGGACACTAATTCTGGTGACCTGGGGGTCCCAAAGGAATTTCCTTAATTTGCAGGGATTTCCTCTCATTTCCTCTTTGGCTATAGGATAGGAAGTAAAGGAAAATCTCCACAATGAGACACAGATGGCAAAAAAAAATCTGACAGGGATTGTAACCCTCCCTTACTCAATCCAAAATGGAAAAGAAAGTTTTGCTTATAGTTCTAGTTTAATATTTGTCTAGCTGAAATAAGAAATTAAATTATAGGATTTGTCAGTAATTTGTTGAACACACACCATCCATGGTAGCTTTATAATGGCAGTTTGAGGCAAATCTTTAAATGTATCTAAACCCTCTTTCAATTATTTCTAGCCAACTCCCATAACTCTGAATGATCTTGGACTTTGTAAACATAGTTTGTGAAGATCCCTACACATTTACTTTAATTCTGTTGCACATATTGACTATGCCCTGTGAGTAGGCACCCCAGTGTCAAAAAATTCACAGAGCCTGCCTTCTGAACTACAGGGGTGTTGAGAGGAGGAGGTTCAGGAGGCTGAATCAGTACAGGAATCATTGCTCATAGGATATGTAGTCCATTGAAAGCTATCACAGGATACTTTTCTCCTATGGATCACAGCAGTGCAGAACGAACGATCTGTTTTTGGCTGAAGCCCGCTCTCAGGTGACATTACAGAGCCGGTTCAGGCTCTGAAAAGATCTTGACTTTATGGTCAGGATCCTCCCAGAAGTCTGGACTGACAGCTGGCTCAGCCTCTGAGCGATCCGCCCCCTCCACAGCCCAGCGCTCCAGTGGCAGAGCAGAGAGCTGAAGACTGACAGTCCCCAGCTCCCTGCTCACAGAATGCTGAGAAATGAGTGATCGCTCAGTTCTCAGTGCAGAGCCAGCAGGGGACAGATGCTGCATCCACTTAGGGGAGTATGTATTTTTTTTCCTAAATCCCATACTTCTTTTAATATAAATATATATATAGTGTGTGTGTGTGTGTATATAGATAGATAGATGCCAAACAACTGATTCTTAGAAAAAGCCGTTGACTTCCCTTCTCATGTTTTAGACCCCTTTCACACTAAAGCGCTGCAAAAACTGATGCTAAAATGCTGGTCATTGTTGCGGCGCTTTAGCTGCGTTTTAGCAGCTCTTCTGCAGCGCTTGTGAGGTGCTAGAGGTGTGCTTTTTTTAAGGTCACGTGACATTGCGACCTTAAAAAAAAAAGAGATCCATTTTGAGCGCTTTTGAAGTGCTTTTAAGGGGCTTTGGAAGAGCTGCTTATTTATTTCAATGGGCAGGGGCGTTTTTGAAGCACTTTTTAAAATCGCTCCAAACATGCCCCAAAGATGCTGCTTGCAGGACTTTTTAGACCTCCCCGCAAGCGCACCTCCCCAGTGTGAAAACACACATTGAAATGAATGGGAGACAATTTTCAGGCACTTTTCAGGTGTTATTTTTAGTGCAAAACCCCTTCAGAACAGATTTTTTGCAGTGGTTGTCTTTAAATGCTTGTATAATGGAACAAAGTGCTAAAATAAAAGCCCTAGGGGGTTTAAATGATCATGGTGGCTTGTGTGGCAAAGGTGTGTCTGCTGCCTGAATATTTTGTTCTACATGATGTCCCATCAAAATATTGGGGAGTGCGATCCTAGAAGTTACTACACAAGATACTCTAGTTTCTGTGAAATATCCATAAATCATCTTTAATAACATGGAATAAAACATTTCCTGAGCTAGAAGATCATTTATATTCACCTGTCCCGCCACCTGTTTCTTGCTTTCTTTAAAGTGAGATTAAAGGCAAAACTTTTTTTTTTTTTTGTATAAAGGGAGTAAGGGAGAGCTTTATTTTTTGCCATCTGTGCCCCATTGGGGACCCCAGGCATTGGTAAGTACCTCAATTTTCAAATTATGCAGTTGCACTGTTTGTAGCTGCTGACTAAAAACTGTAGTTGTGTATAAATGTTCATTCCAACTGCTTAACCACTTCAGCCCCGGAAGGATTTCCAGCTTTAGGACCGGAGCCCTTTTTTCGATTCGGCGCTGCGTCGCTTTAACTGAAAACTGCGCGGTTGTGCGACGTTGTACCCAAACGAAATTTGCGTCCTTTTTTTCCCACAAACAGAGCTTTCTTTTGGTGGTATTTGATCACCGCTGCGTCATTTCTGATCGCCGCTATAAACAAAAGAAGAGCGACAATTTTGCAAAAAAACCCAAATTTCTTACTTTTTGCTAGAATACAAATCCAAAAAAAATATATAAAAAAACATTTTTTTTCACCGTTTTTGGCCGATTTATATTCTTCCTCATATTTGCGATAAAAAAAATCGCAATCTGCGTTTATTGATTGGTTTGCGCAAAAGTGGCCGCCTTTACGGATGATGAGAATTCATTTTTGGGGTTTTTATTTTTTTTTTATTTTTTACTAAAAATGGCGGCGATCTGCGATTTTTTGCGGTACTGCGATATTTCAGCGGACATGTCGGACCATTTTGACACTTTTTTGGGACCATTGGCATTTATACAGCGATCAGTGCTATAAAAATGCACTGATTACTGTGTAAATGCCATTGGCAGTGAAGGGGTTAACCTGCAGGGGGCGCGCTAAGGGTTAACTATGTTCCCTGGGCGTGTTCTAACTGTATGTGGACTGCCCTAGCTGGGGAAGGGAAGTGGTCACAGCCTTCACGTAAAGGAAGGCTGTGATCACAGCCCTTCCCCCTCACACAGAGCGGAGGTCCGTGTTTACATACACGAACCTCCGCTCACTCGCTCCGGGGGGGCCATCGCGGGTAGCTGGCGGCAATCGAAGCCGCCGCACCCGCTCCCTGGCCCTCCCCGAACACAGTGAGCGCGCGGGCGCGCCTCCGGCGGCGCGCGCGCGCGCTCACAGTGCGCGTTATCGCAGCCGCCGTCGTATGACGGCGATTTGCGATAACGAACCACCTTGTCGCCGTCAACCTGCGGTTGGCGGTCGGCAAGTGGTTAAAGAATACCTTGCAATAAAAAGTAAGGTCTGCTTATTACACCAGGGCCCCCTCCTCATACCAAATTGCCATATTAAAGGCAAAAAGTGTAGCTGCTGACTTAATAAATGGCTACTCACCTGTCTCACGCTCCAGCGATGCGGCCGCCCGAAGCCTCACTCTTCTCCCCCTCCCCTTCACGTGGTGCCGGCATAGCAAGTGTGGGCGCCTGGCCGTAGCTTCACAGCTGGGCACGCACTGCGCATTATGAATGGCCGGGGAATCTTCTGGGACCCATGACGTGTCCCAGAAGATTGCAGAGAGGGGGGGAGAGGTGAACTTCCTTGTGGCACCGCGGTGCCAGGAGAGGAAGTGGGAGTGAGGTACCTATGAAAACTGGGTACCCGCTCTCCCCCCCCACAAAAAAAATGACATGCCAATTGTGGCATGTCAGGGTGTCACCATCACTTAAAGCGTAAGTTCCACTTTTGGGTGGAACACCTCTTTAAGGTGTACAAGAAAAACCTGTGGGAAAAAAGAGATTGAACATCACACCTATCCCTAGCTCCTACCCACAACACCTAGGAAAGTGACATCACAATCCCTCTGATAAGCTACTGGGAGCAGTGAGGATTCCAAATCTCTCGAGAAACCACTTTTACAATGTAGTGGAGTTTCATCCCATGAGATTTGGAATACTCAACATTTCCAATATTTTACCAGAAGGAATGCAATGTCGCCTTACCCGGTGCAGGAAATCAAAGGCAAGGCAGCCTATACATTACGCCATTTTCTTTCCTACAGCCCACAATTTTTTCCCTGCACGTTTTTCAGTTTGACACTTTAAGGCAAGTCAGTATGGGGAAAGAGGACCTGATGTAATTAGCAGATCTTGCCTTTTAGTGCTTTAATAATAGTGGTCAAGTAAAAGACTTGTTCCGTGATTTTATTTTTCCCTATAATAAATCTATAATGTTTATATTTTATTTTTAGCTGATCTGTTAATGAGGTCTCCACCGTCAATGATCTCTTTAGCTGGGGGGATTCCAAATCCAAATGCATTCCCATTCAAAGCTGCCAGCATAACATTGGATGATGACACAGCCATAGAGATTGGAGAGAGTTTGATGAAGAAAGCTCTACAGTACTCTGCAACACCTGGGTAAAATCATAATTGATAACGCTGGAAAAATAACTTTGTTGCATTTTATGTTTCTTTTGTATACATAATTTTATTAGTGGTAAGTTACTTTATTGCTGTAGTGTGCTGCATTTTAACCACCTACTTTTTATTTTTTTAGACCCTAGGGAATAAAATGGCGATCATTGCAATTTTTATGTCACACGGTATTTGCGCAACGGTTTTGCAAATGAAGTTTTTTTGAAAAAAATACATTTTAATGAATAAAAAAAAAAAAATTATACCTAACATATCACACTCTAAAATTGTGCACACTTGTGGAATGGCGACAAACTGCAGTACTTAAAAATCTCCATAGGCGAAGCTTTAAACACCTTTACAGGTTACCTGTTTAGAGTTACACAGGAGGTCTAGTGCTAGAATTATTGCTTTCACTCTAATGTTCACGGCAATACCTCATGTGTGTGGCACAAATACTGTTTACAAATGCACACACGACTTACATATGTGTTCTCTTATGCGTGCGAGCATGGAGGGATGGGGGCACTTTATTTTTTTTTTCTTATTTATTTTACTTTTTATTTTTACACTGTCCCTTTAATTTTTTTTTTTTTATAAGTTGTTCACTTTTATTCCTATTACAAGGAAGGTAAAATCCCAAAAAGGCCTCAAATCTCTTCTTTACCTCTAACCCTTTCACCGCCAGATCCGTACGTAATACGGACCTACTGTCGGGGGGTATTACGCACAGTCTGGTGGCTGCAGCTACCGGTATTGTGTGTGAAACTGACAGACAGATTTCTGCCTGTCAGGTGAGAGTGTTTGGGCGGTGCCGCTGCATGATCGCTCTCACGCACCCCCGGTACCCACGCCCCCCGCCATGCTTACTAGGCTCCGCTTGTCCATCTGTGGGCCCGGGACAGTCATGGTGGGTGGCAGCGGCTGAAGGGGAAGGAGAAGAGTGGATACACGTCTGCTCTCCTCCCCTTTTTTAAACATGTGTGCAAAAAAAAACGCAAAAACGGCTCTGGCAGCGAAAGGGTTAAAAGCAAAAGATTAAAGAAAAAAAATGTTTTTTGATCTTTCGCTAAAAAAAATTATTTACTTTCAACCTGCACCGGAAGTGACGTCATGACATCATTCCGGTCCTAGAAGGCCATTGAGTCGATTAAAGAGTATTGACTCTTTGATCACCTATGGAAGCAGCCGGCCACAACATCAGATCGTTTCTTGGATGAACCGGTGGAAATGGTAACCCGGAGAAACACCGGCGAACCACTTGCAAACTGCAACGTATATACAGTGTGTATGTATTGCGATCGGCAAGTTAAAATAATGTAAACTTACTGCAGCCCTTCACATCACCAATGGGCTGCATATAATGTTCAATTACGGTAGGGAGGACTGTCAAACTGCAGATATACTAGAGGAAATGATGGTTATAGACAGTCGACATGTTACAGTTTTGCTTGGAAACTAGAGATATTCTGCAGAATACAGCGAGATACTGGGAAATTTTACTTAAAGCTGGTAGAGCTCACTGCTATTTAACCCCTTTACAAATCAATGCTTCCACTCCCACTACTAACTACACCAGTGTTTCTCAATTCCAGTCCTCAAGGAGCACTGTGGATTTCCCACAGATGAAACAGCTGTGGTAATTACTAAGGCAGTGAAACAGATCAAATCACCTGTACAAAATAATGGAGAGCCTGAAAACATGACCTGTTGGTGCACCTTGAGGATAGGAATTGAGAAACACTGAACTACACTGTTCCAAGGGCCAGTGTAGCAAATACCAAAGGGCTGCATGTGGTTCTTAAGTCACAGGCTGGTCACAAGCAAGGTTGCATCGATACTAGGAATCAGTGCCGATACCAAGCATTTGCACGAGTACTTGTACTCATGAAAATACTCCGATACTTGACCCAATACTGGCATCCGCAGCGTAGCGGAGGGCAGGCAGCCTCACAGATGATCGGTGCGGTGGTCGGGGCAGTTACAAGCACTGACCTCCCTGTATACCTTTCAATAAAGCAGCTGACAGATGCTTCTCTTCTATCTCTCACGGCTTTCAGATGCTTTATTGAAAGCCATACAGAGAGATTGGTGCTTGTAACTGCCCGCACCAATCATCCCAACTGTCCCCTGTGTCCTCCTGCGTCTCCCCAGGTCCTCCTCCGGGTCCTCCGCCGGCTCCCCGTGTCTGCTCTGGTCCCCCTTTGTGCTCCCCCACTCCCCCCTTGTCCTGGATCTGTTGGGATGTAGAGCAGAGGAAGGAGCCGGTAAATATGTAATTTAGCGGCTCCTTCCTTTTCTAAATTTTTTGTGATCACGGCCTCTGCCCATTCATAACTGAGCATAGTAAACTGTGTTTACGATGCTTCAGTTTATGAATGGAGTGGAGCCGCTGTCTTCTGTCCATTCATCTCCAGTGCAGCTGCGGTTGCAGGGAAAGGGACAGGGGAAATCTGTGTCCTCACTCCATTTCTCTGCCTCAAAGGCAGATATCTCACCAAAGCCCCCCAAAAGGTCTGATAATAAATAAATAAAGAATTGTAATAAATAAATATTTAAAAAGTTGTATTGTAAAAAAATAAAATAACAAAAAAAGATAAATTGTAAAAAAATAATAAAAAAATTAAATAAAAATAAAAACTACTGATACAGTCCACACCTCATCAGTGCCACATATCCGTGCCCTTCCGTGCTGTATATTAGTGCCACTGTCACACATCATTTAACCGGTTCCCGACTGGGTCGTGTACATTTATTGCTGCAGAGTGTCGCTGTAGCGTGAATTGGCATCTATAAATGGCGGCTCACGCGGCTAGCGGGCAGGAGCACGCCACCAGCGGCGTGCTCTCATGCCCACAGCACTCTGCAGGAGTGTGGCTGCGGCTCGGACAGACCTGATCTCCACCGGCGAGCCGCGATTGCCTGTCAGAGAGGAAGAACGGGGAACCGCCAATGTAAACACGGCAGTTCCCCGCTCTGTCAGTGGCCATTGTCACTGGGATCAGTTAGATCTCTTATGCCCATGGTACCCCAGCCCCCTCACAGTTAGAACCCGCCTAGGGAACACAGTTAACCCCTAGATCTCCCCCTGCAGGTTTTACCCCTTCACTGCCAATGACATTTCTACAGTAATCAGTGGATATTTAAATTTCCGATCGCTGTATAAATGTCATTGGTTCCAAAAAAGTGCCAAAAATGTCCGACATGTCCGCTCCAATATCAAAGTCCCGATAAAAATCGTAGATCACCGCCATTACTAGTAAAAAAAAAAAAATTGTAAAAACACCAGAAATTAATTCTCATGGTTTGTAAAGGCGGCAACTTTTGCACAGGCAAATCAATAAATGCAGATTGCGATTTTTTTTATCAAAATTATGAGGAAGAATATAAATCGGCCAAAACTGATGAATACATTTGTTTTTTTATATATTTTTTTTTTTGGATTTGTATTTTAGTTTTTTTTTTTTTTTTTTTTTTTGCAAAATTGTCACTCTTTTTTTGTTTATAGCGGTCATCAGAAATGGCGCAGAGTTGATCAAATACCACCAAAAGAAAGCTCTATTTGTGGGAAAAAAATGACGCAAATTTTGTTTGGTTACAACGTCGCACGACCGCGCAATTGTCAGTTAAAGCGATGCAGTGCCGAATCGCAAAAAGTGCTCTGGTCCTAACATGGGAAATCCTTCCGGGACTGAAGTGGTTAAAAAAAAGTATGGTAATCAGTATCGGCGAGTACTTGGAAGAGAAGTATCGGTACTCATACTCGGTCTTAAAGAAGTCGTTTCGGTGCAACCCTAATCACAAGAGATGTTTATTATGAAGTCCATCAATAAATGTTCGTGTTCGTCAATAGATATGCATACTATCTCATTATGAAATACTTACCTTAAAATGAAGCCCTGCAGTAGCACCCGCACACCACTGACACGGCCGACATCTTTCCCGTAGTTTCTTCCGGGTTCACGGGCTCCGGCATTGAGATTAGCCAGAGCCTGGGAACCCAGAAGAAACTCTGGGAAAGATGTTGGCCATGTCAGCGGTGTCCGGGTGCCACTGCAGGGCTTCGTACTAAGGTAAGTATTTCTTAATGAGCTAGTATGCAATGCATACTAGCTCATTATGCCTTTGTCTTGCAGGTTTTTTTTTTTTACAACCTCTTTAAAATTTCACTGGCCATTGCTTTATTTTCTGCACCCATTCAGGGGTTCCAATTAGAAATTTAAGCAGCAATTATTATTCTGAATAGCTATGAAAAAGAAGGGCTACTTTAATAAAATACAATGATTTAGGAAGAGAGGGTAGGGTTGAACATCAGGAGTTTGTATGTCAGCTGTAAAAAGCAGGTTCTGGTTGTAGATTATGTGTCCTGAGGCTACTACAGCAGTGCATTTAAATGTTAATCTCAGCACAGTATTAAGTCAGTGAACTTAGATTCTTCAAATGTCAGTGCACAAAATTCAAAACTCTGGATTCAGTGACTTTACTTAACATCTTGTATCACGTACCCAGAACTTGCACTGCTCAAGGTACACATGAGTGACGCTACCCTTTCAAGCAATCAGCTTTTGTGAGAGACCGTTCTTGATGAGCCAGAATATCTGAGCTTTTTTTTCCCCTCTTTACTCTGTATTAGAAGGGTGTCAAAGCATTGTAGGTCCTAATATTGTATGCACTGTATATTTAATTATGTATTTTCTGTTGCATTTTAAATGTGCTTTAAAGAAGTATATGAGCTGAAAACACACTTAAGGCACTAGCTAACTAATAAAGATGAACTGGGCTGTTTGTATAATATATACACATTTGCGTCAAATAAATTGATTGTAAGTCTTAATGATGATATATTTGTTATATAGAATTCCTGAATTAGTCTCCTGGTTGAAAGATTTACAGAAGAAAATGCACAACCCGCCTACACTTAGTTACAGCCCTGAGAAAGGTCAGATGGAGCTGTGCGTCACCTCTGGAAGTCAGGAGGGCCTGTCCAAAGTAAGCTGCTGAATCCAAAATTTCTTCTAGAGAATGGTTTTAGTGTTGTTGCTTGACTGTGGTTTCTAAAAAGCATGAGTGCAATTTTAAAAACACTGTGCACTTATCAATTTTGCCCCCACCTAGAGTAAACCGCCTTACCCTGCCCCAGATACATACCCTCCCGCAGCCACACCCTGCCACAATATCTACATCCTTCAGGGAAATCTTCTCTGTGTTAGCTGTATTCTAAAACTGTCATATAACATACGCACAGGGGAAGATTTACTAAAACTGGAGCACTCAGAATCGTGTGCAGCTGTGCATGGTAGCCAATTAGCTTCTAACTTCAGCTTGTTAAATTAACCTTTGGCAATAAAACCTCTAAGGTGATTGGTTTCTTTACAAAGCTGTACCAGATGTTAAACTCTCCAGTTTTAGTAAATAACTCCCACACTTACCCTGTGGGAGATTCTGTTACTGCCCAGTATTACTGTGTTGGAAATATATATATTAGCACATGCACCTACCTGATAGGTAAACCATCCTAAAAGAAAAACAAATGCTCCTGCGCTTGAGAAATAGCTGTGTGGCTGGTTGAATCTGTATGTCTTCACTGGTCTAGCCACCACATTGGCTGTGCTGCCACTCTCAACAGGTCAAGGAAACCCAAGTAGAACTCTGAAAAGAAAAGGAACAGAGGAAGCACCAGCCTAGCGCATTACCTTTGCAATAATTTATTTTTTAAAACATGTATAAAACATACTCACAAACGAATGATAAAATAAAGCAAACTATAGAGTCCACCATATGCTCCATCCAGCATGATCCGATGGCCAGTGACAATTGTGAAGTGAAGAGTCAATGTGTCCCCTCTTCTTCAGAACTCTACCTCTTCTTCAGAGCTAGAGCTCTGAAGAAGAGGGGACATACCTCGAAACGCATCAGATTTTTGGACTCTTCACTCCACAATTGTCACTGGCCAGTGGATCATGCTGCATAGAGCATCTGGTGGACTCTATATTTTGCTTGATTTTATCATTTGTTTGTGAGTATGTTTTACGCATATTTAAAAAAAATAAATTATCGCAAAGGTAATGCACTAGGCTGGTGTTCAGAAACCATAAACCATTCCTGACAAGTTTTCAGTAGGACAAAATAAATATTAATATCAAAATCCATTCCCCATAAACCATAATGAACTGTATGTATTGTATGTTATTAAAACCAATCCACCAATATACAATCTCAATGATTTTAAAAAATAGATCTAAAACAAATCCGTTAAAGAAAATTAAAATAAAGTTGTCTCTGAACTTTTGACTTACCATGTTTTAATGCCAATAATCAAATATTTTCAGGTATTTGAAATGCTTGTGAACCCTGGAGACAATGTCTTATTGGATACACCGACCTATTCAGGAACTATAGCTGCCGTAAGTAGTCATTTTGTATGTCTAGCTTTTGTTATCAAATAAGTAACAATATTTCAGTTTTTACAGTCAATGATAAAGTCTGATCAATCCTTTATGTATTACTGAACGGAAATTGAGACACATTTATCAATGTGTCTCAGTTTTTGTTGCAAACCAGAAACTGAACCTCAGTTCCCCACTCCAATATTCTCATCACCATCACAGCACATATCCTTCCTTGGAACCTCAGCATCTGCCTCATACATCCCTCCCTTGCCGTTCATCTTCCTGGCACCCCTTCAGGGTTTCCCATTGTCCCCCATCACCTGCACACTGCACTTAGATCGGACAATCAGCTCCAGTCCACACGTTTCTAGGGTGCTGCCACTGTCTCCCAACTTCTCCATACTGTAATCCACTCTAACAGTCAACTCTGCACAGCAAGTGCCTCCACTGTTGCCACTATTCCCTGCCACTGCACACTGTGCTTAGATCTGACAGTCAGCTCTGCTCCAAATGTGTCAACACTGCTGCCTGTGTCCCCTGCACACCACACTCCAGTGTGACAATCAGCTCCGCTTATTGTCTCTGATGCCATTGCATTTTTGACCAAAATATTTAATTGTAGTTTCAGCATCTATCCCACCATTGTCTTATGCACTGAGCATTTTATTCCTCTTGCACGCCAAAGAAACGGTCACTTTTTCCCCCATACCACAACTTCAGTGCCCTGATTTTCAAGCTTTATTATATAGAAGCTTTTACTGCCATGTGCTATCACTGAGCACATACCATAACCACAACTCTGACTATGCAAAAATGGACTATTCACCAAAACGAGGATCCTATTTTCCTAAAAAGTGGTATTTGTTTTCATCTGATTCCAATAAAATTTGAAAATAAAGATGCTTTTCCTTTGTGTCATGCAGTGATAAAATAATAACCATTGCATTTCTAGCCCCCATCAGCTGATGAATATAGCACTTGTTTTTCTAGGGGATGATCTAACAGAGTACATTATTCCTCGATCCTGTGGTCTTTCTCCCCGTTGGTTCCGGTTGTGAAGATCTTTCCCCAAAAGTCACTGTACTTCCTGGCCTCTGACTAATCTTGATACCGCCACTCTTTCTAAAATCGTCACATAAAGCAGGACCAGCAGCAACATTCCATCGTGATGACCTCCTGCATTGTACGTGATGGCTCATGAGTGCCTTCACATATTCCAGAGCTGGAGAACTGAAGAACAGAACACCAGCTGTTGCAGTGGTTAATCAACTTCATCAGCTGGGGGGAGGGGGGAATATTCATTGAAGTCCATCTATATACACCTGATTCCATCTGTACACACCTCTACCATTTTGTAAGCAATAGCCAAAATTTTACGTTGAACCAAAGGATATCATTTTGAGGAAATAGAATAGTTTTGTAACATCATGAAGCTGATAAGCTTTTATTTACAGGTAAGACCTTTGGGTTGCAATCTCATTGGTGTCCCCACTGACCAACATGGTATCATTCCTACGGCTCTTAAGGATATTCTTTCTAGATGGCGACCAGAGGATGCCACTAATCCTGAAAAGAATAACCCAAAAGTTCTATATACTATACCAAATGGAGGTAATCCTACTGGGGCCTCATTGACTGAAGAGCGCAAAATAGAGATCTACCAGGTAATATAAAATGAAATTATTATAACCTTTATATTAACAATTACCATTATATTAACAAATTCATATTTAATCTGGCTTATGCCGGGCTGATAGTAGTTATGTGACACCTTCTGCCACTTGCCTACCAGGGCATTATTTTCATATTTTGCACACAGGTTAAAATCTGCATTTTTTGCTAGGAATTTCTGTAAACCACCCACAAAAAAAAGTATACATTTTCTGAAAACAGAGGCCCTGGAGAATTAAATGGGGGTAGTTTCTATGTCACACTTATCACATGCATATTTTCAGGAAAAGATAAACTAAATTAATTTTATTGCAAACAAACACAATATTATCCCCAATTTGGGTAAAATTATAAAAGATGGGGTTGCACAGAGTAAATAGATATCAAACATGTCAAGTATTATAATTGTGTATGCCTGTGGAATTGAAAAAACAATGGTACCCAAAATTCTCTGTAGGCGCTGTTTTAAAAGCCTTTACAGGTCATGAATTTAGAGTTAACTATCAATTATGGTATGGCCCTAGAATTATTGCTCTCACACATGTGTGGTATAATTGGTTTTTACATGCTTACCCTATTCTACACTTGCTTTATTTTATTTTTTTTATTATTTATTTATTTATTTATTTATTTTGCTATCACAAGGGGGCCACAAGCCCTCTATATGATGGCATGGGCAAAGGGCAAGTACTTGGGTGGGGTGCTCTCTTTGAGAGTCTAGTAAGAAGTATTCAGGCACATCTAAAACCACCCAATCGCCTTTAGTGAAAAGCCCTTTGCCGGCTTTTGAAGCCACTGCCAAGTTCACAATTGCAGCAGCAGTTGTGAACTTAATTTAACAACTTGTCTACCATGCTGTTTATAAACATACCTTGGTAGACAAGTGGTTAAAAAAGGGCCAAACAATACCATTCGTGGGGGGCTTCGCATTCACTTGTATTATATGTTACAATTGTTTTACTCCAAAAAATGACTTGCCGATGTGGTCTGGCCAGCATCATTACTTACCCATTTCTTGAGCATCATTTTATGATTATAATTTCCTTCTTTCCATTAGACCTTGCACCTTTAAGTATTGACCTGTCATTACTGATAGTTCTCAATAAATTAAAGCCATGTCTCCAAAGATGATTATAAACAAATATTGGACTTGTACTTACAGTTATTTATAAAAATCATATTAGCCTTGCCACCAGTGCTAGTTATAACCAAATATTAGCCTTGTCATTAGTTAGGTTTATATCAAAATAATTCTTGTGCATATTGCCAGAATAGATCGATGCCTGATAATGTATCTCCTCTTTTAACAGATTGCACGGAAGTATGATTTAATTATTGTGGAGGATGATCCCTATTATTTTCTCCAGTTCAACAAGGTAGAATTTTTTTTGTGCTGGCTGACATTATGGGGTTGATTTACTAAAGCTGGAGAGTGCAAAAACCGGTACAGCTGTGCATGGTAGCCAATCAGCTTCTAACCTCAGTGTGTTCAATCAAGCTTTGACAATAAAACCTTGAAGCTGATTGGTTTCTGTGCGGAGCTGCACCAAATTTTGCACTTTCAAGCTTTAGTAAATCAACCCCTATTTGTACCTTTTTTTTTTTTTTTTAATTGTGCTTGTTACAACCAATTACGCAAGCTTATCAGTAACTTAGTCTGCATCTGCCAGAAAGAAAAAACTGTAGACAACAATTAAAGCTCAGTCATAAATATATGGAAGAGTGGATATATATGCACACGTTAAATGTTCCTGCAGGCTTCCTCCCCACCACATGGCTGAAGCTTCTTCTCCTCACTGCTCATCCAGTCATGGCCTCTCCAACTTCACACTGTACAATGCAGGAGCAGTAGTCCAGCATTGTATGTGAGGACTTTGAGAGTTTTGCCCATAGGCCAGAGTGAGAAAAGGCATCAGCTGTTTGGGAGCAAAAAAAAAAAGTAAGCATTTTTGCTTATTCCCCCTAGCACTAGACAAAATAATCATTTAACCCAATACAAATGATAACTTTCAGTTTTCCTACTCTAAGAAAAATGAACATTATTTCACTAACATTGGGGTGCACATTTTAGATATAAAAGACAATTGGGTCACAAGAGATGTAAAGAGGTCATCTATCTGAAGCTAAAACAGCCATCCCACATATACAGTTGTGCTGTTTAAACAAGGCTGACTTTCTAAAAGAGAAAAATGTTCACCCAAAAAAGAGGTAAAATTTAGAATAGGTACAGAGTGAATTAGAGAGCTTATTTGGTGTTTACTGGGCTACTATAAACTCTCTTTAGAGTAGCCCAGTAAACACCCAATAAGCTCTCTAATTCACTCTGTACCCGATTATGTTAAGGGTGGGCACTCTACTCCTGCACACTTTATGTGCTGCATTTGGGCCCATTTGTATACATCTGAGCTTAACAATTCTACCTTAAAATTTTTATGACTATCTAGTCATGCAGTGCAGATAAAATAAACAAAAATTAGTTTTTTGCATGATTAAATAATTTTATAAGTGAATCTTGACTTGTTTTTGTGTGAACATCTCAACCCCTATAGTAGTCAGCCTCATTACCTCTACCCCGGCAATTCAACAACAAAGCTGATTTTTAAATTGTTGCTTTTGTTGTGTATGCACCAGACATCTAAGCTAATATTATGTTAATTTGCTATTGATTTCAATCCTTACTGAATCTGTCCTGGAAATTGTTAATACAATGTCAAATATTTTCCCAATTTTGATAATAAAAGACTCTTACCATAAATATCCTGAATCATCTGAACCCATCGCAATAAATACTATAAGATGTTTGGTTTTATAGCAGTGTCAATTTGACACATGTAAAAAGTATTTTTTTTCTTCATAGCCTTGGGCTCCATCTTTTCTCTCAATGGATGTTGATGGGCGCGTTATCAGAGCAGATTCCATGTCGAAAGTCCTTTCTTCCGGGTAAGATCAATCAGGCATTGGTGCAGTAAGGCCCCTGCCTTGCGGTGTTAATTATGATAATGTGTGAAATGCTGAGTTCACAAATGTTGTCCTCTGTGTTTTCGTGTGCTCTGTCTTTCACAGAAAAGGATTCTGGGATGTCTTTTCTTCTGACATTCAGATATTTTATTAGTACAAAAGCTTCAACTGACAAATAAGTTCTATATAGTTTTTAGCAGAGAAATATTTCTGTGTAGAATTACAGTGACACGAGTTGGAATATTACATCAGCTGTAGTACATGTACTCATGGGAACAGTTTCATCTGATGACAACTAACCAAATTTAGGCTTGTAGTGTCATCATCATTGTCATTATTTCCTTTACATATTAGCAGTGTCTGCCATTGTGTTGCATATGAAATCTAATATGTCATATTTGTCATTTCAATTTTGCATCTAAAGCAAAACTGGTCCTAAAGTAGAATTTTTTTTCATACTGGATGAAGATTAACAGAGTTAATCGGTTATCCTCAGGTTCTTTAAAACTGCCCCGGAACCTGCCAAATCAATACTTACCCCAGCTAACTGTAATTGGCCATGCTTAGCTATGCAGTTTCTGCTTTCACCTGCTGAAGTGGATTCTTCATGTAATCCCTCAAAGAATTCACAGGAGAGTAGGAAACACGGTATTTTTAAGTCCTGCTATGCCCTTAGTGACTTCTTCACAGTATTTTTAAGTCCTGCTATGCCCTTAGTGACTTCTTCACAGTATTTTTAAGTCCTGCTATGCCCTTAGTGACTTCTTCATTGGAATTTCTAGATAAATGGAAATATTTGTCAAAAAGGTTTGCTTTCTGAGTTTCAAGGCCATTCCAGAGTTGGATCTGTAAAAGTTTGAAAATCAAAACATTTTCCACTCAGTCAAGGTGGAAAATACATTTGTGGTGACAGCCTTTAAAGGATATCTAAACCCCAACGGAATTTAATATATTGCAGCTTATCAGTCAGTAGATGTGGTAGCTACATACATTTTTTTTCAGGCTTAGTACATTTTCTGCAACATGTTTATCCTGCAAGAAATTTTGTATCCATGTAAGTTTCTGTGCGCTGAGTTGACATCTCAAGCAATGTTATCAGGCTGTCTTCTCTAAACTACAAAACTCCTCCTCACTATATTGTGAACATAAGGAAACAGCAGTAAATATAGTCTAAAGTAGGGGAGCAGCCTAGGGTAACACCTTTATTCCTCCATTGATATACTACCGTAAGTGACTGTTAAGATCGCCGGCTAAAATTAAAAAAAAAAAGACTTAGAAAAGAAAATGAATGCAGCCATCACATCTAAGGACTGTAAGCCCTCATGCACACTGGATGTTATAAAAATTACCACCAGTAGTACTGGCAGGAAAAGGAAAAACGTGCTGTTAGCCACATTTTGCAAAAGCTTTTAGACGCGTTAAGCCTTTTTCAGCGTTTACAAGTGTTTTTTTTCTATTTTTCACTCCCAATTACCCACAATGACTTAATGAATATGAAAATATTCACATTTCAACTCGTGAGAGCAGAGAGAGCACTGTATTTTTCAGAAGCTATCTGTATTTATTCACTGCGTCCATTATGGATCCCGTCATGCAGAAAATTGATGAGAACATGCTGCTGATAATGTTATAGAGGGTGAGGAGAAAGAGACAGCTGGAGGAGAGAAGCAGAAGCAGTTGTCATTGCTTCTGGAACCATCCCTTGATATTGCAGCATCTCTCTTCAGTATACTTTGTAAACGTGTACGTCAAGCTGCGTAATTATCCTGATAAATTCTTTAAGTTCACACGCATGTTCATTAGTTCCTTCAATGACTTTATGGAGAGGCTCAGACCATGACTTACTAGAATGAGCACCCAGATGAGGATAAGCCTCTCACCTGAGGAATGTCTCCACGTGACACCTGGGTATATTATTTTGATAATATTACATTAATACTATTTTGTAAAAATGTGTGTGTGTGTGTGTGTATATATATATATATATATATATATATATATATATTGTGAGGGATTAGCTCTTGTGGGGATCACCTTCCCTGAGATAAAGGCAGTTCACACGGCAGGTTCTTAAAAACCTGGCTTGCAACCAGGTTTATTGTAAAAAGGTTGCACCTGAATAAATATTCCTGGTAATAGAAAAAAAAGCATGCCAGGACCTCTTAAATATGAGATCTGGGGTCAAAAAGACCTCACATCTCATATTTAGATTTAAATGCAATAAAAAAAAGAAAAATTCTTCTTTAAGAGCTATGGGCGGAAGTGACGTTTGACATCACTGCTGCCCTTAAATGCTGTGGAATTGAGTGGACGTCATCTTCCGCTCACTCAGCATACAGGCATTGAGGAAGAAGGACCTGATCGTCTCTGCTGCTACCTGCGGGTCCGGTAAGTGGAGGAGGGGCACCTCTCCAACCCCCGATAAATGTGATCTTGAGTCTAATCCGCAGCAGAAACCACTTTTATCTGAAAGCGGGCCGTCCGCTGTTTAACCACTTCAGCCCCGGAAGGATTTCACACTTTAGGACCAGAGCACTTTTTGCGATTCGGCACTGCGTCGCTTTAACTGACAATTGCGCCGTTGAACCCAAACGAAATTTGCGTCCTTTTTTTCCCATAAATAGAGCTTTCTTTTGGTGGTATTTGATCACCGTTGCGCCATTTCTGATTGCCGCTATAAACAAAAGAAGAGAGACAATTTTGCAAAAAAACCCAAATTTCTTACTTTTTGCTAAAATACAAATGTAAAAAAATATAAAAAAAAAATTTTTTTCAACGGTTTTGGCGATTTTATACTCTTCCTCATATTTGTGATAAAAAAATCGCAATCGGCGTTTATTGATTGGTTTGCGCAACAGTTGCTTCGTTTACGGATGATGAGAATTCATTTTTGGGGTTTTTATTTTTTATTTTTTTATTTTAGTACTGCGATATTGGGGCGGACATGTCGGACCATTTTGACACTTTTTTGGGACCATTGGCATTTATACAGCGATCAGTGCTATAAAAATGCACTGCTTACAGTGTAAATGCCATTGACAGTGAAGGGGTTAACCTGGGGGGCGCTCTAAGGGTTAACTGTTCCCTGGGCGTGTTCTAACTGTGTGTGGGCTGCCCTAGCAGGGAAAGGGGAGTGATCACAGCTTCCATATAGAGGAAGGCTGTGATCACAGCCCTTCCCCCCTCACTAAACGGAGATCCGTGTTTACATACACGGACCTCCGTTCTTTCCCTCCGGGGGGGGTCATCGCGGGTAGCCGGCGGAGATCGAGTCCGCCACACCCGCTCCCTGGCCCCCTGGACACAGTGAGCGCGCCTCCGGCGGCACGCACGCGCTCACAGTGCACGATCTCGAAGCCGCCGTCATATGACGGCGGTTTGCGATATCGAACCACCTTGTCACCATCAAACTGCAGTTGGCGGTCGGCAAGTGGTTAAAAAAATACCTGGGTTATGGTAGCTATCTGCTACCATAACAACGGTATTCAACGGCAAATTCATACAAGCTGACACACTGTGTTTGCAGCAGATTGAGAGGATGAGCTCACAGTGCCTCTCCTCACTTCTTGTCAGAGGCACTGAGCTCAATAGATAGCTTGGAGCCTTGGACCAATGGTAAAGTGCCATTGGCCCAAGTTGTCTAATAAAAATGCTGCAGTGGAGGCATGCCTCACTGCAGTGTCATAGAAGGGGGCATGTGTCTAAAAGACAAATACTCCCTTCCAGCCCAGCCCTCTTAACTACAAGGAAAAACATTGGTTTATGTGTATAAGATTTACCCATAATCCCATGTTTTTCTCACAGTTAAGAGGGAGAATGAGAATCTGCTGCTGATGAAAAGGTAATGTTTTATTCAAGCTAAATCATATAATATTATGCTATATGTTATAAGATATTCATTTATTATTTATTTACTGTGAAATTACTGGTTTGAAGTTATAACTTCAAACTTCAGTAATTTGTCCATTAAGCCACCTGCTTGAGTACAGTTTTTGAAAATATAGTAAATTACCTTAAAAACAATATATAATAATTATTTGTATACTTACTTATGGTAATTAACCCCTTGCCACCCAGGTCAATTCTGACACGTCTCTCCTACATGTAAAAATCATCATTTTTTTGCTAGAAAATTACTCAGAACCCCAAATATTATATATATTGGATTGGAAGAGACCCTAGGGAATAAAATGGCAGTCATTGCAACATTTTATGTTACACAGTATTTGCACAACAATTTTTCAAACACGTTTTTTTTTTTAACCACTTAAGGACCGGAAGGATTTGCAGCTTTAGGACCGGAGCCCTTTTTGCGATTCGGCGCTGCGTCGCTTTAACTGACAATTGCGCGGTCGTGCGACGTTGTACCCAAACCTGCACAGTCTTAACTGGACCCACCGTTCCCCAATTAATGGTATTCATTCATATGTTTATTAATAATATATAACAAAAATTCCATTAAATGATATAAAAGTTTTTGACATGAGTTCGTCCACCGAATTACCTGTTTAATGACTTCAAACTTCAATATTGAAGTTTGGTCATTAAAGTGTCATTTATT
>BLSH010094356.1:255811-268912 GCA_018402905.1 Glandirana rugosa
AACTTGGGGACGTCCCCACACGTCATGATGAGCTGCGTCTGTCAGTGAACGATAGGAGAAAAAGAGATTTTATTAAAACTTACCGTAAAATCCTTTTCTCCGAGTTCACTGACAGACGCAGCTCCCACCCCTCGGTGCTCTGTTCTGGTACGGCTTGTGTACGAACTGTAGAGCTATGCTATGAGGGGGTTTATGTAGGAAGAGAGGACGGCCCCCATGGGAGGGGCCAGCTGTTTCTTTTCCCTGCCTAGTTAACTCCTAGTGGGACGAGCATAAACCTCACACGTCATGATGAGCTGCGTCTGTCAGTGAACTCGGAGAAAAGGATTTTACGGTAAGTTTTAATAAAATCCCTTTTTTCCATTAAATGGGACGTTATGTCTGTCCACAGTTTTGGTTTGTGGTCATTGTATTGGGGGTGAGATATGTCCCAGAGTTCAGAATGAACCTCAATAGCTGAAAAAAGCTCTGTCTGTGCCACATCTCTTACCTTGGTGATAGCAACCAGATCGCATGACATCCACACGGCTGTGTCCAGTAAAATGCATTAACACTTGTAAAAACTTGATGCGCCTAAACGCCGCTATGCAAATGTACACACGTGCATAGAACACACAGGTTGACGTACAGGGGCGTTTAGAGGCAGAACAAATAAAACGCCAAATGCCTCTAAGAGCAGCATTAAAAATATCCAGTGTGCATGTGGCCTAAGCTGCATTGTTACATTTTTCTTTTGGGTTTAGATGTGTTTTATGAAAGATGTTATCCTTTAACCGTTTAACTGCCACCAACATAAAGGCATGCAGATAAATTGAGTGCAGCTGGCCAGCTCAGTATGCATTAGGGAAATGTTCTTAAAAATATAATTTTGATAAACATTTTCGCAACTATTACAGGACCTACAAAATTAGTAGCACCAGTCTTTTTATTATATTAGCTCTTTGCTTGCAGAAAATATATCGTTTGGGGGGTATTTTACAAACTCTGAAAGCTGTAAGTGAAAAATGATTAAATGTATAAAAATGGGTTGGTCAGATGAGGAGAAAAATAAAGAACAGGGCCTGGCAGCAAAAGGGTTAAAGGAATCTGTCTCTTTATTTTTTAATATTTTTACAAGGGCGTTTAATATTAATGTAGGATATTAGGATATACATTTAATTTTCATGGATACATTATAGTTTTTCCAAATTTGTCAGTTTGCTTTCAAGGTACCTTGAATGAAGCATCATTGTTTCTTATCTTGTGAAAAGTAGCCTGGTATTTCTTTATAGGGCTCTGCTGTCTGTTTTCCATTCACACTTTGTGTAACGGAAATGGGTGTTTTTGCACATGACTTTTTGCATGTTTTTGCAACTTTTCAAGCTCCTGCACCCTTTCAAACATGGAGCGCTGCATTTTTTCACCATTTTTTTTTCACGCCACAAAGCGCGAGCCCACTAACCACGTTTGGGGTGCCATTAAGAATCAGTGGCACCCAAATGCGCATTCCACATTTTGCAATGATTTTAGTGCAATTTGGATTCGCAGGCAGAATTTCACTATTGCAAATACCCAGAGTATGAACGGGGCCCGAGATAATCCTGTAATTGATTGATTGAGATAATCAGAAATTTGTAGGTTCGTCTAAGAGATAAGTCCAGCTTGCATTCACCCCATGCAGAACCACAGCCTTGCCCAGCAGTGGAAATACAGTGGCTATAAAAAGTCTACACACCCAATTTAAAATATCAGGGCACTGATTAGAGCCAGAAGCTCTAATAGACTTCAAAATTGGGTGGGCTCAGGAAAGCAGAGAGTGCGTTCACAGCCCACCCAGCCAATCAGGAAGCTGATCTGAGACCCGTCACCCGATTGGTTGAACGGACAGTTGATCCTATTGAAGGAGGGGAGGAGACACGTGCCTGTGTGATGGAGGAAAGGACACAGGAGCCAATGCTACCCGATGCCTGCCACCGATGCCTAGATGGGGAAAGTGCCGGACCGACCAGCAGACGGGGGGGGGGTGGACATTGAGGTGCCGCCGACAGGGGGTGGTTGTTTAGCAGTCAGTACACACCTGGCTTCCTTTAAAGTGCCTCTGATTAAGCCCAAATAAAATTCAGCTGCTCTAGCAGGTCTTTCCTGACAATCGCACTCTACAGCAAAAGCCATGGTTCACAGAGAGGGATCTCATTGTTTAAAGGTATCAGTCAGGAGAAGGGTACAAAAGAATTTCCAAGGCATTAGATATACCCTGGAACACAGTGAAGACAGCCATCATCAAGTGGAGAAAACTACAGTGACATTACCAAGAACTGGACAATCCTCCAAAATTGATAAACAAACAAGAAGAAAACTGGTCAGGAAGGCTGCCAAGAGGCCTACAGCAACATTAAAGGAGCTACAGGAATATCTGGCAAGTACTAGCTGTGTGGTACATGTGACAAAAAAATCTCCCGTATTCTTAATAATACTTCTTAATATACAGTATCTCACAAAAGTGAGTACACCCCTCACATTCTTGTAAATATTTTATTATATCTTTTAATGTGCCAACACTGAAGAAATTACACTTTGCTACAATGTAAAGTAGTGAGTGTACAGGTTGTATAACAGTGTAAATTTTCTGTCCCCTCAAAATAACTCAACACACAGCCATTAATGTCTAAACCACTGGCAACCAAAGTGAGTACACCCCTAAGTGAAGATGTCCAAATTGGGCCCAAAGATTCAATATTTTGTGTGGCCACCATTATTTTCCAGCACTGCCTTAACCCTCTTGGGCATTGAGTTCACCAGAGCTTGACAGGTTGCCACTGGAGTCCCCTTCCACTCCTCCATGACGACATCACGGAGCTGGTGGATGTTAGAGACATTGCGCTCCTCCACCTTCTGTTTGAGGATGCCCCACAGATGCTCAATAGGGTTTAGGTCTGGAAACATGCTTGGCCAGTCCCATCAGCTTTACCCTCAGCTTCTTAAGCAAAGCAGTGGTCATCTTGGAGGTGTGTTTGGGGTCGTTATCATGTTGGAATACTGTCCTGCAGCCCAGTCTCCAAAGGGAGGGGATCATGCTCTGCTTCAGTATGTCACAGTACATGTTGGCATTCATGGTTCCCTCAATGAACTGTAGCTCCCCAGACCATGACACTCGCAACACCATGCTTGACTGCAGGCAAGACACACTTGTCTTCGTACTCCTCACCTGGTTGCCGCCAAACAAGCTTGACACCATCTGAACCAAATACATTTATCTTGGTCTCATCAGACCACAAGCCATGGTTCCAGTAATCCATGTCCTTAGTCTGCTTGTCTTCAGCAAACTCTTTGCAGCCTTTCTTGTGCATCATCTTTAGAAGAGGCTTCCTTCTGGTATGACAGCCATGCAGAACAATTTGATGCAATGTGCAGCGTATGGTCTGAGCACTGACAGGCTGACCCCCCACCCCTTCAACCTCTGCAGCAATGCTGGCAGCATTCATATGTCTATATCCCAAAGACAACCTCTGGATCCGACGCTGAGCACGTACACTCAACTTTTTTGGTCGACCATGGTGAGGCTTTTTCTGAGTGGAACCTGTCCTGTTAAACCGCTGTATGGTCTTGGCTACCGTGCTGCAGATACGTTTCAGGGTCATGGCAATCTTCTTATAGCCTAGGCCATCTTTATGTAGAGCAACAATTCTTTTTTTCAGATCCTCAGAGAGTTCTTTGCCATAAGGTGCCATATAGTGACCAGTATGAGAGAGAGTGAGAGCGATAACACCAAATTTAACACACCTGCTCCCCATTCCCACTGGAGACCTTGTAACACTAATGAGTCACATGACACCGGGGAGGGAAAATAGCTAATTGGGCCCAATTCAGACATTTTCACTTAGGGGTGTACTCACTTTTGTCGCCAGCAGTTTAGGCATTAATGGCTGTGTGGAGTTATTTTGAGGGGACAGCAAACTTACACTGTTATACAAGTTGTACACTCACTACTTTACTTTGCAGCAAAGTGTCATTTCTTCAGTGCTGTCACATGAAAAGGTATAATAAAATATTTACAAAAATATGAGGGGTGTACTCACTTTTGTGAGATACTGTATCTGGGCTATGGGGTAGAGGGGCAAGATGGAAGCCTTTTCTTATGAAGAAAAACATCCAAGCCTGGCTAAATTTGCAAAAAGCACGTCTGAAGTCTCCCAAAAGCATGTGGGAAAATGTGTTATGGCCATTAAGGGCGCACGGGCGTCGCCTCCCCCTATCTATGCGTCCGACCCTTTCAGGGCGCCGGATGCATGGATTCCAATGCGGGGTGGGTGTTTTTTTTTAAGCACCTTATTAGAGCCAGAGGCTCTAATAGGCTTTAAAATAGGGTGGACTCTGGGCTCAGAGAATGCACTTGGAGCCCACCCAGGTTTGTTACAACAGCGAATGAATATGAACACTGATCCTCCTCCCAGCTGAAAGGACAGGTGATTGCCTGGAAGGACAAGCGATACTATTGAACGCCTAGGCGGAGGGGAGGAGCCATAAGCTGAAAGCTGCTGATAGAGGAGAGCACACTGAGCTGCTGAATGCTGCCTGCCACCTGCTACCCATCGCAAACAGCGAGGTGGAGAGGTGGTTGTTTTCCGTCCCCCCCCAACAAAAAAAAAAACAGCAGCTGCCACTAGTTATGGTCTGATGAAACCAAGGTTGAACGTTTTGGCCATAATTCCAAAATTATTATTATTATTATTATACAGGAATTATATAGCGCCAGCAGTTTGCGCAGCGCTTTACAAAAATGAAGGCAGACAGTACAGTTACATTACAATTTGGTACAAGAGGAATCAGAGGGCCCTGCTCGTTAGAGCTTACAATCTAAGAGGGAGGGTCAATTGATACAAAAGGTAAAAGCTGTGGGGGATGAGCTGATGTAGAAAGAAAGAGTATTAGGTAGAAGCAGGATAGGCTTCTTTAAAGAGAAAGGTTTTCAGGGATCGTCTAAAGATGGATAGATTAGAAGACAGTCGGACTGATTGGGGTAGGGAGTTCCAAAGGATGGGAGAAGCTCTCGATAAATCCTGGAGGCAAGCATGGGAGGAGGTGACAAGGGAGCTAGAGAGCAGGAGGTCTTGGGAGGACCGAAGAGGGCGGCTTGGTTGGTATTTTGAAACTAGGTTAGAGATGTAGCTGGGGGGCAGAGTTGTGGATGGCTTTGTAGATTATTGTTAGAACTTTGAATTTTATACATTGGGTGAGTGGAAGCCAGTGGAGAGATTGGCAGAGGGGGGTGGAGGACACTGAGTGGTTGGCACGGTAGATAAGTCTTGCAGCAGCATTCATTATTGACTGAAGGGGGGATAATGTATGCAAAGGTAATCCAATGAGGAGAGAGTTGCAGTAGTTGAGGCGAGAGATAACCAGAGAGTGAATTAGAAGCTTGGTGGTGTCATTGGTTAAAAAGGGGCGTATTCTAGCAAAGTTGCTTAGGCTGAGGCGGCATGATTTGTACAGGGATTGGATGTGGTCTCGAAAGGACAGTTCAGAGTCTAGGGATACCCCTAGCACCCTGGCATGTGGTGACGCACTAATAGTTGTGCCATTGATCTTAACAGACAAGTCAATGGAAGGGGCACGTGGGAGAGGAAATATCATGAGCTCAGTTTTAGATAGATTCAGTTTGAGGAAGTGCTGTGACATCCAGGCTGATATATCTGTTAGTAAGGCAGTGATCTGTGTAGAGAGATAGATTTGGGTGTCATCGGCATATAAATGATAGCGGAAGCCATGGGAGGTGATCAGCTGACCCAGGGAGGACGTGTAGATCGAGAATAGTAGGGGTCCAAGGTCAGAACCTTGGGGGACCCCAACGGTGAGAGGAGTTGGAGAGGAAGAAGTGGAGTTGTAAGTGACACTGAAGGTGCGGTGAGATAGGTAAGATTTGAACCAACGGAGAGCACAGCCATGGAGACCAAGCAAATTGAGTTTTTTGAGGAGGAGGGGGTGATCAACTGTATCAAAGGCAGCGGAGATATCCAAGAGTAAGAGTATGGAATAATGACTGTTGGTTTTTGCTGTTAGTAAGTCCTTTGTGAGTTTTAGGAGGGCAGTTTCTGTGGAGTGGTGTGGACGAAATCCAGACTGAAGGGGATCAAGAAGGTTGTTTTCAGTGAGGTGGTCACTCAGTCAGTTGTAAACTAAACATTCAAGGATTTTGGAGGCAAAAGGGAGTAAGGAGATGGGTCTTAGGTTGTTAAGATTGGTGGGGTCCAGTGTTGCCTTTTTTGGTATGAGAGTGACTAGTGCATGTTTTAGAGGGTTGGGGAAGATGCCAGTAGAGAGGGAGAGGTTGAAGATATGAGTTAGAGTGTAGGATAGAGTCAGAGGGTGACTGTAGTAGTTGAAAAGGATCGGGGTCTAGGGGGCAGAAGGTTAGGTGGGCGTTAGAGAGAAGTTTAGTGACTTCCTCTATGGTAGCTGGGTTAAACGAGAGTATTGATTGTGCAGGAGGACAAAGAGTGTGAGGGGAGTGAGAAATCTGTAGAGAGGAGATCTCGAGTAGAATTGTATCAATCTTATTTTTAAAGTGATAAGCAATCTCCTGGGCAGTGAGCAAGTTGGTGGGTGGAGGTAATGGAGGACGAAGTAGAGCGTTAAAGGTAGAAAAGAGTTGACGGGGGCTCTGTGAGAGGTTGTTGATAAGAGTGATAAAGTAGGTCTGTTTGGCAATGTGGAGGCAGGAATGGTATTGTTGGGGGGCAAAAGATATGTTTGGCGCAAGAACAACACTGCACATCACCAAAAGAACACCATACCCACAGTGAAGCATGGTGGTGGCAGCATTATGCTTTGGAGCTGTTTTTCTTCAGCTGGAACAGGAGCCTTAGTCAAGGTAGAGGGAATTAGGAACAGTTCCAAATACCAGTCAATATTGGCACAAAACCTTCAGGCTTCTGCTAGAAAGCTAAACATGAAGAGGAACTTCATTTTTCTGCATGACAACGACCCAAAGCATTCATCCAAATCAGCAAAGGAATGGCTTCACTGGAAGAAGATTAAAGTTTTGGAATGGCCCAGCCAGAGCCCAGACCTGAATCCGATTGAAAATCTGTGGGGTGATCTGAAGAAGGCTGTGCACAGGAGATGCCCTCGCAGTCTGATAGATTTGGAGTGTTTTTGCAAAGAAGAGTGGACAAATATTGGCAAGTCAAGATCTGCCATGCTGATAGACTCATACCCAAAAAGAGTGCTGTAATAAAATCAAAATGTGCTTCAACAAAGTATTAGTTTAAGGGTGTGCACACTTATGCAACCATATTATTTTTCGTTTTTTTAGTTTTACTTCCCTCCACATAAAAGATTTCAGTTTGTTGTTCAATTGAGTTTTACAGTTTATAGGTCACATTAAAGGTGGAAAAAGTTCTGAAAGGATTTATCTTTGTCTCATTCTTTTACATCACAGAAACCTGACATTTTAACGGGTGTGTAGACTTTTTATATCCACTGTAGTTGTGGAAATGTATCTTTTCATGGAATTTGTGGCCTAGTTTTAAATGTCTGAGGTGTGACCAAAATACGTAGGGATAGAAAATATTGCAGATGGGGAAAAGAGCAAAGTAGGGAAATGCATGAGCTAGAGAAACACATCAGAATTTACAATTAACTTAAGGTCTGTAATTTTGGGTCCTGCTCCTCTCAGTGGATGCACCCAAACGTGTCTAGGAATTCACTATCATTTCGACAGAGAAGGTAGGTAGGGATTCAGGACTGATTGCACAACATTTCATTCACACTAAGTAAACTGTGAGTACTGATCATCTGCAAAGTCAGAAGTCTTTATCTGCTTACTTCTTCAGGGTGAGTAACTTTAAAGTACTAAAATGAGATAGCTTACAAATCAGGCAGCCAGCATTTTCAGAAATGGAGCTTAGCAATGACAGCCTTATTGCAATTCTGCTTATGATGGGGGGAAAAAATGTGTGGTCAATGACTGCGCAGCGAAATGTTGCTTCTTTGCCTGTGCCACAAGGCTACTGTGCCCAGTGGTAAGTCTGATTCTGGATGTGTTTATTTTGTTTTTAACCATACTTCAGAAAAATTGTGTGCCTGTTAAACTAATGCCCCGTACACACGGGACGACGATCGCACGTACGACCGTGTTGAATCGTATGTTGGCTGTTGTATGCAGCATACTGACTGCACTACATGATCGTACGCCCGGGGAAAGAACGTTCAGGTGCATGTAATTCGCATCCAGCCATTTCTGACTTCGGAGCATGCGTGTTTTGCACAATACAACTTGTTGTACCAACTGCTCTGTACACACGATACAACGGTCGTATGAGAGCTTGTTGGTACGACCAAGTTTTCTAGTCTGCTCATACAACTCCCTTGTACGACCGTCGTATGTTCGACTGTTCAAATCGCGCATACTAACGATCAATTTTGCATACAACGGTCGTGAGTACGACCTGTTGTATGCGATCGTCGAACCGTGTGTACGGGGCTTAAGAGTATCTCTATTTTAGCTAGAACTAGTTAGACTATAGAAAGTGTTTGGTATATATGTATATCAGATATGTTGAGCCTGCATAGCTACTTGTGTTGTCTTTATTGCCAAGTGTGAACAATAATTTTATGTTACTTCTTCCCCAGATTACGGATTGGCTTTTTAACAGGTCCCAAACCACTTATAGAAAGGATAATACTGCACATGCAGGTCTCAACTTTACACACAAGTACCTTCACTCAGGTAATTGCTTGAAGCAAGCAAGCAAGCAGCAAGCAAGACTGCATTTCATTGCCTTTTCATAGTCAAAAAGGATTCTAAGACATTCATTATAATTCAGTAAATGTATTCACTTTCTTGAACAGTTACATCTTTTAATCAATAAGTACAACAATGGAATGTGAAATATGAAACATTGCGTTGTGCAATCTTTAGTACTTTTATAAGATTGACGATGGTTAAGACCTTTTTTTTTTTGCAGTATTTTTAGACTAGCAAATATGGCTTTTGTAACCTTTAATATATTGTATTCGTATAACCCCCTTTTTAATAAACATTTAAAATGTGTGATGAAGTGCATGTTTTAAGAATGTCGTAGTTTTTTTCTTAATATAGTTGGGCTTATTTGATAATATATTTAAAAGGATTACAGCACTCCTCCTCCCTATATTGAGCAATTAACCATACATGTTCCTCCTTGTTAACATAAAGTGCTATATAAGTGCTATATAAATTCTATATAAGTGCTATGAAAAGTGCAAAATGTTCCACTTTCTTGTGCAAGTGGAAATATAACAGCGATGTTATTGTTAAATATATAATGTGAAAATACAGAAGCCAAGTAAGTGCAAAAATGCCAGCAGCGACAATAGAAAATGTGTAAATACAATATGAATGTTATATCGACTGAATGCTGTATAAAATATTATTAAAAAGTTCCAATAAAGTGCTTAAGTGCTCTAAGTGCTTCTTCAAACTCGTGACTTTTGTGATCCACATGCCATCAGTCTGCACTCACCAGATAGGTTGGACTCTTATGCCGTACGACAAAAGGAGTCTTTTAGGCTTTTAGGTCGTTTGTAAAGAGACCTGGACCTTTTGTACGGTGGGATAACCTCCCTTTGTTCCGGTCCCTGGGACGGTAGCGGCTTTTGGGAGCCTTCAGGCAGGGAAGTGGAACTCACACAGAGGGATTCAGGCGTCCACTGTCCCCAGAGACTGCATGGGCTGTTTTATGTTTTTACTGCAATACCGTCAAACAGAAAGATTTTGTATGCTAAATAAAGAGTTTTTTTTAAGATTTTACACATGTAAGATCTTTCTTTAACAAGCGCAATACCTGCATAAGAAGGATCCGGAACAAAGGGAGGTTATCCCACCGTACAAAAGTTCCAGGTCTCCTTACAAACAACCTAAAAGCCTGCAAGACTCCTTTTCCCGTACAGCATAGAAGTCCAACCTATCTGGTGAGTGCAGACTGATGGCATGTGGATCACAAAAGTCACGAGTTTGAAGAAGCACTTAGAGCACTGAAGCACTTTATTGGGACTTTTTTATAATATTTTTATACCACATTCAGTCGATATAATATTCATATAGTATTTTCACATTTTCTATTATCATTGTTGGCATTTTTGCACTTAATTAATTGGCTTCTGTATTTTCAAATTATATACAGTGCCTTGCGAAAGTATTCAGCCCCCTTGAACTTTGCGACCTTTTGCCACATTTCAGGCTTCAAACATAAAGATATAAAACTGTAATTTTTTGTGAAGAATCAACAACAAGTGGGACACAATCATGAAGTGGAACGAAATTTATTGGATATTTCAAACTTTTTTAACAAATAAAAAACTGAAAAATTGGACTTGCAAAATTATTCAGCCCCCTTAAGTTAATACTTTGTAGCGCCACCTTTTGCTGCGATTACAGCTGTAAGTCGCTTGGGGAAGTCTCTATCAGTTTTGCACATCGAGAGACTGAAATTTTTGCCCATTCCTCCTTGCAAAACAGCTCGAGCTCAGTGAGGTTGGAGGGAGAGCGTTTGTGAACAGCAGTTTTCAGTTCTTTCCACAGATTCTCGATTGGATTCAGGTCTGGACTTTGACTAGGCCATTCTAACACCTGGATATGTTTATTTGTTTTTACAAATCTTTTATTTTCAAGAGATGCAAGACAGAGTATACAGTTGATTTTCTGGCAAATGGAGTTAACAATATAGTACAGGCATACAATAGCTCAACATGTAGAACTCCCAATATTTCCTCCACCTGCGATATGAGGGAGGTGACTCCGCCTCGCATTCATTTTCCTTATTGTTTATTAACAAGAAGAGAGAGGTCAGTTCAAGTTAGAAGAAGAACCGAATAGTTGAGGATAAGTGGATTGTAGAAAGTGGTTAAAGACAGAGTTAAATGGATGGGGGAAGGGAAGGGTGAGGGGATTGCAGGGGAGGAAGGGGGGGGGACCTCCAGGCAGGTAGGTGTGTTTGTGGGCGGGGGTTGCTGACCGGGCAAGTGCATATCCAGGGGTCTAGCATATGTTTATATATACTGCTAACTTGTTGTGTCAGGGTCAAAAAGAACTTTCCCTTCCTCTGAGAAGATGAACATGTTCCAGAGGGTCCAAGTCTTTTTGTATTGCTCATGTTGGTTTCTAGCCGTAAGTACCAAGTCCTCCAGTTTATTTATTTCTTCCACCTTCCTAACCCACATGCCCACTGTCGGAGGGTGCTGCGACTTCCACCTGAGGGGGATGCACATCTTTGCCGCGTCCAATAAGTGTCTAACGACCGATCTCTTATATGTTTTGGCTGGTATCTCGGTGTTGTGTAGAAGAAAGAACGCAGGGTCATCAGGGATAGCTTTTTCCGTGAATTTTTGCGTAATTTCTCGGACTCCCTTCCAGAACTGCTCGAGCCCAGGGCAGGACCAGAACACATGTAAAAGTGTTCCTCTGTCCCCCTGGCACCTCCAACATCTATCCGGGGAGGATGCAAAGATATGGTGTAGTTTTGCTGGTGTGTAATACCACCTCGAGAGAATTTTGTAGTTTGTCTCTTGTATTTTAGAGCAGATAGAAGATTTATGAGTGAACCTGAGGATGTGGGAGCGTTGTGTCGGGCTAAAGGTGCGGTGTAGGTCAAGTTCCCAATTCCGCAACCCGGGGGGGTTGATAATCATCCGGGGGGGTGATTAGCAGGTTATAGGCTGTTGAGAGAGTGTGTGATATTGGCCCCTCACCGGAGCAGAGTTCCTCTAGCGGGGTAAGGTTTGAGCGGAATTGAGTAGGAGTGGGGAGGGACCTTAAAAAGTGGGCCAGTTGACCCGCTCTTAGGAAGTCAAGTTGTGTGGGACCCGAGGGGTCCATAAGTGCTGGCAGCTGTAGCCATTTCTGGTTGCTGATAAATTGCGGGGCTTGGCAAAGGCCGTTTAATGCTAATTTCTTAAATTTAGGGTCTTGGTATCCTGGGGTGAATGATGGGTTACCCAGGATAGGGAAGAGTGGCGATTGACCTACGGTTGGAGGCGTCGATGAGAGGAGACGGGAGCAAATCGAGATTGTGGTCCCTATGAGAGGGTGTGTCGTCAAGTCACCCGGCAGCCTCTGGGCACACCAGGGTGTCCGTGGTAAGGGTATGTCGCTTTGTGCTTGTTCTACTCGTGTCCAGAGTTTCAGGTCCCGGTGGCGCCACCAGTCTACTAGTCGATTGAGATGAGTTGCCTGTTGGTATTTGCCGAGGTCTGGTAAAGCCAGTCCCCCCTGCCTCTTGGGGAGGGAGAGTATCTTTCTGTGGAGTCTGGGTCGTTTGGAGGCCCATACAAAATTTGTCACGACCGACTGAGCTTGCCTGATATATTTATTCGGTATCGAGATAGGTAGGGCTTGGAACAGGTATATGAATTTGGGTAAAATGTTCATTTTAACAATGCTGCATCGGCCCAGCCAGGAGTATAGACCGCTATGCCAGTTCCCCAGTAGCTGGCGAACTGTTTGCAGCAGCGGAGGAAAGTTCAAGTCAAATAGCTTGTCAAGGTTTGGGGGTATGTTTGTGCCTAAATATCTGAGGGATGTGTCTGACCATTTAAATTTATAGTTTGCCCGCAGCAGTGTCAGTAGATGGGCGGGGATTCCAATCCCCATGGCTTCGGACTTGGAGAAATTAATTTTTAGGTTTGATAAGGCACCATATGTGTCAAATTCTTTTATTAGATTTGGCATTGAAATGTGGGGATTTGTGAGTGAGAACAACATGTCATCGGCGTAGGCCGAGATTTTATGCTGATCTTTCCCAATAGGGATCTTGGGAAGGATACATTTTAGGCGGATTTAGGCCTGTAGAGACCCCATAACCACCCCTTTCTAGTCGTATTTTAGAGCCGGATGCGGCTACTGTACAACAAGAGTGAGTGTTTAGGGGTGTAAAGTTACGGTTTAGATTATTTTCTTAAACTGTGTATACCACGGAATAGTTTGGATTTTTAATTAAAGAGGTTCAGGCTTCGGTACCCCTAACCTTAGGGGCGGGTAGATGACTGTGACGACGCCCGTTTGATATTTAAATTTACCAGTCTGTGTAGGGAGTCTATAAATCCGTGTTTGTATGGGGGTTTGGAACTGTTCGATAAACTGAACTT
>BLSH010094356.1:273377-285965 GCA_018402905.1 Glandirana rugosa
AGGTATTTTTCACAACAAATTTCAAACGGTGTTCGGTGGACCCTCTGTGTGGTTTCACGGAGCTCACAGAAACACGTCCTCACTCAGCCATGTCCGGACCACGCCCCCATCGGATATGTTTATTTGTGAACCATTCCATTGTAGATTTTGCTTTATGTTTTGGATCATTGTCTTGTTGGAAGACAAATCTCCGTCCCAGTCTCAGGTCTTTTGCAGACTCCATCAGGTTTCCTTCCAGAATGGTCCTGTATTTGGCTCCATCCATCTTCCCATTAATTTTAACCATCTTCCCTGTCCCTGCTGAAGAAAAGCAGGCCCAAACCATGATACTGCCACCACCATGTTTGACAGTGGGGATGGTGTGTTCAGGGTGATGAGCTGTGTTGCTTTTATGCCAAACATAACGTTTTGCATTGTTGCCAAAAAGTTTGATTTTGGTTTCATCTGACCAGAGTACCTTCTTCCACATGTTTGGTGTGTCTCCCAGGTGGCTTGTGGCAAACTTTAAACAACACTTTTTATGGATATCTTTAAGAAATGGCTTTCTTCTTGCCACTCTTCCATAAAGGGCAGATTTGTGCCGTATACGACTGATTGTTGTCCTATGGACAGAGTCTCCCACCTCAGCTGTAGATCTCTGCAGTTCATCCAGAGTGATCATGGGCCTCTTGGCTGCATCTCTGATCAGTCTTCTCCTTGTATGAGCTGAAAGTTTAGAGGGACAGCCAGGTCTTGGTAGATTTGCAGTGGTCTGATACTCCTTCCATTTCAATATTATCGCTTGCACAGTGCTCCTTGGGATGTTTAAAGCTTGGGAAATCTTTTTGTATCCAAATCTGGCTTTAAACTTCTCCACAACAGTATCTCGGACCTGCCTGGTGTGTTCCTTGTTCTCTGCGCTTTAAACGGACCTCTGAGACTATCACAGTGCAGGTGCATTTATACGGAGACTTGATTACACACAGGTGGATTCTATTTATCATCATTAGTCATTGAGGTCAACATTGGATCATTCAGAGATCTTCACTGAACTTCTGGAGAGAGTTTGCTGCACTGAAAGTAAAGGGGCTGAATAATTTTGCACGCCCAATTTTTCAGTTTTGTATTTGTTAAAAAAGTTTGAAATATCCAATAAATTTAATTCCACTTCATGATTGTGTCCCACTTGTTGTTGATTCTTCACAAGAAATTACAGTTTTATATCTTTATGTTTGAAGCCTGAAATGTGGCAAAAGGTCACAAAGTTCAAGTTGTATTTAACAGTAACATCACTGTTATATTTCCACTTGCACAAGAAGGTGGAACATTTTGCACTTTTCATAGCACTTATATAGCATTTATATAGCACTTATATAGCACTTTATGTTAACAAGGAGGAACATGTATTGTTAATTGCTCAATATAGGGAGGAGGAGCGCTGTAATCCTTTTAAACATTTTTCCCTTGCCCCCCAAATAGGGGGTAATCCATACAGCTGCAACCCTAGCTGAATCAACTCCCTGGCTTTTCTCTCCAAGGCGCAAATGACATATCAAATAATATTTGGTAATATAGTTAGTGGATTTACTCATAGCATTTAAAGAAATTCAGATCATATACTGTAAGTGGAATTGGTACATTATGGGTTCTGATTCATTGTCAAGAATATTGCCCTTTGCTCAAAGTGCATTGTTCCTTGCAGTTATGTTGTCACATCTGTGTTCTCCTCTGGAATTTTTTCTTTATGGTTGTATAGGATGAAGGAATAATCTGATGTTAAAGAAAAAACTGTATAGAATTGCCAAAAAACATTATAAAATATACTATGGGGTCTATTTATAACTGTTTTCATGCAACTCTCACCAAAAATTCACACAATTTTCAAATTGGATTTAGTTGAAAAAATGTGTGAATCTTAGGTTAAAGTTGTGTGAATCTTATGTGAAAACATTTGTAGACACATGTGTGTGTATTAAGTCATGTTAAAAAGTAGCTACATGCCATGGAAATTGTTGCCTTTATCAACATATTTTAGCAGGCAAACATTCGATCTTAAAGTAAACAGTGCCTACATATAAATGTGATTTACTTGAACAAATGACACATGAAAGGTGCATGGTGTATTCCTTCTTATATTTTAGATTAGCGAATAAACTAACTTGTCATGTGGAAAAAGTAAGCGTGCCCAAACAGCACCACCACTTCAAATCCATTAAATTAGAATTAGGGCCCAATGATTAGAACCTCTGTAGGGAGAATTCAGATGGAACATGTCTTATTTAAATCTCATCTATCTAGGGTCTGGTGATCTCTTTGCTATTGAAATGTGTGGTGTCATGATGCTATAATCAAAAGTGCTCCCTAAGGCCCTTAGAAAGAAGATACCTATGAGTCTGTTATTTAAAATCAATCATTCCACCATAATGAAAATAATCTACAAGCATTTCAATTTGAAATTATAATTTGCCCAGGACTGGTAGATTCCCAAGAGGTTCCCATTTGTTGCTACATTAAAAAAGGGATCCAGCAAGGTTCCGAAACATTGGCTTCTGATGACTGTGATTGTGGTGTCTGTATGTTATGTGATTATGGACAAGATTATAACTATGCCAAGATGTGCTGGTAAAGATCCTTGTTTTCCTATTATGCTAAAATAATTTTTCAAGAACCCTTAAATTTGATTCCATGATATGCAGGTAACCATTGCGTGAGTTTGTGTTAAAGTGTATGCATCTGCAGTCAAAAGAGACTGCACCAAGTCAGCCTGCATGGGGGTGTGCCAGGAGAAAGCCTTTGCTATAAAGAAAAAACATTAAAGAAGAGTTCCAGTGGTTTTTGTGTTTATTAAAAGTCAGCAGCTACAAAAAGTTTAGCTGCTGACTTTTACTAAACAGACACTCACCTGCCCACGATCCAGTGATGCTTCCGCCGAACCCCTGATTCACTCCCTTGCCCCTCCCTGGCGCCGACATTACAAGTGTGAGCACCCAGCTGTAACAGCTTGCAGCTTCACCCCCCCCCCCCCCCAAAAAAAATGACATGCCAAATGTGGCATAGAAGGGGGTGAGGAGTGCTTAAGCTTTTGGGTGAAACTCCACTTTAAAGCAGGACTTTAGTGTGCCATTGAACATATAGGAAAATACCAGACCTTCTGAAACCACATACTGTGGACTGGTGAATCAGTAATAGAGTTGTTTGGCCACAGTAACAGTAGACATGTTTGGTGCAAAGCAAAGATAGCATTTCAGAAGATAAAACTCATACCAACTATGAAGCATGGTGGTGGAAATGTTATAGTCTGGGGTTGCTTCATGGCCTAGGCCGCTTGCAGTCACCAAGTCAGCTATTAATCCTGTATCATGTCAAAGTGTGCTTGATAGGAATGTGGGGTCATCTGTCCAAAAGGTGAAGCTGAAGTGTAAATGGATCTTTCAACATGATAATGATTCAAAGCACATTAGTAAATACACTATAGAATGGCTCAAAACTTTGAAATGTTGAGGGATTTGAAAAGGGCAATTCATGCAAGGAAACTCACAAACATCTTGTAACTGAAGGTTTTTGGGCAGTTTTCCAAAACACCTGCAAGAAGTCATTTCTGTTAAAGAGGGCAATACCAGCTTCAAAGGCCACTTCAAAGGGTACTTACTTTGTCATTATTACATCTATTGATATTTTTGTTGAATGAAAAGGCAAATTCTCCTTGTGTTTCTAATATTGTTTTTCTGTTCATGTACGACACCTTTATCTGTATGCATTGTTTGAATGAAGATTTAATGTCAACAATTTCAATGAGGCATACCTACTATTTCACATGACTGTGTGTGTTCATGTGTGTATATATATTATACAGGACGCCAAGGTTGGGTCCTGGAGGGGTGCTATATAGCACCAATATTTGGGTTATGGCCCCTTTAAGGGAAGTGTGGCAATATTCAGGGAGTCACCCGAAATTGGTGAGGTATTCCGGGGATAGCCATAATAAGTAGAGGACTGACTTGCCGTTCTCTATGTGTTGGTAGAGAAATATTTGGTACCTAGAATTCCGGGGGCCCTGAAGTGATGTTCAGGTGGGAAAGGGCCTTCACTCGTAACTACAGCTTTCAGGAAGCAGCTCTTAAAGACAGGAAGTAATGTTAGGTGTGGTGAGGAGGAGTTGTGTGGAGACACCGGTCTTGGAGAGCTGTGGGTGAGCTGAAGGCTGTTAAAATAGTGGACAAGGACTGTGCTAAACCTTGGGGTGAAGACCCATCCATGAACTGTATGTGCCTTTTTTACTTTTACTTTGTGCTGAAGATAAGCAGACTTTCTTTTGTATTTTTATGCTTGTGTCCTGCTGGAAGCCTTAGCCAGGGTTCAGACTAGTGCAATGTCAGAGATTGCATGTGATTCGCACCCGCACTGCGGGTGCCGATCACATGCAATCTCTGAGCAGTGCGGGTTCAGCCATAAACTTGTATAGCTGAACTTGCACTAGATTCGCAAAAAAAAACGTACATGTACCTTTTTTTTTCCGGCACTAAAATCACCAAAATGTAAACTGAGCTGCGTATGCGTCTGTCTCCTACAATCACAGAATACTTTTCGTTGTGGAAACTGATAGTACCGCTTCTATGAAAAGAGTATGATAATGGAAAAGCTTTAACCCTGCCCACTGTGTTCACATATGAAAAAATATGGCTTTGGCTATGGTTCAGCTTTAAGTAGCCTATGAAATAAAATCAATATTTTAGCTTTTATATTTTGATGACATTTGAAAAATGCATTTTAAGCAACTGTATATTTCACTATTGCATAGGCATTTTATTCAGACTAATGACTTATTCCATTTAATTACAGATTATAACACATCAGCTTCTTCAAAAGTGGGGTGTAGAAGGCTTCCTGGAACATATTGATAGGTATTGTTATTCGTCTTTTGTATTTTTTATTTTAACCAGCAAATATGTAACTTTTCCCTAAAACAGTCATTTTGAATGACGCTAAATTACTTTGGATTTGCCTAAAGATTTGGTTACATTACAGTATGCAATCTAGTAAGTTTAGATAAAATTGTACAGAAATCTAAATGTGTGTGTTTTTACAAGTTCATTTGACTGTTGGGAGTGTGATGAGCATGTATTTACCTTTCCCATACTCTGCAGATACCCTGATCTTTTGTCAGGTCCCCCAGATGTATATTTTGACATGTGACTTGAAAAAAGGGTGTGTGTGCCGTCCAGGCTTGGCAGAAAGGGGGTATGCAGATGGTGCATCCACAGCTGCTGTTTGGAGTGCAGACAGGGGATGGAGCCTTTCCTGGTTCCTGCAAAGGTACTAAGAAGAAAGGGGTAGCCCCTGGAAGCCACACATCCAAGATGTCTTAGAGAGGTGAATAGAGTGGCAGTGTATATTTTCACATGCGGACCTTCTGTGCTCCCTTCTCTCCATTGTGATACTGTTGATTGGTAGGGCTGGCATTAAGCACTGCATTGTTGAGAGGTAGGGGCAGGTCAAATGTTCACCCTCACTTGGAAAGAGATCAACGTAAAACGAACCTGTTATTTCCAATTTACCCAAAAAACAATATGATACAAGGATCCACCTGACTAGATATGGCTTGTTTAGGTAGGCCATCATAATATAGTTGCTAGTAAAGCCAAAGTAGACTGTACAATAAGGAACTTGTATGAACAGCATCATGATGAACAATTTATTCTTTTATCAGTTTTCCTACATGTTGATTGTAAGATATTTTCATTTTTGTACCTTTTGAACCTAACCTTAGTATATTGTGTGAGAGAGCTGCATACAGAGAATGTGGTCTACAAAACCTAGAGGCTATTGTCCATCAAAAAGAAAATGGTTATGACATAGCCAGGCCCGGGACAAGGTCATTTGGTGCCCAGGGCGAAGATGGCAAACTGCGCCCCCCACCACGGGCACCCCCACATGAGCGTGGTCATCTTACTAACTCCTCCCCTCCCCTAAAGAGTCTTCGATACCCTGGGATCCTCCCACGATCTCTTAACATTAAACAAAGAAGCAGAGTACTCTAATGGGACCTGGAGGGGGGTCTCTCTAAGGAATGCAGAGAGGGCCTCTGTTAGAGAGTCTGTTAGAAAAGAAACCCTATCAGAGACTACAAAGGAGTCTAATGGGACCTGGAGGGGGTTGTCTCTAACAAAGGCCATCTTGGTGTCCATTAGAGAGACTGTTAGAGCCTCCACCATGCCACTACAATAGGGTCTTATGGATCCTAGAGGGGTTTCTCTCTAACAGAGATCCTCTCTGTGTCCATTTGAGAGTCTATGTCCGAAAGAGCCCCCAGCAGGCCCCATTGGAGGCTACAATGGAGTCTAATGGGACCTGGAGGTGGGTGTATCTAACAGAGGCCCTCTCTGTGACCATTGGAGAATCTCTGATAGAAAGAGTCCCCTCCAGGCCCCATGAGACACTACTTTAGAGTGTCACTGAACAATAGTAAAAATAAACAATATTATATTAATTGCACTTTGATGCCCAGGCCCAGCCCTAGAAGACTTCACTTACCTTACATAATGGGTACTGGAACTAGCTGCTGGTCCTCCTGGGGCTGTCTGCTGGTACTGATTCCTGGCTGCTGGTCCTGGGGCCTGGCTTTTGGGGCTGGGCCCTGGGTTCTGAGGCTGGGCTGCTGGTCCTGGGGTCTGGCTCCTGGTCATGGGGTCTAGCTGCTGGGGCCTGGGGTTAGGCTGCTTGGGCCTGGCTGCTGGTCCTGGGGTTTGGCTGCTGTGACCTGGCTGCTGGTCCTGGGGTCTGGCTGCTGGGGACTGGCTGCTAGGCTCTGGGGTCTGGTTGCTGGGGCAAAGAGTTTGGCTGCTGGGTCCTGACTGCTGGTCCTGGGGGCTGGCTACTGGTCCTGGCTGCTGGGGCCTGGCTGCTAGGCACTGGGGTCTGGCTGCTGGTGCTAGGGTCTAGCTGCTAGGGCCTGGGGTCTGGCTGCTGGTCCTGGAGTCAGACTACTGGTCCTGGGGGCTGGCTATTGGTAATGGGGGCTGGATACTGGTCAAGGATTCTAGCTGCTGGGGCCTGGGGTTAGGCTGCTTGGGCCTGGCTGCTGGGGCTGGGCTGCTGGCCCTGGGGTTTGGCTGCTGTGGCCTGGGATCTAGCTGCTGGTCCTGGGGCCTTGCTGCTGGGGCCAAGGGTCTGGTGCTTGGGGTCTGGCTGCTGGGGCAAAGAGTTTGGCTGCTAAGTCCTGACTGCTGGTCCTGGGGGCTGGCTACTGGTCCTGGGGGCTGGCTACTGGTCCTGGGGGAAGGCTACTGGTCCTGGGGGCTGGCTACTGGTCCTGGCTGCTGGTCCTGGGGGCTGGCTACTGGTCCTGGGGCTGGCTACTGGTCCTGGGGGCTGGCTACTGGTCCTGGGGACTGGCTACTGGTCCTGGGGGCTGGCTACTGGTCCTGGGGGCTGGCTACTGGTCCTGGGAGCTGGCTACTGGTCCTTGGGGCTGGCTACTGGTCCTGGTGGCTGGCTACTGGTCCTGGTGGCTGGCTACTGGTCCTGGGGGCTGGCAAGTGGTCCTCTGGGCTGGCTACTGGTCCCGGGGGCTGGCTAGTGGTCCTGGGAGTGGCTACTGGGGCTGGGGTCACTGAACGATCCCAGTCAGAGGAATCGCTCAGAAAGAAGGGGGGTGAGTGGAGGCAGAGAGAAGACAGAGCACCACAATCTGCATAGCCGTAGCACTAAAACAAGAAGAAACCTTTCCCCAGTCGAGCAGACTCTTTCTTCATTTTCGGGTGCTGCCGCAGTAATCTCCTATCATTTGCGACAGGACATGTAGTTCCGGTCTGCCCGGTGGATTGATACAGAAGAGGCCGGAACTACATGTACTTGTCGCAAATGACAGGAGATTATTGCGCACCCGAAAATGAAGCAAGAGTCCGCTTGGCTGGGGAAAGTTTTTCTTCTTGTTTTAGTGCTACAGCTGCGCCGATCGCGTCACTCTGTCTTCTCTCTGCCTCCGCTCCACACACACACACACCCCTCCTTCCCTGCTGCATGACTGCTAAAGCAACCTGGGGACAGTCCCCCTGATGGTGCCCCCCCTCCAGAAATTGTAGCACCCAGAGCATCCGCCCCTTCCACCCCTGCCTTGTATCGGCCCTGGACATAGCCATCATAACCTAAACAGCGACCATAATATTAGAGACTAAGTGCTGGATACATCAAAATACACTTAAATAAAGTATTCTTTATTAGTACAAAAATTGCTCAAATAAGTATAATCCAATTAAATAGCAATTAAACAAAAACTATACCCCCCTCAAGTGGTTGTAAACCTCCAAAAAAAAAAACAAAGAAAAAAACATGTAAGACAAAGGCATAATGTTATGAAATACTTACCTTAGATTGAAGCTGTTGCAGCGGTCCCCGCACACTGTGACCGCCAACATGTCTGCCAGAGTTATTTCTGGGTTTGCTGGCTCCGGCACTGTGATTGGCCGGAGCCGCGATGACCTCACTCCCGCGTATGGGCCCTGAAGAAACGGCACCAATGGCCCGTTTCTTCAGTGCGCATGTGCCAATGACGTCGGCACATGAGGAAACAGTGCATATCTCCTCAACTGTGCAAGTTTAGGAGATATTCATGGGAGCTACTGTTAAGCCTTTTTTTAGGCTTACCTGTAGGTACAAGTGGTGTAACAAGGTTTACAACCACTTTAAAATAAGACTGTGCTGTCTTAACCACACCCAAATAAGATGTACGGACGTCAATACTAGTGTATATAACTCAAGTCAGTTACTCAGACAGACACTGATTGGGTGCTGGTAACTTCGATATTCCAGTAATAATTGACTTGTGTTAACATATTAATATAACTTTTAATATAAGGACACTTACCTGTCCAGGGATCCAGCAATGTCCTCACCTGAACCGATTCTTTAATCGGCTTTGAGTGCAGGCGCCAGTGTTATATCAATATAGCCAGCTCATTAAAATCTCCAATTACGTCACTTCCGGTTACTGTAAACCATCCATAATTGGAGATTTTGATGACTTGCCGCTTTGACACAACACTACGAACCGTAAACACTCCTGTACATGAAGACTTTGCTGTTTTGACAGATCAGCGGGTAACAAGGAAAAAGTTGTCGCTCCCGCGGAGGCGGCCATTTTATTGGTTAGTATCGGAGTGAACTAAGAATATCTGCTCATAATACCGTGTACAGGAGTGTTTACAGTTCCCGGTGTTGTGTCAAAACGACAAGTTGTCGAAATCTCCAATTATGGATGGTTTACAGTAAACGTAAGTGATGTAATTGGATATATTGATGAATTGGCTATATTGACATAACGGAAACAGGAAGTGAAGCCTTCCAGGTTCACAGCCAGTTTCTTACTGCGCATGCATGAGCCACGTTGAGCCTTGTGAATAGTCCCGTAGTCTTCTGGGACCTGTGGTGTGAGGGGTGGCTGAACTTCTGGCTCAGATCGCTGGGGTGATCTAAGCCGGGAGCGGATACCTGTCAAAACCAGGTAGCCACCCACCCCCCCCCCCCTCATAAAAAAGTGCCAAATGCAGCAGTGGAGGGGAGGAGGGAGCAAATAAGCAGAGCTTGCCCTTTTGGGTGTAGCTCCTCTTTAAGAAGATTAATGTCTTGGTTTGTCTGTGCCTACACTGCATGGGTTAACTGCTCGTTTTTTTCTAGGGGTGAGCGCAAAGTTCATACTCGCCTGATCCGCCGATCCTCCATAAAATTGCGTTCCCCTACTGTCCAGCGGTGGACTGTTCCTGTCTATGGAGCGTGCTGATGTCAGGAATAGTCCATTTTCAAGACTGCTGGAACGCAGGGGTGCCAGACCAGTCTTGTGCGAGAGGGATTGGCGGGTCAGGTAAGCATATCTCTGCTGTTCTCTCCCCTAGAACAAAATGAGCAATTTACCGATGCAGTGCGGGCACAGCCCCACTTCGCAGGGGGAAGAAAAAGTTTTGCTTTTAGCATTTTGGTGGGGGGCAGTAAAAACAGACAGTTGAGCTATGGTTTTATCTCCACTGACCACCAAGAAACAAGTTAATATGGCCATCAGTCACGTTAGTGCACACTGGCATGGTGCAGCAAAATATACACAGTATGCGCTCGACAGGTAGTACTACTCTGCAATCATGTACAATAAACGTGGTTGCAGTGCGGCTGGCATACAATGGTTAACACAGGCATTGAGTAAGTATCATATCACCTCCGAACTAACTTCATCTAATGCCTCTGAAAAGCAATCCAGTGCAGATAACTTTTCAGATAGGGAGCAGTGACGGTTGCCCATGTAAGCAAGCCTTTAATGTTGGAAAATCTTTTTAATTGTTCCTCCGTTCATACCTTCCATAAAATGGACTCTTTACTATGTAGGTCCTAAGTAAAAGGTCTGTACATGTGGCCATCCCTTTGTTTGAGCCTGTACTAGCTAAAAGGTGCTCATTCCAGAACAGGAAAAATTGGGGTGGTTTAGGTTCAGGGGCACTGGGTGTAAAGGTGGACCTACAGCAACATGCTACTAAGTATATTATCACTTATTTCCGAATGATAATTCGTATGTGTAAGTTTTGTGTCTAACTCTTAATTTTCCCACAGTCCAAATATGACCATTTAATTTGTATCATATGCAATATTTGCATATCCTGATGTATGACTTGCTTACACATACTGTCCATGCATAGTGATGAAAAGCGGAGGGTTGGTGCAGGCATTGTGGTGAAACAAGAATCATGCAGGTGTTGTGTTGAGAATGAGGGTTGCTGGCATGATTGTAAGAGTAGGGGGGCAGTGTGCAGGTACAATAGGGGAGGGGGGTGTATGTGTGAGCATTGGGTGATAGTTGGGTGGGGGGGTGTACAGGTGCACTGGTGAAAGCTGGGAAGGAGACATATATGAGGTGGAGGCACAGTGGTAGGAGAGGGATGGGGTGCAGATGCATTGGTGAAATCGAAGGAAAACATGCACAGGTGCAGTGTGGAGAGTCAGTGTACAGGTACAGCAGTGGAAGTGGCTCGGATGGTGGTTAGAGAGGGGAAGTGCACACACAAATGGAGGAAAGAAAAGAGAAGGTGGGGGGGGGGGTGCAGACAAGTTGTGAGAGAAGGGGAGGTGCAGACACATAGGGTGTTGAGAGAAGAGAGGTGCAGGTGCAATCAATGGTGAGGAAAGAGGGTGCAGGCATAATGCATGCCAAGATGCAAGTTCAATGAGTAGTGAGAGAAGGGGAAGTGCAGGTGCAGTGGGTGCTGAGGCAAGGTGGGTGCAGCGTAGTGGTTGGTGAGAGAAGAGGGTTGCAGGCATGATGTACTGTATTGGGTGCTGAGAGAAAGTGGGTACAGACACAATGCAATGATGAGAACTGGAGGCAGAATCTTCAAGTGGCAAAACTAAACGAGGGTATTATCCTCAATGGTGAAGTGAAACAAAACAAAAACTTTTTTTTTTTTTTATCAGTTTATTGAGAAGTAAATGTTAAGAAAACGGAAAATTTACTATCAAATACTTACCGTAATTTTCCTTTCCTGATGGACTCCATGGCAGCATACGTATGGGTTAACCCCGCCTCCACTCCTTACCTATAGGACCCCACTCCCATAAATCCTTGCTCTGAGCCGAAGGCCGTGTTCCGTAACTAGCCTCCTCAAGACATTCGGGGGGGAACTCCTGCTGCCATGGAGTCCATCAGGAAAGGAAAATTACGGTAAGTATTTGATAGTAAATTTTCCGTTTTCTTGACAGACTCCATGGCAGCATACGTATGGGAATTAACTCGCCATACACCCAATGGGCGGGCCATGCTACCCCAAAGGCTTTAATTTGTATCGTCAACCGACAAGACCTGCAAGCCAAAATAACCAGAGGATAAAGAAGCAGACTCCACACAACAATGAGCTATAAACGTATTGATTGAGGACCACAAGGTTGCCCTACAGACTACTCTGGGAATCACATGCTGTGAATCTGCCAAAGATGTAAACCCATGCCTGGTCAAACAAGCAGACAGTACCGCCAAAGCAGCCAAGCCCTTGGCTCCATGAGCCTGTTGGATGGCCTAGGCTGTCCGTGCCACAATCATCCTTGATGAGGCACGTTCCTCTATCCTTCCTGGCAAAAGGCTAAACAACCACAGTTCCCCTCAACCACAAGGGCCGTACGGCCCTTACGACCGACAGAGGACCCAACACGAGACCCGGTCTGACAGCCTGGTAGGTCACCCACCACAGCACTACAAAGTGTACGCATCGTAGTACCGCCAAAGTCTAGCCCGTCTCCGACTCTACAGTCGAGGGAACCGACCTTTGTTATCTCATATGTCGGTGAAATACCCGTGTTCTCAGAAAGTAGAGATGTTTCGATGTTGAAGGAAGTACGAAGTCTCCCGGACAATTAAGAAAACGGTCCTTCCTATCTCCTTGCACGGAGTAGTTCCTACTAACACCGTGCCTGTCGGATCCGGTAGGTTGTCCGAGTACCTCGGTTCCCGAACCGACGAAACCGCCATGACAGACGAACAAACTGGTCCGTACCCAAATGTAGAAACCGTCTAAGTGTCGTACACTAAGGGTCTCATCAGACATCCCGTTGGAACACCAGGAGTTAGTTATGCAAATATCG
>BLSH010094356.1:289432-331359 GCA_018402905.1 Glandirana rugosa
ATTCTCTAATGGACTTAAAAAAGGAGAGGTACTAGTTCAGGCCGGTTGTCGCTGGAGACACTTCTGTCCTGCGCTATGAGGCTATTCGGACTCGATAATCGCTCCATACCTCACCCGTTAACCTTCTCCGCGCGTTCGCCGCGTTACCGGTCTGTCGGGTCGATAATCGCCCACCGGGATAGACGGGGTTCATGCCGCACTAGTCGGATGGACCAGGCCCAGCTAGCACCTTCGTCCTAACCTAGTGTCTAGACACAAGCACGGCACACGTCACTACATATGGAAAATTCCTGTCTTCACAGAGGTCGCTGTTGGCCGGACTTGATCATGGAGAGGAAAAAATTCAGGTAATCTCTTACACCTCTTCCAATTGCCCCCTCCATACCTCGCTAATAGCTCAGGCTTATCGGAGTATCGCGACCTGTCTTCCCAGTGGTCGCTGTTGGCCGGACTTGACCATGGAGAGGAAAATATTCAGGTAATCAAATAATCGAACCAGTCCTTAGGAGGAGGACAAAAAAGGAACACGGCCTTCGGCTCAGAGCAAAGATTTATGGGAGTGGGGTCCTATAGGTAAGGAGTGGAGGCGGGGTTAACCCATACGTATGCTGCCATGGAGTCTGTCAGGAAAAACAGTTTTACAAGTAAATGCGGAAAAAAGGGGTAATCAAGTGCAGTATTCAGTTCAACAGAATCATATCTGAAGTTCAACCTGAGTTGTAATGTATAGTTGGTTACATAGTTAAAGTGTTTTCTTAGTTGTGATACTTTTCAATTGTATACTTTAAGGCCTCATTTACACTGCTGCTGGTAAACAGACGTTTAGAGGCATTTGGGAATTTTTTCAGCTGCCCCTGAACTTTCCTCTATGTTATTTTATCAGTACATCTACACAGGGTTGTTTAAGGTCGTTTCCAGGCAGTTGAGTTTAAAGGCTTTTTTTGGAACGCAAAAAAAATGGGTTCAGACACCAGTTCAGAGGCATTTGAAATGCCGAAATGGCTTGTAAATGCAGCTAAACGGTAACTCGCGTCTAGGACCATTTCGTTTACAGGCATTTCCATTTAAAAAAAAAAAAAAAAATGTTTTCTTTAAAAACGCTCCTAGACGCAAACGCTGCTAAACGCTGCATGCAAAACGTGTCAAAATGGCCGTTTTAGACGTCGGCTTCTAGCTGTCAAAATAAATCGTTCAAGGGAGGTTAAAATAGCGTCCCCTGTAAATGGAGCCTAATAATGTTGAGGTATGATTGAGTGGGTATTGTGATGTTGTTTGATTAACAAATCATTTACATTTGTTAATATTTCTGGGTTTTTCAGGGTAATAGAGTTCTACAAATCACAGAAGGATGCCATGCTCACTTATGCAGATAAGTGGCTAGCAGGTTGGTGGGTTGCTCAATTAATTAATGTGGTGTTCATTAAAAAAAATGAACTTAAAATTGATGTTTCGAATATATGACTATGTGTAGAACCAAAATGTCAAGAACATATAAAATATATCACTGACCGTGCCCCCAGGAAATCTAACAAGCATTAAAATGGGTTAGCTTTACAGCATCTATCAAAAACGAAAATACACATTTTGAGTGCACTGATCCTTTAAAACTTAAAAAGGGGAAATGAGACGTTTGATCAAAAAAAAAAAAAAAAACATAGGATGAGTTTTTAATCATGGATAAGCACTTAGGCCTTGTTCACACATACAGTATCTCACAAAAGTGAGTACACCCCTCACATTTTGGTAAATATTTTATTATATCTTTTCATTTGCCTCTGTACACACGCTCATGGTGTTTATAATGCAGATACACTAGTCAGGTGAGTGCTTCTCATATTGATTTCTCTTTTGCACTGCAGGTTTAATCTCTGATACTCCTCCTTTAGTTAGAAACACCATCAAGTCTAGCTCAGTGATTGTATTTATTACAGGTACTTACAGTATCTCACAAAAGTGAGTACACCCCTCACATTTTTGTCAATATTTTATTATATATGTTCATGTGCCAACACTGAAGAAATGACACTTTGCTACAATGTAAAGTAGTGAGTGTACAGCTTGTATAAAAGTGTAAATCTGCTGTCCCCTCAAAATAACTCAACACACAGCCATTGATGTCTAAACCGCTGGCAAAAATGTGAGGGGTGTACTCACTTTTGTGAGATACTGTATGCAGGTTGCAGTTTGCATATTACAGGTACATTTTGCATTTTTCAATATTTTTTTGATACATTGAAGCCTATGGAACCAAAAACCAGAAAAAAGTCCCTGGCCCTTTCCATAAAATGCATAGATGTGAGCATGACCCATAGGAAACCATGTTAAATGGACTGTAGCGTGTTTCTGCGAAACTGAAAACACACTAAACAAATGCATAGGTGTGTATTGATGTGCCTCGCGCCTCTGGTGTTAATTAAAATGTGAGGAATATATTTGTGCAGCTGCTGTTAGTAACCTATAGTGGTAGGGTATTTGCTTGTGTTTTGTGTTTGAACAGCGCTTGCTAATTAGAATCAGTATTTAAACTGTAATAGTGATTAAATTGTAATAGTGATTGCTGCTGTAGCCCATATGTCAACTATCTGTTGAAGCAACTAGATAAAGTGCTGGTGATGAGGTGAATCTGATGTGATAAAGTGTTATCCAGTGAGATTGTGAATATTGAACTTCGTCCGCACTCAATTTTCTAGTTGCTGCTGTAGCCCATATGTCTTACTCAGGTATAATCTTAAATACACAGTAACTATTTTTTTTAAATTATCAAAATAATTGAACTATGTTGCCAGTGCTAAGGTGCTCTTTAACAAAGTGCAAATGATTTCAGCAAAAGTGACAGTGCAAAATGACTTTGGGTTGAATTTTATAAAATTAATGCAGTCCATTTAAATGTGACATCTTCGGTAAAGTGCTCGTGCCGTGCCTTTGGTGAATATGATTAAGAAGTTTTTTCGGGTATTGTACCCCGCTTACCAGATCCTGTTGACTTTCCAACCTTACGGTGTGGAAAAGTCAACAAACGCTTTTGGTCAATAATCCGACCACGGATATGCGCCTCCTGTTCTTGTTCTCCGTCTTTGGTCCGATGTAGTTTATAAAAGAAAAGAAAGACTCCTCATCGCGTAAAATATCTCCACTTAATTGGCCCATTTCAAGGTAACAAGTAAAAACAGCAGCAGAATGGGATACGAACGATCAACCCTCCGGCCGAACTCTATCCGTGACTGCGTGTAGTCTCTCTGCTTCAGCTTGCGTGTCACCTCTGAAGACGTTACGCTGTGACGAAACGCGTAAGGTGGAACGCAAGGCAGGTACACACACACCCAGGTGACACGCAAGCTGAAGCAGAGAGACTACACGCGATCACGGATAGAGTTCGGCCGGAGGGTTGATCGTTCGTATCCCATTCTGCTGCTGTTTTTACTTGTTACCTTGAAATGGGCCAATAAAGTGGAGATATTTTACGCGATGAGGAGTCTTTCTTTCGAAGATGTCACATTTAAATGGACTGCATTAATTTTATAAAATTCAACCCAAAATCATTTTGCACTGTCACTTTTGCTGAAATCATTTGCACTTTGTTAAAGAGCACCTTAGCACTGGCAACATAGTTCAATTATTTTGATAATTTTAAAAAAATAGTTACTGTGTATTTAAGATTATACCTAAGACATATGGGCTACAGCAGCAACTAGAAAATTGAGTGCGGACGAAGTTCAATATTCACAATCTCACTGGATAACACTTTATCACATCAGATTCACCTCATCACCAGTACTTTATCTAGTTGCTTCAACAGATAGTTGACATATGGGCTACAGCAGCAATCCCAACTACCTGCAGGACTTAACCCTATATACTGTAAATCTGCCCTCCCAAGATACAATTCCTGCCTCCATGCTGCCACACAAGCCTACTTTGTTTGTTATTTGAACCAAATAAGTTACTATTACTATTTAATCACTATTACAGTTTAAATACTGATTCTAATTAGCAAGCGCTGTTCAAACACAAAACATAAACAAATGCATAGGTTTGAACCAGGCCTTAGACAATTCAGTACAGGTTAGTACCCCAGTAGTAATTGTGAGGCAAAAATCCAAAGCAATGAATTATATCTGCTTATTTCTGCTTTATCTATAGAGATTAGCTGCATACTGTATTACACTGAATATTCCAACTTTCACAATTGCTAGCAATGCTGACATTAGGCTTCCATAATCAATATGATAGCCAGTGTTCCAAATCAGATTATTAATTGGTAGGGGAAACCTCTCTATTCATACAAAATGATTTTAAGTTGCATTTTGGGTATTTGAGATTGTGCAGGGATAAAGTAAAAGTAGGCACCCATATCCCATTGACAAATTGTTCCTTTGTCTTTTTCAAAAGGTTTGGCTGAGTGGCACAGTCCTTCCGCTGGCATGTTCCTGTGGATGAAAATCAAGGGAGTCCCTGATACTCATCAAATGATAATGCAAAAAGCAATAAGTAACCAGGTAAATATTAAACCAGGTTGGAATACCACTTTTCACCCTGAATCTCCCTGCAGCATGGTGCTTACATATTACAAGTAAAAAGTCATTCATTTCTTGCATTTTCCCCTTTTCAATGGACACTGGGATCTGAACGGCAACATGCAAAGCTTTCTTCCTAGTGGCCTTGTCACCTGGGAGAACTACACTACAAGACATTCATCTCACCCTGAATGCTGCCCATACATAAATCATTTTTTTTATTCAACCATTGGGTTGAAAAAAAAATTGATCTGATTCCCCCATTAACGCATTCGAGGTGGATGGGGGAATCCTACCCGTACTATTATGCTATATCTGTCAGCCAGCAGAATACAATCATCCATGTTCCCGGTTATAGCCGGCGGCACTGATTGTTCTGGAAAAATCCAACAGGCTGGTTGTACACAAGTCAATCAATAGATGCCTATCTGGGCCTTTTTCTGAGTGTATTTCTACTTTTGCAGCCAAATTGGCGCTATATTTGTTACATGTTCCCATTAACACAGCATAACGTAAAAAAAAAAGTTTAACAATTGCTGAGTATCCTTTAAATACTTTTTTACTTGTTTAAACATCCTACCAGATGTCCCTTTGCTTTCTAATGTTTAGAAGGGGACTTTGGAGAAATGTTTAAATTGGAACTAAAGGGCAAAAAAAATAAAATAACATTTCAAACAGGCTGGCTCTTTATTGCAGAAGAGACATGCAACAATGCAAAAAGACACTGTTTTATGGAAAAAGCACCCATGATTTTGCAAATGGTCATACATGCAAAGCACTAGATGCAAATATGGCCTTTTATAAAAATAACTATTTGTGTGTGGATAGCGGTGGTGAGGCGAGATATGAGAATGGCTATTGCATTAAATCGGTAATAAACACTGATTGTTAAATTGCACCTACAGGTAAGCTTATAATAAAGCTTACCTCTAGGCACAAGAAATATCTCTTAAATGTGCACCGTTTAGGAGATATTCATTGTTTCTGCAGCTAGTGACATCACTGGCACATGTGCACTGCGCTCTGAAGGGACGGCATACAGAGTATACTGTCCCTTCAGAGCTCTGTGCCTCTGCCGTGACTCCCTTGCACATGCACACCGTCATTGCGGTTCAGCCATTCATAGGACAGGAGCCTGCTAACTCGGAAGGAAGACCAGGTGAAGATGGAAACCCTGTCAGCTGGTTTCATAATGTGTTAGTATACTGGCATATTATGCCCTTTACTTGAAGAGGGGAGTTTTTTTGTTTTTTTTGTTCTCCCAGACTTTACTACAGCTTTAAGCAAAAGTTTTTACAACAGTGGCGGCTGGTGGTAATTTTTTTTAGATCCGGAGCACTTACCCCATCTATGGCGGGCAGCACTTCACCTGGGTGACAGGCGGCGGGCATCATGGGTGGCTTTCCCTGCTCTCCTCCTCAGGCATCACGGCGGCTTCGATCTCTTCCCTCCTCATTAGCGGCCAATCGGAACGCTTCTCCTTTTGGCCAATCGGGAAACGGGTCTCAGACCCGCTTCCTGATTGGTCGGGAGGAGAATCAGTGTGAAAATAGTGAATATTCATTCGCTATTGTCACACAACTGGGTTGGCTTGGTTCGCAGTGCTCTGCGCCCTGAGCCCACCCTTTTTTGAAGCTAATTAGGGCCTCTGGATCTAATCACGAGCGTCAAAAAAACACGGCTTCCTGCATGGGAGCCGGACGCATGGATGGGGGGGCAGCGCCCGTGCGCCCCTGATACACGACCTCCCCTCATTTACAAGTTTGTTGAGCGTCACATATGCAAGGCAGCACTAGTGAAGAAGGAGGACTTTTTGTTAATATACACTAATGCCTCGTACACACGGGTGCGACGGTCGTATGACCAGACTTCCAAAATTGTATTTTGGATGTTGTGCCTCACGCACTGACGTGCACTAAGAGATCGTACGACCAAGGCTAACGTGGTTATGTGCTACGAGCGTATAAAGAGGAAGTTCAGGTGCATGTGATTTGTGACTTCTGAGCATGCGTGTTTTGCACGTACAACTTTGTTGGACCAACTTCTCTGTACACCCGAGTCAACATTCGTACAATGCCTTGTTGTACAACCAAAGTTTTCTAGTCTTCTCATCCAACTTCAGTTGTACAACCTTTGTACCTGTTATAATCGTGTGTACGAACAGTTGGATGATCGTACAACAAGCTGGTTGTACGACCGTTGTACTGTGTGTACGGGGCTTTAGACTTCTCTACTCATTTGATCAGCATGGTCTGAGAGCCGAATTAAGAATGAGGAAAGAGGATATCATGTGATCTTCTTGGTACTCTGGGAACCTAGCAGGCTCTGCACATTCTGAATTACTTCTATGGGAATGGGCACATTTGCTAGGATTGGAATTTCTTACTATAGATACACATAGAAATGCTGGGATTAATAAACTGGAAATCTTATGCATTGAAAGGTCAGGAGAATGTTTGACCATCATAATATTCAAATTGCAAATATAGAAAATCATCTAGCTAGACCAATCCTATAGTGTCTGTTAGGCATTTTCCATCACACTTCATTGGCTGAATAACGTGTATTTCATAATTGATCCTTCCTCTTCCTCTATCTTTGTAATATATTGCTTACCATACCATGGGCAGAAATGCTGAATGTCTTGTCATATATACACAGGTTCTTTTAGTTCCCGGTTCTGCGTTCAGTACTGACAGTTCAGAGCCCAGCTCTTATGTGAGAGCTTCTTTCTCTTTGTCTTCTCCAGAACAAATGGACCTGGTAAGAAAAGTTTTGTAGTATATGTTTCTACCCATTTGCAGCTGGGCAGGGACTAAGCTCAACTTAAAATAGTTTACTGTGCAGAGGTATTTGTATAAGATTTTTTGATTTTTTTTCATGCATCCCCAAAATCATACTGCCGAGATAAAACCTATCAGCTTAAAGTAACAACTTACCCCACAACTTTGAAAAGAAAGCAGCCTAGTAAACAAATACTTACTTTTTTATGATTAATGCTGACCTCTGGAATAAGCAAATATTGTGTAAAAACTTGAGGCATGTGTATTCTTAGTTGAGGGCCAGTTCACACCACATGCAGTCCAGTGTGTTTTTTTCTACATCAAAAAGGCATGGAAAGTAGGTTATATGGTTTACAATGGCATAGTTCACGCCAGTGCAGTCAGTTCCAGGGCTTTCCAGTTCCAGAACAAAAAAGTAGAACATGTTGCATTTTACCTGCACTGGACTGTACTGGAACGCAGTAAAATGCATCAGGAATGCACTGGAGTGAATCAAAAATGCACTGGACCCTAGGATAGTGGAAAAAAAGAAAAAAGCACCTGGAATGCATCCGGAAATGCAAAAATGCACTGGAATGCGTCAAAAACGCGCATGCAGAAATGTATCCGGTACTGATCTGGAGTGCGTTTTTATGTTGTGAACCAGCCCTGAATCTTGCTGTGCTTTGTGTATGTCTCACATATCTTGGCAGTAATACAGTGTGAAACTTTACCTCTGTGCAGGAGCTTCCTGTAATAAAGACCGGTCACTGATGCTGTCCATTTCTGCAGAGTGACTGGTCTAGTCTCTGCCCTCCCCTGTAGTTTTCTGCAGACAGCCTGTGGTGGATGGAGCCTGCTCGGGCACCCCTACAGATCTGCTCTCTGCACAATGTACAGCACAGTGATGATGTCACCACTATTGTTACAAGGTCAGATCTGTGTTTAAGAAGGGATTGGGTGTGTGTAAAGTTGAATAATATTTTTTTATGGCTATTGAGAAATGGCCTACATCAAGCTGCATTCAGCTTTTTGAAGAGTGCAATGTAAAGTAAAGCTGGTCATAGATCATTTTTCGGGGGTTTTTTTTCTTTCAGACTGATTGTAATGTATGTGGTTGCAACACTGTGGAGGCAACATATCACTTCTAAGCAGCCTGTCAAATGCCTCTGAAAAGCAATCAACCATGGATCTCTTTTCAGAGGGACAGCAGTGACGGCCGCAAGTGTGAGAGTGTCCCAGGGAAAATGTTTTCACCGGATAGGAAGTAAAGAGAACTCTCTATCGGCAGGGCGGACAGAAGTAAATTGGATTTTTTGACTTAAAGCAGTTTTAACCCCAAAAACAATGATTTATTATATTGCAGATTGCCAATTCTTAGATGTGGTGGCTGCATTCATTTTCCTAATTAGGCTTTCTTTCCTTTATTTTAACCTGGTGATTCTGCCAATAAGTGCTTACAATGATCAGCTTCTATTCATGTATTCATTAAACCTTTATCCCAGAAGGAACAAAACTGTTGCTGTAACTGCAGTGTGAGCTTGAGTTTGGCTTCAATTTGTTAGTGTATCTAAATCTACTAGTATATCTAACACTTCCATCCCCCCAGATTAAAAATGCTGGTGTTCAAAGGTGTCTTTGTGCTCCTTCATCCAGAGTGGAGGCATTCTAATACAGGAGATGTGTTACTGGCCAGATCACCAGGAGAAAACAGAGGGGAAAAGCCAAAGAAAATTAATGTAGCCACCAAAACGAATGATTGGTAAGCTGCAATATATAACATTTTTGGTAAAGTATTTAGTGCTGTCTGCAGACTGAGGAAAGTAGTATAGCCTCATGTTATGTAAAGAATAAAATACACCACACGGGGCTTAATGTATGAACATGGTTACCAAAAAACGGACTGATTTCTCCACAGCAACTGAATGATTTAGAATTTCAGAGCAGAACTGATACTAATTGAGGCTAGGTAGGGGTAAGTCCAGTTCTTCGTAAACAAAAAAACTGCTGCTACACAAAATGTGGGGGACAATAAGCTGGGTATTATTATACATTGTGTGTGGCATTGTCTAATTGATTTTTATTGTTTTTGTTTTTTTCCCAGGGACTGCAAAGACTGGCGTCCCTTATCATTGCAGAAAGAAAATGAATTCTGCTGGAGACAGAAACTAGGGACATGTTACATAATAGCCCTTTTACAAATCAGTGTTCCAATATTGGTGTTTTCTACACCCCCCTAAAATCATTGGCACACATCTGATATTTTATAAAGCAAGATCTACTATAAACCATAAAAACTATACATAAAAAAAGAGTGAAGGCAATGAATAGTTCATATAAAGTAAGAATGTGTTAAAGAAAGAAATGAAACCATTTAATTTGCAAAAGCCATTCTAATGACCATTTTCCTCTACTGACCTACGTTCAGGTGCTCTCTGTGCAGTTTTCATGGTTCAGTGCAGTTTGTAAATAGCACAGGACCCAGCACAAAGTGGGACAACAGGTTCCTAGGTTCTCCCTATGGAACAGATCTTATGATACAGAACCAGAATCTAGAGACTGTTCTCATGCTGCTACGAGGGGGGGGGCAATAAGTTCTTACCCTCACCATGATCTAGATGTGCTAGGGATCTCAAATTTTGCAGGTTTATAGGAGGATATCTTAGTAATATGCATGCCAAATTTTGTTTTTGTAGGTCCTGGTGAATTATACGGTAGTAAGAGCCAAGGGATATGGATTAGGTGTCATGCCTGACAATGTTGAATATTGAGCGGTGATTAGGTTCCACCATCCTCAAGGAAAATCTGATCAAATAATCCACAAAGAGATGTCAGCTGTGTATGAACCCTGGATAAAAGCTGGGTATATCTATATGATCCTGAGACTAAAGAAATGAGTAAAAGATGAAAACATGCTTCATCACCCACCCCCAAAAAGGATAAAGGTGCAACATTCATCCATTAATCATGGTTCAGGTGTCCGTTTATGAAACTGTGATCAGCGGTGGTCCCAAGGATCACCGCTGATCACAGCTCTTTTTTGGTTTATGAAGCAGAGATAATGTGGAGAGAACACGTTCTCCGCCGATTATCTCTGCACACGGAGAAGCTGTCATTCACTGACACAGGAACGGCCAGTTTATGAAGCTTCGATCTCCGCACTTCATTGGCGATCTCCGTCAGATATCACACTGCCCGATTCACCAGCTCAGAGGTGGTGAACCGGGGGAGGGAAGAGGGAATCCCGGGGAAGGAGGAAGATTATAGACTTCCTCCTGCCTCGTTCAGACCCCCCAACACATTAGCCATGTCCCCCTGCCCTGTATATGTGTATATATGTATATACATGTATATGATGTATGTATTTATATATATAATGTATGTGTGTATATGTGCATATATAATGTGTGTATGTGCTTATAAATACATATATAGTGTAGGGGGACTTATAATTTTATTAACTATTTGGGCGGGCTCTTCAGAGAATGTCAGTTACTGAGCAGTGATAATTTATCACTGCTTAATAAACCAACATCTCAGAGTTTCAGTGAATTTCTGGTGCCGTAATCTTGTAATGTCTCACGAGATTCCAGTATCAGGGGGCGTTCTCTGCTGTTTGAACCGTTTGTAGATCACTTCACTTCGCTTGAGGTGAAGTGATCTACATGGCTTCATAAACTGGCACACAGAGGAGAACAATCTCCTCCTCTGTGAATGCCGGAGAACAAAGCAGTGGATTTTTTACACTGCTTCATAAACGGACACCTCAGTATTCAACTTTGTCCGGCATGACACCTACTCCATTTCTTTTGGCTCTAACTATTATAATTCACCACAACCTACAAAAAATGGCATGCATATTACTAAGATATCCATCTATAAGCCTGTAAAATTTCAGATCCCTAGCACATCTAGATCATGGTGAGGGTAAGAACTTATTGACCTCCTCTCGTAAGTATCGAAGGACTACAAGGTTGACCCCAAGGTTTTAGATTATGTAAAGTGAACCTGTACTCAATTTTAAGCTTGTCAACTATGGTGTATTAGGCCAAGTATCGGAAATAGCCTAATAACATTTGTTTTTTTTCCCTATTTGTACAGAACAAATGTACATGTACTTTCACTGGGCAAATTTGCTGTCAATTTTTTTTTATAAATACAACACTAGGTGTCTTCAAGCATATTTAGCTTTTTCTTAAAACACCCAGAATACTATAATAAGTCTGTATGAAATATATAATCTGTTTTGTAGATGATCATAAACACAAAAAGAAAAAGAACGGCTGCCAATTGAACCCGAATGAGAAAGAATAACAACCATGCTACAGCATCAATTAAAAAATAGATTTATTCAAGTACATTAAAACTGTATATCGATATGTGCAAAGAGGGGAGATACACGACATGAGTAAGGGTTAAGCTCAAATCCAATTTGGAAAATGTAAAAAACATCAAGCATCGCCCGCAATATGAGAGGCCCACATGTGTTGTCCAGGATGAAGATTGAATAATACCCTGGAGTCTGAGTAGGCCTGACAGCCAGATGAATCGATGACAATGTAGGAGGATCGTGACGCGTTTCGCTTAATAGCTTCCTCAGGCGATCATGATGTTATAAAAAAGTATAATAATTACTATTGTATCAACACACTCAAATAACTTATACAGCACTTGTTCCAAATATTTCAGTTGTTCAAACTAATGTATACATCAAATGTACATAGAGGAATAGATAGTTCTGACATTAAATTGTTTCAAATATATATTAATAATTAGTGCTGTATAAGTTATTTGAGTGTGTTGATACAATAGTAATTATTATACTTTTTTATAACATCATGATCGCCTGAGGAAACTTTTCCTCCTCGCGATCCTCCTACATTTTCATTGATTCATCTGGCTGTCAGGCCTACTCAGACTCCAGGGTATTATTCAATCTTCATCCTGGACAACACATATGGCGGTCGATGCTTGATGTTTTTTACATTTTCCAAATTGTATTTGATCTTAACCCCTACTCATGTTGTGTATCTTTGCACAGATCGATATACAGTTTTAATGTACTTGAATAAATCCGTTTTTTAATTGATGCTGTAGTATGGTTGTTATTTATCATTCGGGTTCAAGTGGCAGCCGTTAAAGTCCGCCTCTTTTTCTTTTTGTGTTTTTGTATACTGAACAGGATGTGGTGCCACAATCTGCAGTGCATGTCTCCAAATTTCTGATATTACTTGTTGATGATCATACTCGGTCTTGAATCTGTACATTTTAAATTCTTTATCATCTGGATTTCAGGGTACTCTCTGTGCCCTAAGGCAAAGTTAAACCTGCCTGTAAGCACCTGGATTTGCCTGCTGATGCACATGTGACTGTTTGAGGTTTCATACTAATACATTCACATTTGAAAACATTTGTCCTACCTCTTTATATAGTTCGAATCTTTAAAATCAATCCTGCTTTAGGAGATATGGGGGCTGCCACTGTCCATCTCCTTCAAAAAATGCTAGTTGCTAAACTGTTATGCTGACACTCAGGTTTCATTACTTTGCCTCATTGACACAAAAAAATTGTGTTGATAAGTCAGAGAAGAGGCAAAAGTCCTTTTCTTCATATCTGTTCCAGTTCACTGACTCAAAGTATTGAAGCTGAAGGTCAACATGATAGATTCGGTATCTAGCAACTGCAGGTGGAGAGGTCAACAGTGGCTGCCCCTTCTATTTTTAAACATGAAATTGCATCACATACTGAACGTTAGATTTTGAAATATCTCACCTATTTAAATACTGATTATTATAAATTATATTTATTTTGAAAAGTGAAATAAAGCATTTAATTGGCAACCTAGCTGCCCTGTTAGACAATATTTGCATAAATTATTTGACGTGTCCTTGACTTTTGTTTTTGTTTTTTTGCGCAATAAACAAAAAACAGACCAACAATTTTGAGAATAAAAATAATATTTTTTTACTTACTGCTATAAAATATAGCCAAAAAAAATCAAATTTCTTCATAAATCTAGGCCACTATGTATTCTGCTACATATTTTTGGTAAAAAAATCCCAATAAGCGTATATTGATTGGTTTATGCAAACTGTATAGCGTCTACAAACTATGGGATAGATTTATGGAATTTTTATTTTTTTTATTCTTGTAATGGTGGTGATCAGTGACTTATAGCGGGATTGCGATATTGCAGCTGACAATCAGACACTAACTGACACTTTTGACAGTTTGCGGGAACAAGTGACACTAATACAGCAATCAGTGTTAAAAATATGCACTGTCACTATACTAATGACACTGGCACAGAAGGGGTTAAACATCTAGGGCGCTCAAAGGGTTAACTGTGTGTCTAGCCAGTGTGTTTGTGTATTGTATGTGCTGCTTTTACTAGGGAAAGAGATGGATTTTATTCCCTTCCCCTCTGTCAGAACATAGATCTGCCTTGTTTACATGGGCAGATCTCCGTTCTGGGTGTTTTACCAACGATCGGCTGATGCCAGCAGACATCCCGTGCCCGCCACCCGCATATCGGCTTCTGCTGTAAATAATCACAGCAGAAGCGGCCCGCCAGCAATGCGTGCCCCCTAGGCGGAAGTGCAGAATCACATGTATATATACGTGATCCTGCACAGAAGGGCCGCCCTGTAGTATTAAATATGTTATAGGGCTGTCTGGAAGTGGTTAATAGAACACAGCATGTGCTCCCCATAATGGAGTGAATACACATTGCAGTTTTATGCAAACGTTTAGTACCCCTGGCAAATTACATGTTTTTATTTAGGAAAAATATGTTTTTTTAAAAAGCTCTGAACAAACACAATATGTCACTGCAATTTACAGTATCTCACAAAAGTGAGTACACCCCTCACATTTTTGTAAATATTTTATTATATCTTTTCATGTGACAACACTGAAGAAATGACACTATGCTACAATGTAAAGCAGTGAGTGCACAGCTTGTATAACAGTGTACATTTGCTGTCCCCTCAAAATAACTCAACACACAGCCATTAATATCTAAACCTCTGGCAACAAAAGTGAGTACACCCCTAAGTGAAAATGTCCAAACGGGGCCCAATTAGCCATTTCCCCTCCCCGGTGTCATGTGACTCGTTAGTGTTACAATGCCTCAGATGTGAATGGGGAGCAGGTATGTTAAATTTGATGTTATCACACTCGTTCAGTTCAACATGGCACCTCATGGCAAAGAACTCTCTGTGGGTCTGAAAAAAAGAATTGTTGCTCTACATAAAAATTGCCTAGGTTATAAGAGAATTGCCAAGACCTTGAAACTGAGCTGCAGCACGGTGGCCAAGACCATACAGAAGGTTAACAGGACAGGTTCCACACTGAACAGGCCTCGCCATGGTCGACCAAAGAAGTGGTGTGCACGTGCTCAGCGTCATATCCAGAGGTTGTCTTTAGGAAATAGATGTCTGCTGAGATGAGTGCTGCCAGCATTGCTGCAGAGGTTGAAAGGGTGGGGGGGTCAGCCTGTTAGTGCTCAGACCATACACTGCACACTGCATCAAATTGGTCTGCATGGCTGTCATCCCAGATGGAAGCCTTTTCTAAAGATGATACACAAGAAAGCCCGCAAACATTTTGCTGAAGACAAGCAGACTAAGGACATGGATTACTGGAACCATGTCCTGTGGTCTGATGAGACCAAGATAAACTTATTTGGTTCAGATGGTGTCAAGTGTGTGGTGAAAACCAGGTGAGAAGTACAAAGACAAGTGTGTCTTGCCTACAGTCAAGCATGGGGGGTGGGAGTGTCATGGTCTGGGGCTGCATGAGTGCTGCCGGCACTAGGGAGCTACTGTTCATTGAGGGAACCACGAATGCCAATATGTACTGTGACATACCGAAGCAACACATGATCCCCTCCCTTCGGAGACTGGGCCGCAGGGCAGTATTCTAACATAACGACCCCAAACACACCTCCAGGACAACCACTGCCTTGCTAAAGAAGCTGAGAGTAAAGGTGATGAACTGGCCAAGCATGTCTCCAGACCTAAAACCTCTTGAGCATTTGTCATCAAATGAAAGGTAGAGGAGCGCAAGGTTTCTAACATCCACCAGCTCTGTGATGTCATCATGGAGGACTGGAAGAGGACTCCAATGGCAACCTGTGAAGCTCTGGTGAACTCCATGCCCAAGAGGGTTAAGGCAGTATTGGAAAATAATGGTGGCCACACAAAATATTGACACTTTGGGCCCAATTTGTATATTTTCTCTTAGGGGTATACTCACTTTTGTTGCCAGCGGTTTAGACATTAATGGCTGTGTGTGAGTTATTTTAAGGAGACAGCAAATTTGCACTGTAATACAAGCTGTACACTCACTACTTTACATTGGAGCAAAGTGTCACATGAAAAGATATAATAAAATATTTACAAAAATGTGAGGGATGTACTCACTTTTGTGACATACTGTAATTCCACAACTGTAATGTGAATTTAACAGACTGAAAAAAGAAAGTGTCAGTAAAGGCAAACTGAGTCTCTTTGGATATTAGGTACAGATAGTCCGCATCACGGATAGTTTTGGTATAGATATAGGGATTGAGCACTTTGTTTGAATTTAAAAGCAAGGGAGGGTTATAATCCCTGTCAGTTTTTTGTTTTTTTTTGCCATCTGTGTGCTATTGGGGAAATGTCCCTTCACTTCTTGTCCCATAGCCAAACAGTATATGAGAAGAAATCCCTCCAAAGTGAGGCAATCCCAGGGTCCCCACTGTAAGATTTCCCCACTATTTATTTTATGGTGTTAACCCAAAGTTTGGGATTTTCTTTAACGTTTCACTTTTAATGATAAGGGTAAACAGGACAAATAGAGAGGGTGAATCTCCCTAACAAGCACAGACAGCTTTAAAATCTGCCAGGTGTTATAATTACTCTCCCCTCCATCCAAAACTAAGAAAAAAGTGGTTGTAAACTCTCTTAAAAAAAAAAAACCTGCAAGACAAAGGCATAATGAGCTAGTATGCATCACATACTAGCTCATTATGAAATACTTACCTTTGAACAAAGCTGTTGCAGCGGTCTCTGCACAACGCTGTGACCAGCGACATGCTACTTCTGGGTTCAGCGGCTTTGTCCAGTCACAGCGTGGGCTCCAGCCTTGTGACTGGCCGGAGCGGTGCTGACGTCACTCCTGCGCATGCGCGCTGGAGCAGCCGGTCACGGCAAAGGAACTGAAGAAACAGCACCCTGAGGCCGATTTTTCAGTGCGCATGTGCCGATGACGTCGTATACATGGAATGTCTCCTAAACTGCGCAAGTTTAGGAGATATTCCCGGGACCTGCAGGTAAGCCATATTGTAGGTTGTACAGCATTTACACCCACGTTAATAACATAAAATATATAAAGTAGAAAAAGGTTAAAACCTCTTCCTATTCTTTTTTTTTTTTTCCTGTTTATCCTTGCTGAGATTTTTATTTACTTTCTCTTTCAAAGACACAACAAGCTTGGGGAAATCCCCTCTTGACAGTTGTCACCAGAAAAGGTGTCCTCGCGAGAAGATTTCTCTTTTATTCCTGTTTTCCTGTAAAATTTTGGATTTTCCATCACTCTTTTTTCAGTGATAAATGGTCACCAGAACAAATAGAGAAAGTCTCACCAGTGGGCACAGCAATAAAAACAAAGGGGTTTTACCCTCTTATCCCCATACTATCCAAAAAATGTTTTCTCTCTAGATGTACTTGGCAAGTGCAAAAATCTGATCACTTCCTACTGATTCACATCAACCAAAACATTTTAAATCCTAGATAAAGTAGAAAAGATTTAACAGACCTTTCAGATTTTTGAGGTAATATATGGCCCACTTCCCTCTTCTTCCTACCTTGCTGACAGTGTTGTCACAGGCTTTCTTTATACAAGAGTGCCTATAGCTGGAGAGTTATTCACTGAATGCCTGCTCTTCCCTTTTACCACAGCTAACAATGAGTAAGCCCTTGGGTCCCTCTTATAGCATGCTGGACCATGAGATGGAGTTAAAGGTTAGACAATGAAAGCACTTGTCCTCCCAATGGGGTCCCTGCCTTTCTGACTTCATTCAGCATCCCTAATTCTTGCTTGAGTAAGGTAAATTTTTCTGCCTCCGTGGTGGACTTTATGGGCAAGATCACTGTCCTGTGGGAAGCATCAGGTCATAGGGGTGACAAATAACCCACCCCCATCAGCATCTCCTCTTAGGTCAGTTTCTGCTTTGAGTCTAGCTGACACTCTTCTTCAGGAAGAGAGGGAAGAATCTAGGGTTGAGGACAAGGGGAAGGAACATACCTCAATGTTGAAGGATGCCACTATCTCCCCCAAGCTCAAAGACAGCTCAGAAACATGTCACATTCCTGCTTGCAGCTAGAGCTTCCAGCATCCTCCCGGTCATATCAACAGTATAGGATCTTAGAACTCTCCTACGCATCCAAAGGCTTTTTCAATGTGCTCCATTGTTGAGGAAGCCCTTTACTGTAACAGGCCACACACTGAAAATGTTTACATCTCTCCCAAAACATTTTCAATACTTTATATAGGAAGGATTTCACAAAAAGTGGTGGTCCCCTCTGTGGCCTGCCACTCTGTTGCGTGTCTTAACAAGTACCAACTACACGTACCTAACACTACACAGGTGGAGTCTCACGTCTTTCTTTGCATTATTGGTCCTGCTATGCAACCTGCTATTGAGTACATGGAAGTCTGCAAGACCCTTGCTGTGTTGTCTAGACATATGACCCACATCCCAGGCTCCATTTTCACTGAAAGACAAAACCAGAGGAAATTCCCAGCTCAACTTACCAACCAGTCTGCTCACCAACTGAATTAATCTGTCCAACAGTCTGCGTTAAAAACAGGGGTTTAGTTAGCACACATTTGCAAACGCATGCGTAAGCTGCAAGGCCTCTTCACGGCGCCCTGTATCGCTTGCAGTCCTAACACTGCTAAATTTATGTGGGTCTCCACAGTGGAAGCACATGCATTCTAATGGATAGATAGATGGGGCAGGTGGGCCTGAAGGTAGCCCAGCCCTCCTTAAAAGGCACAGGGGCACATTGGACACCCAGCACATAGCACAATGGCAGCAAAGGTACCTAGTGTGTCCCCTGACCAAATTTACACCAGTAACAAAGAGATGGCCTCTGCCCCACCTATAACTGGCCTTCACAACAAGGAGCATATTCTCAATGACCCTTCAGTCCTCCAAGGCCTTGAGTTTTTTACCCTCTGCCTTGTGCCATAGTGCTTAATAACAAAACCGCCCCACCACAGACAGTGGAACAAAAAGACGGTCAATTGAGTGACAATCTACAGGGTCAGTGAATACAAAAAATGTTTTATTGTTAACATAATACAAAAATAATCACACCTCTTGAAGGGCTTCATAAAAGAAGGGTCTACATGGCCCTGAATCATCCAATGACAACCACACAAGACACACACAAAGTGACAAACACGTAACACAAATACACTATCGTCCGGACGCCAGTATTTGTGCCTATCTGGGACAACCCACAGGAATAACCCGTCTATGCTCTATCAATAATCTGATTATGGGTGTCCCCAGGTGTGCACAAACCCCGGTGACTCGAGTCAACTGGGGATGGGGAACCTAGGGATAGGGACAAGGAAGGGGGGATGAGGACAGGTAACTCTGTTATCCGTATAGAGTCCAATGGCTGCTGTGTCACGGCTGACCTATGGTCTTGTTGCACCAATATGCATAGGGCCCACTGCATACATCTCCCTATGAGCAATGCTGGGATGAAGCTATATGAATGGTTCTCCTGTTATTATCTAGCAAATTGGCATACCACATATATCCAATCAATGTTCCACCATATCATTCAGGGGCTTACTGTGGACGAAAGACACTCTTTCTAGTGCCAATTGCATAAACCAAACCAGTTCTTATCGTCATTATTCCTAGTGTCTTATTTGGTGCACCATCCGCCGGATACTATTTGCTGAGTGGATACAAATTGTCTGACCAGTACATTGGTACTGAGAGCTTTCACCTGGTACCTTAGTAGTTAATGGCAACTATAAGATTTCTCCATGTCGATTCCGATATCTACTCCAGTATCCACGTCAATAAGTGCTCATTGCCGTATAGCCAAGTAGCATGTAGCCCACTTATCTCAGCCTGTCTCGCCATAGTGCTTAGTCTGGTTGATGCCCTTCAACAGATGTCCAGAGTAAGTCTCCTGTTTTTTCAGATGCAGAAAATTTTGTGGCTTAAGTAATGGTTGGCAGAGCTGGTGTGTAATAAATGGATACTCTTTTGCCAGGGAATGCATCTTTGGTGCCCATCTGATCATTCATCAAGGTGCTCATTGAAAGTAAGAGCATGCTTATGTCCAAGAAAAAAGAAGCTCAGGTACCTGCTGGTAAGTCTCTATCTTCCATATCGAGAAAGAGTTCCTTGCGTCCTTCTTCGTCTTCCGCCTCTAAGCCAAATGGCACTCCATTTAGCTGCAAGCCCTGGATTTCCAAGCCACTGACCAAGACCAGCTCCAAGCCCTATGTGGCCACTTGGATTCGGGACATGTTCGGGATGTCCAAAGTCCACTTTTTCTGCATTTCATGGTAGGTGAGCATCACTTCCAGCTAGACACTATGCCAAGGTACAGAGGCGTAACTAGAACCCTCAGGGCCCCGGTCCAAGAAACCATGATGGGCCCGCTGACCCCCCCTCCATCCGAGCACCATGGACATCCTCCCAGAAGTCTGCCTCCCACGTGTCCCCTGGGACATGCATCCAGCACAATCACAGCGGTCCTTTACCATGTGATTAGCTGATCACATGTAAACAGACTTGCTGGTTATCCGCAGTCCTTTCCTCCGGTGCTGTGTCTGGGTGAGGAAAGGAGAGCCATTAACGGGCAACGTCAGTAAATTGTTTACACTGATAATTAGTGCCCTGCTCATCAGTGAAGCCTATCAGTGCCGCCTATCAATGCTGCCTATCAGTGCCTCCTCATTAGTGCAGCATATCAGTGGCCAATAATGCTGCCTATCAGTGCCAATCAGTGCCACCTATCAGTGCTCATCAATGCTGCCTATCAGTGCTTCATTAGTGCAGGATTGCAGTGGTCATTAATGCTGCCTATCAGTGCCACCTATCAGTGCTCATCAATCCCACCTATGAGTGCCCATTAGCGCCTCCTTTCAGTGTAGCCCATCAGTGCTCATGAATGCGGCCTAGCAGTGCCGCCTATTAGTGCTGCCTATCAGTGCTATCAGTGCCATCTATCATTGCTCATCAATGCCGCCTATCAGTGCCTCCTCATCACTGCAGCATATCAGTGCCCAGCAATGCTGCTTATCAGTGCCCATTAATGCTGCCTATCAGTGCCCATTTACCAGTGCCCATTAATGCTGCCTATCAGTGCCCATTAATGCTGCCTATCAATGCCCATTAATGCTGCCTATCAGTGTCCAGTAATGCTGCCTATCAGTGCCAAGTAATGCTGCCTATCAGTGCTCAATGACTGCCTTCTCAGCACTGCAAGGAGCTGAGAGTGTCTCTCTCATGAAAGAGCTCAGAGCAGCATACTCTGTCCTTCTCCTCCATTCTCTCTCGCACTGGGTGGGAGAGGACAGGACAGCTGATCTGCTCCTTCCCCCCACGACTCTCTCCTCTTGTGTGTGCACTGCGGGAAGTCAAGTGTGACTGTGAAGCTAATGAGCTCACACTTCCCGCGGACTGGGGCACACACAGGAGAGGGGAGGGGGAGAAGGGGGAGCAGATTGCCTTTCTCCTGTACCCTGTCCTCTCGCATCCCGTGCGAGAGAGAACGGAGGAGGACTCGGGGGTGGGGGGGAGAACTATTAATGCAGCTCTGAGCTCTTCCATGAGTGAGACACTCTCAGCTCATTGCCGTGCAACTAGCAACCCTGTTGGGGCCCCCCGACAGTGACCGAATGCCAGGGCCCAGTGGCCAGTGCAACTGTTGCAACCCTGGTTATTCCACCACTGCCAAGGTAAAAGCCCCTGTCTTGATCCTCCTTCGCTCCCAGAGTGTTAAAATTGATCTGGATGATCTTACAGATTCCCATTGCAAACATGTGTAGCGCTATCCCCCGCAGGAGCCGCTTAAGTATGTTCAGTCCCATACTCTGCCTCTAAACCCCAAGAATAGCCCCAGCCCCTCTGTCACACCAGTGTAAGTGCAAGGACCAATGAAACCACACGTTATGATAAAATGCAGAAAGACCCCTTTCACATGGACGTTCTGTATGTCCGTTTTTCATTCATCCGTTGATGGATGAAAAACGGACATACCTGTATCCCTATGGGATCTCGGATGTCAGTGGATGAACATCCGCTAACATCCGTCTCCGCTAAGGTCCGTTTGGTATGACGGAAGAAAACTCTATTTTTTCTTCTGCAAAAAAACAGAACGGAGGTAAAACGGATGTTAGCGGATGATCCGGTCCGTTGACATCCGTTTTACCTCCATTCTATTTTTTTTAAACACACTGTATATATAGCTGGTTGCTAAGGAGAGGGCCGGGAAGCCGCATGCCGCGTCCCTAAGAACCAATGCGTCATCAGCTGTCGGCAAAAAAAAAAAATTGTGAAAAAAAATGGCATGGGGATCCCCCCAGGTCCATTCCATGCCCTTCGGATCTAGTATGGATTCGGAGGGGACCCACTTAGACAAACACTTTTTTTTAAAAAATGGTGTGGGGTCCTCCCAAAATCCATACCAATCCCTTATCTGAGCATGCAATCCAGCAGGTCAAGAAAGGGAGGGGACGAGCGAGCGCCCCCCCCAAACCATACCAGGTCGCATGCCCTCAACATGGGGGTGGGTGCTTTGGGACGGGGGGCTGTGCACCATGTTGATGGAGACAAGGGCCTCTTCCTGACAACCCTGGCCGGTGGTTGTCAGGGTCTGCAGGCAAAGGGCTTATTGGAATCTGGGGGCCCCCAGATCCCGGGCCCCCCCATGTGAATGGGTATTGGGTATATACTATCCCTACCCATTCACCAAAAAGGCATAAAGAACCGGTTTTTGACAATTCCTTTATTAATAGCTTTTTCTTCTCCCTGTGCTGTCCTCTCTGCCGCCATCTCTTCCCACTGCCGTCTTCTTCCCGCTGCCTCTCTCCCAATGCCTTCTCTCCAGCCGCCATCTTCTTCCTTGCCGCCGGTTACCCGCTAAAAGTAAAAAAGCCTCTGTTGCGTCTTCTCTGTTGTGTTGTCTGTTCGCTGTCTGGCATCTCTTATATAGCCATGGGGCAGGGCCATAAGATGACATCACCTGGAGAGCCCACCCCCTGTGATGTCACAACAACAACTGGAGGAGCATCATTTGGAACAGTGTGAACACATACCAGACATAATAGTCCATAAAGAGTCCATGCAGTAGCTGTGGGAAAGCAACAAAGTCCAACACTGAGGGCTGTACTCCAGGTGGAAGAAGCCGATTCAGACACTGGGAGAGAAGGGAAACAAGGAAGGAGGCACCTCTAAGTGTAAACTGTAAAGCATGTAAAATTTATTAAAAAGAACAGCCGATTGGCAACTCGCAGTCTCCACCCGCAGTGCCGGGTCCTCGCGCTCTTTCATCAGGCATCTAACGGTGAGCAATGCTGGACTCTGCACTGCGGGCGGAGACTGTCTAATACTCTGGTGGGAGTGAGCTCCCGGTCTTGATGTGCCTGTTTTTATCTTATGAAATGTGAGTTGCCAATCGGCTGTTCTTTTTAATAAATTTTACATGCTTTACAGTTTACACTTAGAGGCGCCTTCTTCCCTGTTTCCCTGTGATGTCACAAGGGCAGGCTTTCTGAGTGACGTCATCGGACCAGGCCCTTCGGGTCTAGTATGCACCTGGGGGGGACCCCCACAGAGTTTTTTTTTTTTGCAATTTTTTTTCCCTGTATTTTTTTTTTTTTTAACATCCAGCCTCCACTGACAGCTGATGACTCATCGGGTGTTAAGGACATTCCTTCCCGGCCCCCTCCTTAGCAACCACAGTGTTTTCAAGTTCAGTTCAGTCACTTTTTTTTGTGTAAAAAACAGATGTCAACGGATATGAAAACAGATGTAAAAATTGACATCCGTATCAGTTTTTGATCATTTTTTTGCAAAAAAACCCCATAGAAAACAGAATGTCCGTGTGAAACCAGCCATATTGTCTTTACTGCAATATTTCTGTGGAAAAGTAACAGTATATACAGTATCTCACAAAAGTGAGTACACCCCTCACATTTTTGTAAATATTTTATTATATCTTTTTGTGTGACAACACTGAAGAAATTACACTTTGCTACAATGTAAAGTAGTAAGTGTACATCTTGTGTAGATTTGCTGTCCCCTCAAAATAACTCACACAGCCATTAATGTCTAAACCGCTGGCAACAAATGCGAGTACACCCCTAAGTGAAAATGTCCAAATTGGGCCCAAAGTGTCAATATTTTGTGTGGCCACCATTATTTCCCAGCACTGCCTTAGCCCTCTTGGGCATGGAGTTTACCAGAGCTTCACAGGTTGCCACTGGAGTCCTCTTCTACTCCTCCATGAAGACATCACAGAGCTGATGGATGTTACAGACCTTGTGCTCCTCCACCTTCTGTTTGAGGATGCCCCACAGATGCTCAATAGCGTTTAGGTCTGGAGACATGCTCGGCCAGTCCATCACCTTTACCCTCGGCTTCTTTAGCAAGGCAGTGGTCATCTTAGAGGTGTGTTTGGGGTCATTATCATGTTGGAAAACTGCCCAGTGGCCCAGTCTGCAAAGGGAGGCGATCATGCTCTGCTTCAGTATGTCACAATATATGTTGCCATTCATGGTTCCCTCAATGAACTGTAGCTCCCCAGTGCCAGCAGCACTCATGCAGCCCCAGATCATGACACTGCCACCACCATGCTTGACTGTAGGCAAGACACACTTGTCTCTGTGCGCCTCACCTGGTTGCCGCCACACACGCTTGACACCATCTGAACCAAATAAGTTTACCTTGGTCTCATCAGACCATAGGACATGGTTCCAGTAATCCATGTCCTTAATCTGCTTGTCTTCAGCAAACTGTTTACGGGCTTTCTTGTGCATCATCTTTAGAAGAGGCTTCCTTCTGGGATGACAGCCATGCAGACCAATTTGATGCAGTTTGCAGCGTATGGTCTGAGCACTGACAGGCTGACCCCTCACCCCTTCAACCTCTGCAACAATGCTGGCAGCACTCATACATCAAGTGGAACCTGTACTGTTAAAACGTTGTATGGTCTTGGCCACCATGCTGCAGCTCAGTTTCAGTGTCTTGGAAATCTTCTTATAGCCTAGGCCATTTTTTTGTAGAGCAAAAATTATTTTTTTCAGATCCTCAGAGAGTTCTTTGCCATTAGGGTGCCATGTTGAACTTCCAGTGACCAGTATGAGAGAGTGAGAGCGATAACACCAAATTTATCACACCTGCTCCCCATTCACACCTTGTAACAGTAACGACTCACATGACACTAGGGAGGAAAATGGCTAATTGGGCCCAATTTGGACATTTTCACTTAGGGGTGTACTCACTTTTGTTGCCAGCAGAGTTATTTTGAGGGGACAGCAAATTTACACTTTTATACAAGTTGTACACTCACTACTTTACATTGTAGCAAAGTGTCATTTCTTTAGTGTTGTCACACGAAAAAATATAATAAAATATTTACTAAAATGTGAAGAATGTACTCACTTTTGTGAGATACTGTAAGTACCTGTAATAAATAAAATCACTGAGCTAGACTTGATGGTGTTTCTAACTAAAGGAGGAGTATCAGAGATTAAACCTGCAGTGCAAAAGATAAATCAATATGAGAAGCACTCACCTGGCTAGTGTATCTGCATTATAAACACCTTGAGCATGTGTACAGAGGTAAATGCAGACATTTAAAACTGAAGTTTAATTTGGTTATATTATGCCTCTTCTGGCTCCTCCCTCCTTCCTAATCAATACCAGGGTGCTGTAAACAGAGGGCTGACTTTTTGGAGGTGTCTTGCAAATATTAAAATGCCTTCATTTGTGGATGGCACTCTGGGGTAGTAAGCATGCCCAGGTAGGATCTTTTCCAGAGGGAGAAATACCCAAGCCCGGGTCATGTAGAAACCCAGACACAAGTATTCCAGATGTAGAATCAGATCCAACACAAACTTTTGGAATGATGATTCAGTCAAATCTCTGCAGGTTGTGCACTGTCCGGCACGGAGCTTGTTATCTTACCTGCATTATCAGAAACACTGTTCTCTCTAGTGCCAGCTAAGACTCTGTGTTATCACATCCTGCCAGCAGAGTGTTTACCACCAGGGAGCAAAACATACAGGGAATTGTAGTCTCAGGGCTCAAGTTAGTCATTCTTTTGAACTGCTGGAGAACTAAAACTACCAGCAGAGAGAAACAGATTTATAAAAAGGTTGAGCTAGGCCTAGATTGCTCTCTTGGGACGCCAGCCTGGATCTGCAAGCAGAGACTCTGTGTTGGAGAGTGCTGAGACTGAGTTAACACGAGGCAGGAAAACAGAGTGGACTTAGGGGAGAGGTGCTGCCTCCCAGGTCAGTCCACCGCTTTGATCCAGGTACCCACAGCTGGTCTGGGACATCCAGCCCAAGAGAGGGGGATCCCATGTGCATATCCAGATGCACATGCATCGAAGGTGTAAAGCATTTTGGTGTGAGGTGACCAATTGGGTCACTAAAAGAGCCTGTCTGTGCCAGGACGTTCATTTGGGCTTTGATTGCAGGATTGGGTGAGGGGGCATTTGCCCATTTGCAGGAAACAAGGACACTGCACACAGATAGTGTTGTATGGATACTGTATACAGACATCATTGCTCTTAGTCACCTTGCTGACATCTGTAGTGTCACAGGACACAAGGCCATTTAGATACAGAGACACTGTATGCAGACACCATTGTCCTTTCACAAAATCATGTATTTTTTTACTTCATAATCCTGGCCAGTTGTGTTGTTTGACCCTGCTATTCAGGAGTGCACCAATGAGAGCGGCTAACTGAAGATTCAAGGCCTCATCTTCCTTCCAAGAGACTGAAGCCACTGGTACCATATGGGCATGTACACACATGTTCAGGGCTCTGTATTTGTAGTGGGTGTGTGAGATAGTTTATCTGGGAAGTTAAGTCACTAAATGTAGAACTGAATATAGTGTTTGTGTCAGGACCTGTACTACTGCTGGGCTCACCTGCAGGTGGCACTATTGCTTTCTGCACCTAAGGGTGTAGTTCTGGTGTCCGCCTGCGGGTGTCTCCCAGCAGAAGGACACACAGATCATCAGGCTGAACCTGACATGTGCTCTGGGAAGTATAAGAGCCTGCCATTCACTGGGGTTCAGGGCTTCAGTATTGCATCTGTAGTCGTTGTTCCTGTCTAATCCTGTTCTGAAGTTCTGTCCCTTGTGACCTGTTCTGTAATCCTGTCCCTTGTTCCCGGTGATCTGTTCATGCCTGACACTGTTCCAGAGTCCTGTCCCTTGTCCCCTGCTACCTGCTGCCTGTTGCTATTGCTGGCTTCTGTTCCATATCTCCTTATCTCTCAGATGTGAATGGGGAGTGTAACGGAACCGACCCACTCCGCTTGAGTACTTCCGTCAGAATACCGCTTCCTTCAGTCCGAACATCAGAGATCAGATGTTATAGCCACCCGAACAAACTATACAACACTAGCTTGTATGAACATGGACTCTTTATTTGAACCAACACACACAAATATATATACCATATCAGGAGCACTTTCCCCCCTCCCCTCCTGATCACATTACTTCATTAACATGAACTAATTATCTAGTCCTTTAACCAGCCTAGGTGATCTTCAAGGCCAGACGTGTCGTCTCTTAGGTCAGAAGACCAGAGCTGAGTCAATTAGCACAAGTAACAATGGATGAAAAGACTTAAAAGTCACAGTAGACTTACAATACACAAATTATAGCAGACAGGTGGCTTGCGGATGACATCAATGTCTGCTATGAGTGCCATTGTAAAATAGTCACTAATAGTAGTGAGGCCTTTAACATGGATCCCAGAGTCTGTATGTCTTGGGGAGACATGGCCTGGAATCCAAACTTTACTTCAAGGGTCCCCAGGCATACACCTCACAAGGAGTAGTGTTCCCTTAACCAGTTCAGGACCGCGCTATAGCCGAAAGACGGCTACAGCGCAGCTCTGAAATGCCCAGAGGGAGTCCATGGACGTCCTGCCTCGTGCGCGCTCCCCGCACGCACTCGCAGCCTGCAGCGGTGCGCTCTCGCGGCCGCCACACGCTGCGTGGGCATGCCCGCGGGTCGGGCGGACTCGATGTCCGCCCGAGACCCGCTGATCACCTGTAGCAGCCTCAGAACGGGGAACCGCCAATGTAAACACGACGCTTCTCCGTTCTGTGACAGGGGATATAACAGATCTACTGATCCCTGTCACTGGGATCAGTTAGATCTGTTATGTCCCGGCCAGCCCCGCCCCCCACAGTTAGAACACACCCAGGGAACATTGTTAACCCCTTCACTGCCCCCTGCAGGTTAACCCCTTCACTGCCAATGACATTTATACAGTAATCAGTGGACATTTAAATTTCTGATCGCTGTATAAATGTCATTGGTCTCAAAAATGTGTAAAAAATGTCCGACATTTCTGCTGCAATATCGCAGTACCAATAAAAATCGCAGATTGCTGCCATTACTAGTAAAAAAAATAAAAAAATAGTAAAAACACCATAAATCAATTCCCATAGTTTGTAGACGCGATAACTTTTGCGCAGATTGCGATTTTTTTTTTTACCAAAAATATGTATTAGAGGATATATCGGCCAAAACTGATGAATATTTTTCTTTTTTATATTTTTTTTGGATATTTAATATAGCAAAAAAGTATAAAATATTGTTCTTTTTTCAAAATCATCGCTCTTTGTTTATTTATAGCGCAAAAAATAAAAACCGCAGAGGTGATCAAATACCACCAAAAGAAAGCTCTATTTGTGGGAAAAAAATAATAAAAATTTTGTTTGGGTACAGCGTCGCACGACCGCGCAATTGTCATTCAAAATACGACAACGCTGAAAGCCGAAAATTGGTCTGGGCAGGAGGGGGGTTTAAGTGCCCAGTAAGGAAGTGGTTAAAAGTCAGGCCCATAGTCAATGGGTAAGAGGCTAGCATTCAGTCCCCTCCAAAAGCCTCCGTCCCGGGTGAGTCTGTCACATTTCTCCCCATCAAACGTCGACTAACCAGGTCCCAGACCACCACCTGGTCTGGACATGCGTTAGTCGGGCAGAGTTCACTTACATAGTCAGTCCGCATGATCACCATTCTTGGCTGCAAGGAATAGTGGTCATCAGTAAGTGTGGGGCAGAGGTCTTTGACTCTCTGTCTGGCTGCCAGCGCTTTAGTTGGGTGGTTTTTACCATTCCATGGCTCAGTCTTTTGCTGGGCAGAGGGGCCATCTGCCTCAGTTCCCTGAAGCTGGGGTGAAACTGTAGGTGCTGGGCAGAGGCTAGTGGCAGTCTGCCCTGTTGCCAGCTCTTCTGCTGGGGACCCAACATCATCTGCTTTGGCTAACTGTTGGGGAGGGAGGTCGACTGCCCCAGCTCCCTGGAAATCCACAGTTGCTGCCGGTGCTGCGCAGAGATCAGTCGCTCTCTGCCCTATTGCCAGCACTTCTGATGGGTTTCTTTTAGGGGAGACTGCAGGCCCATCCACCAACCCCAGTGCAAGTTGGAGTTGTGTGGTACCACTTGCATTCTCTCCCTGGATCCTGATCTGCTGTTTGGGAATGGCCACCTTCTCACCCCGGGCCTCCTGAACTAGCACAGATGTGGGGCAGAGGTCTTGGACCCTCTGTCCAGTGGCCAGCGCTTCAGCTGGAGAAGTTTCTTGTAACTCCACAGACGCCACTGGCAGGAAATCGCATGTCCCTGTCAGTGGTGTGGGAGAAAGGCCGGCTGCCTCTTCTCTCAGGAAGGCTGAAGCTGTTGGTGCTGGGCAGAGCTCAGTGATGTTCTGCCCTGATGCCAGCTCCTCTGCTGGAGGCTTACCCAGTTGTTCTTCCTCAGTAGAAAAGTCAATTAAATCACTAATCTCTGGAACGGCAGAAAGTCCAGGGTACGGATTGGCTTCACTTGGGCCCAGTACCAACCCTTTGGCAGGTGACTTATCTTCCAAAACATCCTCTGATGAAAAGTCAATCAAATCCATGCACTCTGTGATCTGTGGCCGGAGAGTTGAGTCGACTGCTCCATCTCCAGTATCCTCATCCAGCAGCTGAACAGATGCATTCCTCCATCCATGATCATCCTGTGCAGAAACAGGATCATCAAGGTCAGTCCACACTTGCTGCATCTGCCATAAGACCTCCACTTCCATAGCTGTGGGCAGAGATTGGCAAAGCACACTATTGCTTTGATCCATTGCTGACACTTCAGCTGAGATTTCAGGACTGTCAGCTGGTACTTCTGGATAGTCCCAGGCAAAGGGAGCCCAGCCCTGGTGCTGAGCAGAGTCTAGCAGCTGTCTGTAGGCGATCTCCAGCTCCCATTCCTGAACGGCCAGAAACTCCATATCTTCCAGTGCCCAGTGCACTTCTGAGACATTCAGTATCTCTTCTCTGTAATCCATGATATTGTCCAACCGCCACTCCAAATCGCTCCCAAAGTCAGGGTCCCCTGACAGCTTCACATACAACAGTCCCAGGCCGCCGTAGCCAAAACCTTCCGTTAGGCTGTCATCTGCTATCCAAGGGCATGCTTGGGATACATGCCACCGGAGGGCTCTGTAGCTTGCTTAACTCAGCTGTCTGCTCCTTGTGCGTTTTTTCTCCCAAAAAGAGTACCCGCAATCCATACTGCGACCAGTACCTTTCCTGGATGGAGGGGAGAATTTTTCCCTGGTGGCGCTGCTCACGGGCTAGCGTTTCCTTCCAGAGTACGCAGCGGATAGAATCATACCATCTCAGCAGGACCTGCTCTGATACTGGTCCTCTGTGCTGTATTTGCATCTCTCGCAACCTCCTTCAAAATTCCTCTTCCATGGTGGCTGGTATCTGTATCTCTCCTCTTCTGCTATCCGGACCTTGTATCCCAGTGGAGGTTTGGATGTCCCAGACTGCAGGAAGCATCCCACCGTTTGCCACCAATGTAACAGAACCGACCCACTCCACTTGAGTACTTCCGTCAAAATACCGCTTCCTTCAGTCCGAATCAGATGTTATAGCCACCCGAACAAACTATACGACACTAGCTTGTACGAACATGGACTCTTTATTTGAACCAACACACACAAATATATATACCATATCAAGAGCACTTTCCCCCCTCCCCTCCTGATCACATTACTTCATTAACATGAACTAATTATCTAGTCCATTAACCAGCCTAGGTGATCTTCAAGGCCAGACGTGTCGTCTCTTAGGTCAGAAGACCAGCGCTGAGTCAATTAGCACAAGTAACAATGGATGAAAAGACTTAAAAGTCACAGTAGACTTACAATACACAAATTATAGCAGACAGGTGGTTTGCGGATGACATCAATGTCTGCTATGAGTTCCATTGTAAAATAGTCACTATTAGTAGTGAGGCCTTTAACATGGATCCCAGAGTCTGTATATCTTGGGGAGACATGGCCTGGAATCCAAACGTTACTTCAAGGGTCCCCAGGCATACCCCTCACAAGGAGTAGTGTTCCCTTAAAAGTCAGGCCCATAGTCAATGGGTAAGAGGCTAGCATTCAGTCCCCTCCAAAAGCCTCTGCCCCGGGTGAGTCTGTCACAGGGAGCAGGTAGTTTTATCGTCTCACTCTCTCACACTGGTCACTGGAAGTTCAACATGGCACCTCATGGCAAAGAACCCTCTGAGGATCCGAAGAAAAGAATTGTTGCTCTACATAAAGATGACATAGGCTATAAGAAGATTGCCAAGACCCTGAAACTGAGCTGCAGCACAGTGGCCAATGCCATACAGAGGTTTAACAGTACAGGTTTTACTCAGAACAGGCCTCATCATGGTCGACCAAAGAAGTTGAGTGCACATGCTCAGCATCATATCCAGAGGTTGTCTTTGGCAAATAGACATATGAGTGCTGCCAGCATTGCTGCACAGATTGAAGGGATGGGGGGGGGATCAGCCTGTCAGTGCTCAGCCCATAAGCAGCACACTGCATCAAATTGGTCTGTATGCCTGTCGACCCGTATGGAAGCCTCTTTTAAAGATGATGCACAAGAAAGCCCGCAAACAGTTTGCTGAAGACAGAGTAAGGACATGGATTACTGGAACCATGTCCTGTGTCCCCGGTGTACTTTTACTGCAGGCAGGCGTTGAAAAAACGCCTGCCTGCAAAGTATTTGTAATGCCCAACTTTAGCAGAGCTCTGGGCATATTTGTAATCCAGTGATAATGTCTGGCCGTTACATGGCGCGGGACATATTTGTAATCGGCGGGCGCGTTCGCCCGCCGTGGTTCCCACGGATAAGGACACGTGGTACAGAGTCACTGAATTGCAGGATTAGAATACGTGTCAGTCCCCAGCGCTGGTTTGGGACAATTGGGTAAGCAGGCAGCAATATTAATGGTGGCTCCTGCTGATTGCAATGGACAACGGCACACTTAATTAGCACAGTTCAAAGAGGCAGAGCACATAAGTCCATTCCCCATGTTTATTCCTCATTTAAAATGACAGTCACTTTTCCTTGGCTCAGTTCACTTTCTCCATTGCTAGGGGTAACAACTGACAGAATTACGTGAAATGGATGAATCCCGGACGAGCACCCCAAGTGTAGCCATGGTCTCCCTTGGGAGTGGCTGGAAGTTGTGGTTCATCTGTTCACACTGCCCTCAATCACATCCATACCACATCCAGAGTCAGTAAGCAGGCTGGAACTTTGTTTCTTTATTTTATTGGGGAGAAATAACTTGGATAGGCATTGGGGTGTTGTGGGATGTCCCAGAGAATTAATTCATCATCCGGACTGAACTATATACATCCTCCGTGTATATACAACTCCACCTTCCTCCAGCTCATCACTTGCTGCATTACACTGCTTTCCCTCACTCCTGCACATTGCTTGCGTTATTCCTGAGGCCTGAAAGGAAAGTTACCAGCCTCCATTTTCTCTTCACCTCAGGCCCAGCTAGCACATGTGAGGCCTGCCACAGATTAGCACGGCCTTCGGTCCACGCATTTCAGGTAGGAATAGTGGATCCCTGTTGTGTAGACAAAAAGAACAGTTCTACTGTGCTAGCAGGCCTGATGGACTACTGCTCCCAGCCCATCCTCTTCAGGACCCCACTAGTCCTCCTGGCTCCACCGGTCCTCTCCACTGCCAGCATGACACCATAGTTCCTGCCTGACTTCTGCATCCTTCTCAGACTGTCTCTCACCCCAATCTGCTCCGGCATGCTTCTACGGTTTTCCCAGGTTGTGGGTCACTCACCACTGTGACTTGTAGTTCCTCCCTGAGATCTCTCCAGATAGTTTTTCTCTCTCTCTCTCCGCTGTTTTTTCCGCTCCCTTGTGTCTGCCACCAGGATCTTCCACCTCCTGGCTACACCCGAGCTCTCCCTGGCCAGGTTCACCCCCCCCAGACTGGTGGCTCCCCTCACCACACAGCCTCTACACTATCACATCTCTGTAGCTCCCCCACCGAACTTCTCCCAGACTGACCCAGCCCTGGGTATATGAGGAGGCCTGCCCCCTGCCAATCCAGATTGGGGATTAGTCAGGGCTTCCCATGACACTCCAGATGATGACACCTCTTGTCCTACCTTCACTCTGGAAAGTTCCAGTGCTTTCCAGAAGAAGGTAGGAGGGTCTAGTGACATCATCTAATGAACTGTCCCAGTCCTACCTGAGCCACGCCCAGCCCAGAATCAAAACAGCCAGACCTGCAAAACACACCAGGCCTGGCTAAATTTATCTTACCTAACAAAATACTTACTTCTAGCACCTACCTACAGGTAGAAGGTGCTACATATATGTGGCCAATGTCCCCCTTAGGGGGTGGGGTGGCTGGTTGATGTGGTTCACCTGCTCACAACTGCTCTCAATCACACTCCTACTGGCATCCGGAGTCAGAAAACAGGCTTGTTCTTTGTTTTTGTTGTTTTATTTGTGGAGTGAACTTGGATAGGGATTGGGGTAGTGATGGGATGCCCAAAAGATCAAACAGTTCTGTACATGGGACCGGTATATATACCATCCAGTATATACAACTCCTTCACTTCACTCCAGCACACTTCTTACTTCACTGCAAACTCCTGGTTCCTCTCTCCAGCACACTTCTTACTTCCTCTGGTGAGGCCTGGAAGGAAATTTACCAGCCTCAAACTTGTACGGTGGTCTAGCTAGCACATGTGGGACCTGATGTAGATTGATCAGGCCTCCAGACCACCTTTTGTGGGCATAGGGGTTGATGTTCCCCTGTGTAGCAAAGTCATAAAGTTGGTGCTAGTTAGCCAGCTATGGACTACAACACCAGCCCATCCGCACACTGTCCATGACACCAGACGCCAATCTCCTCCTGCACCTTCTCCAGACCGTCCTCTTCCCAATCTGTACTGTGCATTTCACTTGGGCTGTGTCACTCACGGTTACTTGTAGTTCCTCCCGGAGATCACTCTGTAGTGCTCACACACCGACTGTTCTCTTCCACTCTCCCTTGTGCATTTTCTCCAGCATCTCTCTCTCCCCTGGCCGCACCTGAGCTCTCCCAGGCCGAGGTCATCCCCCCAGACTAGGGGCTCCCTCAGGCCCAAACAGCCTCCACACTACATCTCTGTCTCTTCCACCCTCCTCCCCCCCACTGGGCAGACCACAGTATTTAAGGAGGCCTGCTCTCTGCCAATCCAGGTTGGGGATTGGTCAGGGCTCTTTAATATACTTCAGAGAGCCTCACCTCCTTTCTTATCCCATTTTCCAGAACTTTCTGAAGAAGAGGGGAGGGGTTAGCAAGGGGTGTTTCTTCCTGCAGTCTCCAGCTCTCCCTGGGCCACTCCCCTGCCCAGAATCAAAACAATCAGGCCTGACCCTCTGTCAGGTCTGACCAAATTTACCTACTCTCAAACAAAAACTGCCTCTAAGCACCTACCTATGGTAGTAGGCGCTACATATATATACATGAAAGCCTCCTGTATATAGTCCTACCTTGCAAATGACACCCATTTCAGCAGTAGCAGCCTTGCAAAACACTGGAATCAATGGCTGGATCTCTTTGCTGGAGCTTGGTGGGTGGAGTTGTGATGTCACACTTTGCTATTCCTGTGTTTTGAGAAACATCTAGTCAAAACTCAGGGAAGACACCACATGACTTCAGCATGCCCAATCATGTTGAGGCATGGAGCAGTCAATCCTGGGACAGCTGGAGGAAGGACTGTGAAGCTTTCTCTGCTCCATACAGGAGATAAGGAAATTACCTGTCACTTACACAGCATGGGAAGAAACGTCTCCTATTTCTCCCTTAGTCGGTCTTCCTCTTACTGAAAAAAGATAAGGGGTTTACTCAGAGCTGGATTAACTCTTTGTGGCAAGACTGGGCACAGATGACATGATATCCTCTCCTGTACTAAGTAGAAGTGTCAGTATTTTTTTTCGGGTTTACATCCACTTTAAGTTTTGCAAACCTACTTTGTGAAGATCCCGAAGATCCCCATAAATTTACTTCTTTGAATTCTGTGACAGTATTCATTATGCCCTTTTGATCGGCATTGCTGTGTCACATAGTTCATAGAGCCTGCCTTTTAAACTACAGACATACTAAGAGGAGGAATTTTAAGTTTCAAGCAAGCTTATATTGGATTGTGAAAAACAACTATTGCTTGTATTGCTATTACAATTCTTCATGTTTTAAAATAAAAGTATGCTGTGCCCATAGAGTTCCTTTAAGGGTTAGGTTGAATTTTAAGTGTTATTAAACCCACAACAGTAAAATCTATATGCAGTAAAGCATGCTTGTTACGCTCACTGTGGAACCTAAGAGGTTAATCCTCTGCATTGTGTAAAAAGGCTGTTTGATCCTGTCTTCTCTGATCCTCCCCTTCTTCTACTGTCCCCAATCCATCTCCTAATAGTACAGAGCCTTAGGGACACTCTGCACATGCTCAGTTTGGTGTGTATTACTACAGTTGTTTTTTTTTTCATGAGAGGGTGAATGTGATCGACACAGGGCCAATCAGCACTGTCCAGACAGAGGGTCAGGGGTCATGCACCCTCATAGGACAATCAGGGAGAATAAAAACTCCTCCTACAAGCTTTAACCAGTGCTCGGCCAGACATTGATAGAAGTCACAAGACTGCTATATACTGATGATGAGGTGTAGTAACACTTTAAAGTGGTTGCAGAGCCAACTTTTTTTTTTAATACAAAAGAGGGTACAATTACCTGCTCTGTGCAATATTGCACAGAGCAGCCGCTTACCTCTGCTTCTGGAGTCTGACACTTGCCTACACATGGACACTGTGCACTCCTCCATTACTGCTAGTGTCCTTATAGCAAGCTCCATAGACCCACAGAGCACAGCTCGGTCAAACCCCCGGTCAAACCCCCGGCTTTCTCCTCCCAAGGGCTCCCGCTGCGCCCAGAGTATCCTATGAGAGCACCAAGTGAAGAGAGAAGAGATGCAGCCAGGCACAGCGCTGGATCAATAGAGGGCTCAGGTAAGTGTTTGGAGAGTGGGGGACAAGTGGTGAAATGTGTTTTACCTTAATGCAGGGAATGCATTTGGATAAAAAAACATTTTGACTTTAGAACCATTTAACCACTTACAGACCGCCCACCACATATATACTGCGGCTCTATTGCACGAAACAACGTACCTGTACCCATTAGATACTGTTGGCGCGCGTGCATGCTGCACAGACGGGGAGCCCATCCATGGGTCCGGCGGACCACCACTCACGATAGTTCCACAGAGAGGCAGAACAGGGATCTGCCTATGTAAATAAGGTAGATCCCCGTTCTGATAGGGAAGTATACAGATATTGTCTGTTCCTAGGAATCAGGAACAGTAATCTCTGCGTTCTTACTGTCAGTTCACCCCCCATACAGTTAGAAAACATAAAAAGGGAGCACACTTAACCCTTTGATCGCCCCTGATGTTAGCCCCTTCCCTACCAGTGTCATTTATACAGTGATCAGTGCATTTTTTTAGCACTGATCACTGTATTAGTGTCACTGGTCCCCAAAAAGTGTCACTTAGAGTCAGATTTGTCCGCCGCAATGTCGCAGTCCTGCTAAAAATCGCTGACCAGTAAAAACAATTTAAACCATTAAAAGTTCATACATCTATCCCATAGATTGTAGACACTATAACTTTTGCGCTAACCAATCAATATATGCTTATTGGGATTTTTACCAGAGATATGTAGAAGAAGAATACATATTGGCCTAAACTGATTGGATATGTATTATAGCAGAAAGTAAAAAATATTGTTTTTTTTTCAAAATTGTTGCTCTTTTTTTGCTTATAGCACAAAAAATAAAAAAACACAGAGGTGATAAAATACCACCATAAGAAGGCTCTATTTGTGGGGAAAAAAAGGACATCAATTTTGTTTGGGTACAATGTTGCACGACGGCGAATTGTCAGTTAAAGCAACGCAGGGCTGTATCACAAAAAATGGCCTGGTCATTAACCACTTCAATACTATGTACTTAGAACACTTTCCTACCAGACCAATTTTCAGCTTTCAGTGCTGTTGCGATTCGAATGAGAATTGCGCGGCCGTGCGACGCTGTACCCAAACAAAGTTTTTATAATTTTGTTCCCACAAATAGAGCTTTCTTTTGGTGGTATCTGATCACCTCTGCGGTTTTTATTTTTTGCGCTATAAACAAAAAAAGACCGAAAATTTTGAAAAAAAAAAAAATTCTCTATTTCTGTCACAAAACCTTGTAAATAAGTAAATTTTCTCCATCACTGATGGGCACTGATGAGGCTACACTGACGGGCACTGATCTGGCAGTACTGATTGGTACTGATGAGGTGACACTGATGAGGTGGCACTGATGATGAGGCACTTATATGCAGCAATGATGAGCGCTGTTAGGCGGCACTGATAAGCAGCACTGACAGGCACTGATATGAAACACTGACGGGCACTGATATGCAGCACTGACGGACACTGATAAGCGTCACTGACGGACACTGATAAGCGGCACTGATGGGCACTCATAGATGGCACTGATTGGCACTCATAGGCGGCACTGGGCACTGATGGGCACTGATAGGTGGGCACTAGTAGGTGGCACTGGTGGGCACTGATATGTGGCACTGGTATGCACTGATAGGGGCACTGGTACACACTGATAGGGGCACTGGTGGGCATATGTACAGAAAGGGGCCCATTCCCTGGTGGTCTAGGGTGGCATCTGAAGGTGGCACTAAGTGCCATTCACATTGGGCACTATGCCCCTTACCTGGGGGTCTAGGGTGGTCTCCCTGGTGGTCCAGATCGGCTCCCTGGTGGTCCCTGGTCGGCTCCCTAGTGGTCCTGGGTGGGGACATTGCTGGTGGTCCCTGGGCAGGCTCCCTGGTGGTCTAGTGTGGCGATCCGAGGGGGGGCTGTGCTGATAAATCATCAGCACAAACCCTCCCTGTCAGGAGAGCAGCCGATCGGCTCTCCACTCCTCAGGTCTGCAGATAAACGGCTTTCCTGTGTTACACTGTGACCAGCCGTGGTCACGGCTGATTACATGGTAAAGTGCTTCGGATGGAAGCACTTTACCGAGATCGGTATTGCGGAGGGTCAGACTGACCTCCCACATCACCGATCGCCGCGATGCGCGCCCCCCCGGGCGCGTGGCGGCTTGTTATCCTGAGGACGTCATATGACGTCCAGTCAGGATAACTAAACCACTTCCCGGCCGTCATTCTGCATACGGCGGTCGGGAAGTGGTAAAGGGGTAAATCCTTCCGGGGCTGAAGTGGTTAATAATATGTAACTTAATTTGAATTACCTTCTTGTCATGATATATGTGTAGCGCCCCCATAGTAAAGGTGCATTTTTGTAGCAGGGTTTTGCTAGGGAAGGCAAACTTTAGTCAGGCCTGAGTGTAAGAGCAGCCTGAATGTTTTGATCTGGGCCGGGAGGAGTGGCTCAGGGAGGATTGAGTTGGTTCAACAGATGAGGTCACAGGACCTCCCACTTCTTTTTAGAAACCTTGAGGAGGGTTTCTGGTCAGAGAGTTGGGAGATAGGTGAAGCCATCTGGAGTGTTCTAAGGAGCCCTGATCAATCCCCAAGCAGGATTGGCAGGGGGCAGGCCTCCTGTTAGGAAAAGACTGGCCTGTTGAAGTCAGGCTCCTTTTTTGGACCTTTCTGCCATTTTTGCGCGTTCACGCCCTATTTAAGCTTCCTGAACCTGTCAGCAGGTGCTGTCCGTTCTACACGAGCCCCAGGTTTTCCTGACCCGACCCGGCTTGACCTGACCCACTGATATCTGCCTGCACCGACCCTGGCTATCCACGACCATCCGTTTGTCTGAACCCTCTGTACTTCTGCTGCCAGCCCGTTAACGAACTTTGCTTGGACTTGACCACTCTCTGCCTGAACCCTTTGTACCGCACAGCCCGCCATTTGCCGACCCAGCCTGAACGACCGTTTTTTTGACTTGCACGACTACCTGGAGCCTCACACCACCACCAGTGACTATCCAGCCCTCTTGTCATCCCGCACTCTCGGGCTCCCTGTCTGCTCTACCAGGGACCCCTGAATTAGGTGCACAAGAGTGGTTGTTCCCTGCATAAGCCAGACTCCACCACCAGGACGATGACACCTCCTTAAATACTCTGAGTCAGCCCAAATCAGGAGGAGTGTCGGGTAGAAGTCAGAGATGTAGCAGGAGGCGCTGTGGAGGCTTCTACCCGGGAGGTCTCCCCCATCTGGGGGGGGGTGACGTTGAGGCCCGGAGGTTAAGGTGCAGCCAGGAGTGGAGGCGATTCCTGGAGTCACAGAAGGGAACAGGAGGACAGCCGAGGTGCTACGGAGAGAGACTTTAAAGGATCCACTGGTGTCAGTGAGTGACAGATCCTGAGAGCTGGAAGAGAATGTGCTGGAGCAGGCTGGGAGAGAAATAGTGGATAGTCTGTGGGAGCCTTGGGAGCCAGTCAGGGGAAGAAGTGTCACTGAGGAAAAGCAGGTCAGTGGGACCTGGAAGAGGAATGGGCTGGGAGTTTTAGTCCATCAAAGGCCTGGCTAGCACTCAAGTACCTTGCCACATATTCAGTGGCTCATGATCCCTGGCCTGTAATGGGTGGTTCTGAGGTCCTGCTGGCACAGCGTAGGCCTCACCATTTGCTAGCCACGATGAAGAGAAAGGAGTAGAGAAGTGTGGTAAATTTCCTTTTGAGCTGGAAACTAAGTTCAGTGCTGGAGAGAGAACTGTAGGAGAAACGGTCATCAAGTGATGTGCTGGAGAGTTGCGAGGAGTAACAGTCTGCAGAAGAATAGTCTGCAGTGTCAGTGTGCATATACAGGACTGTATATGGAGTTCATGTACCATAATTATTGGGGCATCCCACAGTCACCCCTTTTTCCCCATCCAAGTTATTTCCCCTAAATAAAACAACAAAAACAAGTGCCGGCCTGGTCATTGTCTACGGATGTGTGAGATATTATGGGATTGAGGGCAGCGACAAGGTGAACCACAACTACTAGCTACTCCCAAGGGAGCACATGGCTACATATGTATTCTTTTGCTGATAAAAGTGCACCAAAACATCGTGTGCAGTGTCAGAGCAGGACAAGTGACAAATATTACCTTCATGTGAGAAAAATCACAAGTGTCAATACACCTTTGCCAAAACAATTTCTTTAAATTTCAGATGCCTAATAACAAGGTAGATCCTTGGCCGCAATTCTAAATGATGCCTCCACACACTGTGTGCAGACAGCAGCAGCTATGATATTTGTACTGTGTGTAAACTAATGGCCGCCACTGCCAACTAACCCTGGAGGCAGATAGTGTGTTTCCAGGGTCGTCATGTCTGCGGAGCTTTGGCTGCACTCAAGCTGGCTGCAGCTCACCGACCAATTTGTATGCAGCCATAGCACAGTGTCGCTGTATCCAGAGCCGTGTTTAGCCACCTCTGACTGCAGAACCCTATGCGCCCATGGCTGCCCCTGTGAACATAGCCGAATATGCAGAGTTTTAGGCCCTGCAGTTTTCCAGAGATACATAGATCACTGGGGATTTTAAGAAATAACATTTATTTAAACTGAAAGAAGATAAATATGTTGCAGTTTAAAAGGTTTTATTCTCAGGGGAGCATAAAACCTGAAAAGCTATTATGCTGTAAATTGCAGTGCATTTTATAATATTGAATACCTGTCACTATCATGATATCTTTATATACGACATGTAATTTTCTGGCTTTTAATATTATCTATCTGCTAAAAAAACACTTTAGTGATCACAGCCCTGACCATTTAATGTAGGAAGTCCAATTATATATATATAATACTAAATGTATACATAGTTCCAGCATCTTTAAAAACCTATATCATGTTAATTTAAAAAAAAACAAACACACACAAAAGAAATGGAACTGAGGTGGAACTCTTTTTTGTAATTATCAGATTTCTTATGTTATTTTCTCCAAAAAATAAGGCTGGATTCACACTATTGCAAATTGGATGTGTGTTCTCCGCATCCAATTCACAATAGCAGGAGATATTGACTGGCTCTCTATGGAGCCGGTTCACATATCTCAGGAGCCGCTCCAGTGCAAATTTGCACAGGAGCCCTGTGTATCTTTTGGTCCGTTTCAGGTCCGAATTCAGCCAAAAATTCGAGCTGAAATCAGACCTGAAATGGTGAACGGGCAGGGCCGTCTTTAAGGCAGGGCAAAAGGGGCAGCTGCCCTGGGCCCTGTCATTGTTGTGGGGCCCAAAGCAGCTGCCTCATACTTGCCAACTATCCTGGTCTAAATTCCCTTGTTCCTTGAAGTTTTAGACCTTTGCTGTGTCCCGATATCTAAGTGCTGCTACTAAAGCTGCCCAACTCTGCCCTATTGTTGTGTACAGGTGACTCACCTGCAGACCTTGTGTTTAAATGTAAATAACCAGCATTGATATGTAAATAGTGGCGGCCAGCTGCACTGATATGTAAACAAAGGTGGCATTCATATGTATATCATGCCCCCCTGAGGTCATATTTACCATTACCTATACTGGATGCTGCCCACTGGGAAGACAAAGGCATGCTTGAGAGTCCACAGCACATGTCAGCAGATGCGTGAGGGTGTCGTTGATAATTGATGGCACTGCTGTGTATCTGTTAAAGGGTAGCACATTTCTGTGGTGTCAGGAAAGTGACTTTGTGCTCCCCAGTCCATGATGTGCAAGCAGTGAGGAGATGATGTGCTATAGCCTCTAGCAACCAATCTGTGGGCAGTAATGATGTGCAGTAACCTCTAGCAACCAGTGAGCAGTATTGATCTTCAGTAATCTCTAGCAACCAAACAAGCAGAAAGCATGTGCTGTAACCTCTAGCAACTAATCAGTGAGCAGTAATGTGTGCTGTAACCTCTAGCAACCAATCAAAATCACTGCTCATCTGATTCAGTAAATTGATTTTGAGTCTAGTTGCTATTTATTGTATGTCTCAGAGCAGGTGGAGAGTGAAATTGTATGGGGGGGGGGGGGGTATGTTATTTATCGTTGATCTGAGTTT
>BLSH010094356.1:331369-341372 GCA_018402905.1 Glandirana rugosa
TTTGAGTCTAGTTGCTATTTATTGTATGTCTCAGAGCAGGTGGAGAGTGAAATTGTATGGGGGGGGGGGGGCGCAAGAAAATATTTGCCCAGGGTCCAATCAAAGCTAAAGACGGCCCTGTGAACGGGGACACACCAGACCCCTGCTGTGAGCCGCATGCGAAGACAGAGTGAACCCAGCCTCAACCTATTTTATTTTAAAATGAAAATTCACAACAAAATTCGGGCTGAAATCTGATCTGAAACAGTGAACCAGGACACACCGGACTCCTACTTGGAGCCGCTCCGGGGTGCGGTGTGGACCCAGCCTAAAAGTTGGACCTTAATTGGTTACCATAAATAACAACTCCACCTCTTTTTCTGTCATCTTCAGTTTAACCACTTAACAACTGCCCACCGTCATTGTACATTGGTACTTTAACGTGGAGTACCGTTGTTATGGTAGCAGATAGCCCCGGTATTTTCTTAAATGTAGGACAGTACTCTTTCGGATAAAAGTGGTCTCTGCGGCGAATTTGCCGCAAGATCACTTTCCGGTCATCTCCGCCGCTTACCGGATCCGTCGGCAGCAGCAGAGACGATCCAGTCGGCTACCCTCACTGCCTGGATGCTGATTGAGGGTAAGATGGCCCCCACTCGGATCTATGGCATTGAAGGGCAGAAGTGACGTCAAACGTCACTTCCGCCCAATAATCTTAAAGAAGACTTTTTTTTTCAAGTGACATTTTTTCTTTTTTTTTAATTGCATTTTAGTGTAAATATGACAGCTGAGGTCTTTTTGACCCCAGATCTCACATTTAAGAGGTCCTGTCATGCGTTTTTTCTATTACAAGGAATGTTTACATTCCTTGTAATAAGAATAAAAGTGACCCTTTTTCTTTTTTTTTAAAGGACAGTGTAAAAATAAAAAACAACAAGTAAAATAAATAAGAAAAAAAAAATTTAAAGTGCCCCATTTCACCGAGCTCGCGCGCAGAAGCGAACGCATACATAAGAAAACGGTGTTCAAACCACACATGTGAGGTATCGCCGCCGTCGTTAGACCGAGTGCAATAATTCCAGCTCTAGACCTCCTCTAAAAGTCAAAACTGGTAACCTGTAGAAATGTTTAAACACCGCTGAAGGAGTTTTTTAAGTGCCAAAGTTTGTTGCCATTCCGCAAGCAGGCACAATTTGGAAGCATGACATGTATGGTATCAATTTACTCGGTGTAACATTATCTTTCACAACATAGAAAAAAATTGGACCAACTTTACTGTTGTCTAATTTTTTAATTCAAAAAAGTGATTTTTTTTTCCAAAGACAGCTCCATATATACGGTGTGACAAAGTATTGCAACAACCGCCATTTTATTCTCTACGGTGTTAGAAAATATAACAGAAAATTGTTATCAAATACTTACCATAATTTTCCTTTCCTGGCTCTGCCCCATGGCAGCACGACCTCGGGTCAACCCCGCCCTCGACCCCGTATAGGACATCCCTAAACTAGCCTCATAAAAGGCAGGCAATACCTGGTGATGGTGTTCTGTTACTAGCTTGCAATGGTCCAGGGAGGGTGTGTGCTGCCATGGGGCAAACAGGAAAGGAAAATTACGGTAAGTATTTGATAACAATTTTCCATTTTCCTGGCTCAGCCCTATGTCAGCACGACCTAGGGACTAAACTAGCACACACCAAGCTTGGGTAGACAAACCAAAAAATCCATCAAACACCAGGTGCTGCTCAAAAGGTAAATTTATTAACATCTGGACAAGGCAGAAGACAGTATAGAAGTTTCAACGACACCACTAGAACGGGAGGCGACATCCAGCTTGTAATGCTTGATAAAGGTGTTGGGAGAACTCCAGCTCGCCGCTCAACAAACCACATCCACCGGAACCTTGAACCAAGCAGCCCAGGAGGATGAGACCGCTCTGGTTGAGTGAGCGTGGATTTCTTGTGGAGGGGGGAGATCCTGGAGGGAATATGTCGCCTGAATTTCCTTAACTACCCAGGATGAAATAACTCTCGGGGATGCAGACATTCCTTTCCTGGGACCATTCGGATATATGAATAGGGCATCTGATTTCCTAAATTACTCTGTCCTCAAAAGGTATGTCTGTAGAATGGACCTCAGGTCTAACTTTCGTAACTTCAAGTCCTCTGGACCCGATGGGAAGAACACCGGGAGCACCGTGTGCCAGTTGAAATGAAATTCCGAGGAGACCTTCGGCAGGAAATTCAGAGAAGGGGGCAACATGACACCATCTGGGAGGAAAGTGCAGTACGGCTCTCTGCAGGAAAAGGCCGCAATTTCAGAAACCTTACCACTAGCGGATCTTTTGCCCAAGGCATGTCCATCAGGGCTGTGATTGCCGAGATTTGAACCTTTAAGGTGTTTTAGCTCAGGCCTAATCCAGACCGGATTGAAGAAAGCCCAAGATATCCGCTACGGAAGGAGATCTAAATGAAAACCCCTGCTGGGAAGCAAACACTTCAAACTTCTTCCACACCCGATGATATGTATTGTTAGTAGATATTTTCCTTGCTGCCATCAAGGTCGCTACAATCCCGTCTGACAAATTTAGGCTACTGAGTCTTTCCCGTTCAAGCAGTCAAGGCTAGACGGGCCGGATTGGGGTGATACTGGCCGTTTCGCAAAAGCAGGTCCCGGGTCTGAGGCAATCTGACTGGGGGGCAGTCCGCTAGGTGCCAGAGGAGGGAAAACCATGGCCTCCTTGGCCAGAATGGAGCGATCACTATGGCTTGAAACTTTTCCTCCATGATCTTCTGCAGACACCTGAGAACCAGGGCCGCAGAAGGAAATATGTATATTTGGCTGAAATTCCTCCTCTGGGAGATGGCATCCTGACCCAGCACTTGTGGGAAGTAGTACTGGAAAAAGAATCGCGGTACCTGGCAGTTGACTGGAGTTGCCATGAGATCCACCTCGGGTATCCTCCACTGAAGAAAGATCTCCTCCAGATATTTCGGATTCAACATCCACTCCGTATCGTCGGAAAATTTGCGACTCAGGAGGTCTGCCGTTGTATTCTGAACACCCAGGAGATATGATGCTGTCAAGTCTATGAGATGTCTCTCGGCAAGGTTGAAAAATTCTGCAGACACCTGAAGGAGTGATAAACTCCGCATTTCTCCCTGTCTTGTTACATAGGACACTGCCGTCCTGTTGTTCATTAGGAACTTCACTCTCTTTCCCTGGATTATGGGCAGAAATGACCTCAGGGCCTCCCTGGCTGCTCCCAGCTCCAACAGATTGGAAGAAGAGCGAGCTTGAGGCGACCATCTTCCCTGGGTCTTCAACCCTTGTCAATGAGCCCCCCAACCCTGGGAGACTGGCATCCGATGTAATTGTTATCCAATCCCCCGGGTTGATGGACCTGCCTCAGGCTAGATTGTATTTCACCGACCACCAACGAAGATCGCTTCGGATAGATTGAGGGATATGTATCCTTTGATGCAGTGAGCCATGGTGCCACTGGCTGAGAAGACAAAATTGGAACCTTCTTGTATGCCACTGGGCCCAGAGCATCGCCGGAATACAGGCCGTCAGAGACCCCAAAAAACTCTTAGCCCTGCGGACTGTGATAACAGGAGAGGCCACCCTCTTCGTTGCTCCCGCTGAAATGTGATCTATCTTTTCTTCCGGCAGGAATATCTTTAACGGGAGCATGTTGAGGTACATGCCCAAATACAGCAGCGTCCGGGATGGAGTGAGATGACTTTTCTTCAAATTTATCATCCAGCCAAACTGCATAAATGTGGTCAGAACCTGATCCAGGTGCTGTATCAACAGAGCTTCGGACCGTGGCAGTACCAGCACGCCATCCAAGTAATGGAAGACTCGTAATCCTTGCTGACGAAGATAGGCGATCACCGTCACCAGCACTTTCGAAAATGCTCTGGGAGCGGAGCTGAGTTCAAATGAAAGGCATTGGAACTGAAAATGCTTGCCTGCATATACAAACCACAGAAAGCGCTGATGAGCGCTGGCGATTGGAATATGGAAATAAGCATTTTCCAAGTCCACTGATATCATCCAGTCGCCTCGGCGGATCACTGCTGCGATGGTTTTTAGGGACTCCATCTAAAATGACTGAGGCCTTAGAAAGGAGTTTAACTTTTTTAAATCCAACACCGGATGGCATCCGTCTGATGACTTCTGAACGAGAAAGAGCGGAGAGTACACCCCTCGGCCCTGCTCCCCCATTGGGACCGGAACTACGGCTTGAAGATCTACTAATTCCTTTATGTACGACTCAAGAGATAAACGCTTCTCTGCCAAGGAGGGAATTTTTGTAGCTATCCAGATCCTTCCTGGAGGGGTGTCCCGAAACCGAAGATGGAGGCCGTTTCGAATCACTCCCAAGACCCAGGAGTCTGAAATCCTTTCCGCTCAGACACCGCAAAAGGCAGTCAACCTTGCCCCTACAGGCAGCCCCTGGGCGGGCCCTCTCTCAGAAAGATTTGGCTGCAGCCTTCGAAGCCTACGGGGCCTTTGCCTTGGATCGATCTGAGTAGGTGCCACGGGGCCGCCATGCGAAGCATGAATAATCCCTACCAGGCCGATAGGATCTTGCTTCTTTGAATTGATCCCGGGATCTTCTATTAGACTGTTAAGGACTGTTGGTTAAGCCTCCGATCCTGGGGCAGGAGACCCCAATTTCCCCCCTGTCACCCGACGGATAGCCTCCTCCAGTGTTTTGCCAAAAATGTGCCTCCTGAAAAGGGGATAGAACATAAAGCCTGCTTAGACGCTGAGTCCGCGGACCAGTGCTTCAGCCAAAGAGCCCGTCTAGCCGTGACCGAGTGTCCCATGATGCGGGCAGTAAACCTCACCAAATCGACAGCTGCCTCTGCCAGGAATTCCGCTGACAACTTTATGCCTTGCACACTTGTTGAGAGAACCTCTTCCTCCGATCAAGTATCTAGAGACACCTCTATATTCGCAGACCAGACCTTTATTGCTCTAGCAACTGAGGTCAGAGCCACCGCCAGTCTGCAAGCGGCCCCCGCTGTGGTAAATACCTTCTTCAACTCAGAGTCCGCTTTCGTTCCATAGCGTCCTTAAAGGAAGCAGTCTCCTCCAGGGGTAAGGTGATATGCCTTGCAAGATGCTGTAGGGACGCATCCACCCTGGGGGGTGTATCACAAGAATCCACCTCTGACTGCTTGAATGGGTATAATTTGTCTACCCTGTTTTGTAAAGGTGGCTTCCGGTCGGGCTTTGACCACTCTTCCTCCATGAGGTCCTTAATTTCCATAATGAAAGGGAATTTCTGGAGTTCCTTCTTTAAATTCGGATAGTACCTTTCCGGTTCTTGAGGAACTGCAGAATCCTCTTCCCATTCAATAGCCTGTTCTACAGCGGTTTTAAAAGATGGCACTAGGGAAAAATCAAACGAATATGACACCAATGCATCGTGACCCCCTACTGATTCCACATCTGAACCTGAATCGACCACACCTGGTTCCGGGGAATCCTCATCCCTAGACCTGTATCTTGCAGGCCTAACAGGAACTGGCAGTAAGGCTCTCATTCCTTCCTCCACTGCTCTCTTAATGTACCCTCTTATCTCCTCAGCAGGTGAATGGCTTGTCTGCCCTGCTTCCCTGAAAGTTCACAGAGGCATTTAGAGGGTAATGCGTTTGCCCCACAGGGCCAACATGATTTGGAGACTCCCTCCACCGGAGGCGCCTGGCTGCCGGCCTGCCTATCAGACGGTCCCGGGGAGCCCGAGGAAGGGCTGATCTAGACATGGTGGCATTTAGACTTGCCATTTGAGTGCGAAGGCTTGGGAGATGGAGAGCAATGATCGCTGGAGGAATAAATTGTCCTCTTCCGATTCCTGAGCGGGGAACTCCTCCCCCTGTAATAAGGGAATAACAACGACCTGTCAGTAGTGCCTATAATCAAACACATATGGCAGAGATCCTCAGGAGTCCCTTACCTTTCCACAGACTTCAGTGCCTCTTGACCTGGCAAACTCATTCTGGGATTGGGAGATATGAACAAGGCAATGCTTACTTCCCCCTGTCACTGCCTCTAAAACCCCCGATAGAGCATTACCCAGCGTGACACTCACCAGGAAGGTGCAAGAAAAAACAACACCTAAGCAGCAATTCCTATGGAGACTGTAAGCAGCGCTGTAAGAACACCAAACGCCAATCATTAGGCATGAGAGATAAAACAGAAAGACCAGATGCTTACTTTCCCATCTTCCTCTGCTCACCAAGCGGGCGTCCACAGCAACTGACAGCCACACTGAAGCCGGCTCCAGCCTGGGCTTTTAAAATCACCGCGCCCCCCCCCCGAACCGGCCAATCAGGAGCGACCGTTCAGCGGTCAATCAGAGCCATGCTGCTCGGCCAATCGGGAGAGGCGTGATGACGTCACACGCATGCACCGCCACCCCCTTCCTGTCAGTGGAACGCAGGAGGAGGAAGCAGAGCCGAGGAGGAGAGGGGAATGGCGACCAGGACTAGACTCCTGCGTCCCAACAAGCCACTGACAGTAACCCTAAGGAAAAACACAAGGGGAATTGCAGCTAATGCAAAGAGAAAGACCAGAGAAGCCCGGAGGGAGACACAGGACAGGAGATCCATAAGCCCACCAAATACCTCAGCCCAGGATGGTTGGAACTTCGCGCGACTGACAGCAATCATGCCTGCGCTCCTCTCTGGCACCAAGAGAGTCCCTATCCGGGGGCTTTACCAACAACAAGGGACCTTCCACCACAGGGACAGAATGGCAGGAACCCAGGGACGTCCAGAGGAAGGACAGAATAAGAACACCATCACCAGGTACTGCCTGCCTTTTATAAGGCTAGTTTAGGGATGTCCTATACGGGGTCAAGGGGCGGGGTTGACCCAAGGTCGTGCTGCCATGAGGCACAGCCAGGAAATATATATATATATATATATATATATATATATATAATCAATCCGGGATTGCTGCACTCATAGGTTTATTAAAAAATACAAAGAGTATACAAAAAATATATACAAAAAGTTCCAAATGTCCAACAGTTTCGGGCTAGTGACAAAACGTTAACGCCCTTCTTCAGGTAGGAACCATTGCATATCACATACTATTTATTTAATCGTTTATATATACTTCATCTTACATCAGGGAACAATTAAACAATCAATTATGTTAATGATAGTTTCTTCCGTCTTCCTTAACCATTTAATCATCACAAGATGTTCACAGGTTAGATCAATCACCCACATAGAAATGAAGAGGGATCCATAGATCTAACAGTCATATAACGAGAAAAAGATCAATATAATAATTTTCCAAAGATATTATGACAAAAAAATTGTCAGTGATTCTAAAACAGAGGGAACAGTGCCTTAATCAAATGGAGGATAAATTAACTAGGAGGGGTTACCCTAGACAAATAGTGAGACAGATTAGGGATGAGTTGCCAGTGAAGGTTGGGAGGAGAAATGTTAGTACCCAGAAAATTCCTTTTGTCACACAATATCATGCTCATTCAAATCGTATCTTTAGAATTATAAAAAAACATTGGTCTATATTGAGGGATAATTGCCCCCAGATTAGGGAATTTCAAAGTGGACCTATGCCCTCTTATCGGAGGGGCCGTACTATTTACAATAAAATTGTTCGATCAGATATAGTAAAACCAAGTACTGCTAATACCAGGACTTTTTTAGGACAGCCGAATCATGGCTCATACCCTTGCCTCACATGCACTCAGTGTAGTGCGATGATTAAGGGTAGATCATTCAATCATCCCCACAATGGATGGAATATTGACATCAAGGGATACCACACATGTCAATCCTCCTTTGTAGTATATATGATTAAATGTCAGTGTGGCCTTCTCTATATTGGGGAGACCACACAGAAGGTCAAGGATAGAATAGCTAGGCACAAATATGCCATACGTGATAAATTAACTAACTAAATTGGCAAGACATTTTGTGGAGATGAGACACACTGTATCCCAGTTGCGATACATGGTTATTGAGGCAATTCTGCCTGATAGACGTGGGGGTAACAGAGAATTGAAGCTGAAAAGACGTGAGGTCTACTGGATTGACCGTTTGGGCACTTTGTCGCCCAAGGGGTTAAACAGACTTTGATCTACATTTGTTCTTATAAATATTACTGATTAAGGTCGTCCACTCCCATTATCTGATCTTTTAACATATCTGATATTTGCATGTATATCTTGCCTTTCCATCTGTTTTATTTTATCTCCTCTACTTATTCCCCTTTTTTTGTCATAATATCTCTTTGGAAAATTATTATATTGATCTTTTTCTCGTTATATGATTGTTAGATCTATGGATCCCTCTTCATGTCTATGTGGGTGATTGATCTAACCTGTGAACATCTTGTGATGATTAAATGGTTAAGGAAGATGGAAGAAACTATCATTAACATAACTGATTGTTTGTATATCTTTTTTGTATACTTTTTGTATATATTTTTTGTATACACTTTGTATTTTTTAATAAACCTACGAGTGCAGCAATCCCGGATTGATTATTTCTATATACATCCTGTGGACAAGGCTAGATTGCTGGCACCCCCATTGTGAATGAGTGCTGCTCACCACTAGAGTTGAGCGAACCTCTGGGCGTGACCGGATGTCCGGGTGAGCGGACGCGTGTGTGGCGGCTCCTGCCCTGAGCTCCTGGAATCCTGACAGCGCGGCTCCCGGAACTCGATCGAGCCCAGCGGTGGAGGACGCGACGGGGAGAGCGGCCCCTACGCGCGGTCCGCGTCTGAATCCTTGACGGCGGGCTGTAGGAGCGGAGAGCAAGGGGACTTCATGTGGACAGGTTCCGGGACGGTGGAGAGGCAGCCAATGTTTACAGGCCCTGTTGGACCCCCGCACGCCGGAGTGGTGAGGCAGAATAGCGTGGTCTGAAATGCCACATTGCGCTCGAGTGACTACCTAAGGCACATAATTGCTAACATGAGCTTTCTTCTGACATGTCTACGATAGCAGGGTGGTAGCCAGAAGCCAGGCGACACCAGTATATGCATAGCGGGGACCACTGGAGTCCTGATTAACCGGGGTATAGTCTATTAAGGGGAGGGGGGAGGGGAAGGGGAGAAAAGAGAGAAAAGGGATAAAAATAAAATACAGCGATCTAGGTATTCCATTACATATAGTACATACGCTGAAACATGATATTATGCACTTGACCTTTTGAAAAACTAATGTGACCACATAGAGTCTGTATGGAACGCACCCCAGTTCGCTGGAACTTTGAATAGGGGGCATATGAACTTTTTTTTTTCTCTTTTCTTTTCTCCCTCTCATGAGTCTTTGATATACCAAATGACTTGTTTGCCGGTGCAAGATTGAAAAGCTAAAGTGAATATAACTTTTGTAGCCCATTATCTATTATCTTTTGAATTGATGCAGCTAAACATACGACACTACAGTAAGGCAGGAACCCACCGGGACTGTTTATGTTTTTTTTTTTTTTTTTTTTTCTTGCTCATTGCCTAAAGTATGCCTCTCTCTAGCTGCGTTTGAAGGAGTCCGGGTGCATAACTGGGCTCCTTTATGGATTCATGAGGCGACCTTCCAAAGGAACCCTTTTTACTGCGTGACGGCAGAAACTGCGCGACAGGGATAAGGCACCTCAAAGAGGCTACGCTACGGGAGGCCAGAAGCACCCTTTATCATGGTGAAGAAAAAGGGCGAGGAGGGGGGAGTGCAGGACCCAGCAGGAGGGCCAAAGGCAACCAGGGAAAAAACCAAAGGGAACCCGGCTGCTGCGGCAAAGTTGGAGAAGTTTGCCCACACATCAGCACACTCCCCTGGCAAAGGGGGACCTGCAGGCCACAGCAAAGCTCAACAGGCCACTAACTCTAGCAGATTGAGCCTGGGACAGTCGACTCTAAATATCAGTGGCAGTAGAGACCCACTAGAGGGCAACATGGAAACCTCAGTCAATATGACTATGCTTTCTGGCCACCATATGGAAGCTGAACCTTCTCTAAGAGAGGTA
>BLSH010094363.1:14157-48637 GCA_018402905.1 Glandirana rugosa
TTTTATAAATGTTTTACTGGATATGTTTAATAGAAGAAAGTAAAAATATTATTTTTTTGTTTATAGTGCAAATAATAAACAATGTGAGGTGATCAAATACCACCAAAAGAATAAATACAAATATTTTTTTTTTTTATTTGGGTACAGCGCTGCACGACCACGCAATTGTCAGTTAAATTAGCACAGTGCCGTATCACAAAAAAATGGCCTGGGCATAAAGGGGGGTTAATTTTCTGGAGGTGAAGAAGTTATATTACAATAATTTAGCATTCTGGATATGGAAAGGAAAAAAAAATTATTGTCTATTTGTTTTAAGTATAGAAGAAAAAGATGCCACACATTTGCAGCCTTTACTGGATAGGCCGTAATTCCTGAGGGAGAGAATAAGCATCTGGAAATTAAACAAATTATGAATGTTTTAGGGGAATGAAGGTGAAATAATAATACAGACTTGTAACAGAGATCTTGAGCCGGTATGGGCAGGCAGCAGTTTCTGGGTGACTCAGTGGACAGATTGCACCTGAAATTGATAAATGTCTTCATTCAGAGACTGAAGAGGGAAACATTTTACAATTTAGTGCTGCAGCTATTAACCCTTTTTGGACCGGCCGCAGTTTTTTATGGATTGAGCTGCCGTATTGCATCTGGAAAGAAATAAAAATAGTGTCCATTTAACAATTAAAAGAAAAAAAAATGCTCTGATTTGCAGCGCCCCTTTGAAGTCTTTGTAGGATCGGCCACAATTTATGAAGAAGAGAGCAAGCGCATTATATTTGGAAATAAAAAAATAGTCTTGTTTCATAGACTAAAAATGGGATAAGGTTACAGATTTATATCACAGATATTATTTCAGAAGTAGAGATTCATATTTCAAAATTAAGCTGAGTGTTATTTTTTGAAGATTCTATATTATTATGGCGCTGATGTGCTGCACTGATTATTTCAGATACATCATTTATAACTTCTACAGATCAGCTGCACGTTAATAAGACCTTTGTCTCTTGGCCTGTTTAGAAGCTTTCTATGGTTCACATGCTTTGCCACGTAGTTCAAAAATAAGAAATGATAAAATATAATTGATTATTCATAGAAACTCTAACAACTTCTACAATCACTGGACAGTTCTCCAGGCTTCCATCTTACAGACAAAACTTCCCAAAGTGCATACAGAACCTAGGCTTCCGAGAATCTGAGTTCACTCTGTCCTGACTGCTGGACTGAATCTGTTCCAGAGATTACCTGTCCCTGTTACCGGTACCTATCACTATATGCACTTCCTACTCGGGGGGGCCCTTTAATGACACAGGAAAAAAAAAAAAAATATATATATATATCTCCTGAACCCAAAGATGACTGCCAAAATCTAGCGGGAGGTCTGTATCCAAGTTTGATACGAGCCCCCTCTCAGGGACTACATCACCTGCTGGCTGCTCTGTTATTCTTGGATCTGAAGGGCGCAGTCCCCTTGTCTACCAGAAGGTGTTTCCCAGTAGTCAGCAGATCCCAGAAATTAGCCTCACCTGATTATGGCTGCTGGGAGGGTATTTAGCCCCTCTTCTATATTTCCACAGTTCCTCTGCATTCTGCTCTGTGTGCCAAACATCCTGATCCTGCTGCCCATGAACCCATGATCCTGCATCTGTGCCTGCTACCCTGACCCTTGCTGCCTTGAACCCATTCCCCCCCCCCCCACGCCTGCTGCGTCTGCAAGCTTCTCTTGTTCCTGATTCTCATTCTTCCTCACCCTTCCTGGCTCATCACACCTGCTGTTTCTTGCCCCACCTGCCTAATTCGGCCTTACCCAATTCCTCCCCTTGCTTTGTATATAGTGTATTATAGTTAGCTGTTAGTTTGGTAGTTTTTCACTGAGTTTCACTTGCCATGTGTGTTTCACTATTGCTTGTACACTGCTTGTGGTTTTGTTATTAATAAAACTTATTATAATTGCAGATGACTTGGGTCCAGTCTTATTTGTGCAGTTACATGGATCTGATCACACCTGGGAGATCAGCATTTGGTATCCTAATACTCCTGACCAAGGTGGAGCTTGGAGCCCACAGAAGAGGACACACAAGTCCTATGCTGGGCCTCCCTTAGTGACAACAACAAAGTCACATGAAAGCTTTATTGATGCTAAGGAACCAGGGAGAATGACTGAGAAGTCTCTCCCTCACAACATTAATGGAGCAGAGGCCGGTCACCCCCAACAAAAACACCAGGAAATGTGCGGTGGTAAAAGACTGGCTCCTGATTTCCCTTGTCCACCTTTCTCCTGTAAGGCTGGCCATGCATGGAGAAAATGTATTTCCTGTAACCACAGACAGTGTTGTTGCAGGAATACCTCCTGCTGGGCCGGTGTCTTTTCCCTGAGACGGAGCAAATCTGGCAGGCTGTTGTACCCAAGTTGATTGATTGATCAGCTTGGAACAATTAGCCGGCTCATTAATGGTTCAAATCTCAGATGGCTCCGCTGAACCAGCCAAGTTTGAATGGTGTATGGCTGACCTGAGTTAAAGTAAACTGATATTTAGATCCCCCTCTTAAGACTAACACATCGGGTTTCAGTAATTTTTATTACCTCTACTGAAGCCATAACCTGATATTCCAAGAATGAGTGGACTTAGATCTCTAAACCTAATATTTCCTTTAAGCAGAAAGCATGGAGGCTCATATGGTGGAGTAAGCTGATTTTTAGTGAATTCCACAGAGATTTGGTTTCTAGGAAGTAGCAAAAGATGGATGACGCAGGGCTTCTCATTGACTCTGCCTATAAGAGACAAATGTGTTTCCCAGGTCATCTCTTGAATTCTTCTGGATTTTTGACCTACAGCTAAATATCCGAAGTTCCTGAGCAGGCTTTAAGCAGGGTGGTGCAGGCAGCAGGAGAGGAAACATTTACAGGTAGGACTGAATTATATTTTACTGACAAAGTCACTTTAACAAGTTGCTTAGGCATACAGTCCACCTAAAGATCAAGAGTAGTGTTAAGTGAATTGGCATGGCTTCAATTTGAAGGGTGATTTGTGAACCAAGCCTAAAAACCACACAGCTTGAACATAGCTCCTGAACCCAGCTAAAGTCTATGGGAGACGATTCTTGTTTTGTTCTTTTTTTCATGGCCATTTTCAAGGCCACAATGCAAGTGGCTGAGCCACATAGTATTATTGGTTGCTTGGGTGCAGCCGGCCATCTTCAACCCAGCAACCAATGACAATGTGCATTTTCCTTCATCCTAGCAATGATGCCTTGCAGGCTGAGTGTCAGCATTCCAGGAACCAACAGGCGGGGACTTCTCATTTAATGACAGCAATAATTCTGCCACTAAATGAATGACTTCCGGTTGCAGCAGACGTAGGTTCGGCAGGCAGGCAAACTGGCCAAATCGGGCCATTTCATTTTTCTGCTTGGGGAACTGCAAGATGTTTGGGTTCTGGTCAATCTCATGGTTGACCTGAACCTGAAGCCCCAACCAAGAAATCCTCCAGGTCTAAGAGAAGAGAAGTTCCCTTACACTTACATGTGATGTATTTCATGTGTGGTGATGATGTAAACATCAAACTCTGACGCTTGTGGTGTGCATGATGGGGATTGGAGGCATCAAGCCCGCATGTACTACCAGCACCCAACCGGCTTTGCCAGATCATCCCTTGTGACTCTATGGACAGTTTCTTTACAAGGGCCCTTGTATAATTCAGTATCTCACAAAAGTGAGTACACCTCTGACATTTGTGTAAATATTTTATTCTATCTTTTCATGTGACAACACTGAAGAAATGACACTTTGCTACAATGTAAAGTAGTGAGTGTACAGCTTGTATAACAGTGTAAATTTGCTGTCCCCTCAAAATAACGCAACACACAGCCATTAATGTCTAAATCACTGGAAACATATTCCCTCCCCGGTGTCATGTGATTTGTTAGTGTTACAAGGTCTCAGGTGTGAATGGGGAGCAGGTGTGTTAAATTTGGTGTTATCGCTCTCATGCACAAGGCAGTGGGGTTATCAAAGTAATTGTAAAAAACAATTAGTAGTTTTTCAGTCATATACTCTTGGATCTTGCTTTGTCTCCTCTGTGAATATTCTATTATAGAGAATATAGGTGACCGCAGTGCTCTTTGGTGGTTGCCCAGCCATAGTTGAGATCCTATTACTGGGATCTAGCAGGCCCATCTGTCCATCCTTCGCTCACACATATCATCTTCAGTGTAATGCAATTTACATTTACAATAATTGCTTTGATCGCTACTATGCATGTGATGATATTACATTGGTTTCAATCATGCTGGCCACTTTCCTGCCTGTACCATCACTGGACAAAAGGAGACCTTCAGCATGGCACACAGAATGTTCCAAGCATCTACATACAGATGGTAGTGGTGGGCAAGATCCAGCCACAGTGTAGTACCTACCCCTACCACCGGTCTGTCATAAATGTTTTGCCTGCCCACCACCTATCATTGTAATAGGAAGGCTGCAGGCAATGATTCAACTGTGGTGGGCATGCAGGATCCTCACTTTTGTCACACATAACCGGGGAAAGATTATAATCATTTGTTGTATAAAATGTGAAGGATAGGTGGTTGGATGTGTAGGGAACATAGTAGTGGTGGGCACACCAAGGATACATCAGCTCTATAGATTCAGTCACTTTACATGAGGGCTTTGACATTTATACAAAGCTTTCCAGACTTGCTCCCGAATCAGTTTGGTCTTCACTCCATAAATAATTGGATTTAGCATGGGTGGGACTAGAAGGTAGGTATCAGCTAGAATTATATGAACATAAGGTGGAATCCTTTTACCGCCATATCGGTGGGACAGGAAAGTGAAGAGGGCGAGACCATGAAAACTTAGAAAGACGCACATATGAGGTATGCAGGTGTTAAAGGTCTTCAGCCGGGCGTCTTTAGTTGGAAGGCTGAAGACGGCATGGAAGATGGCGCAGTAGGATACCAGGATAAACAGCAAGCCTACTCCCAAGATTGTGAATGCCACAGCCAACCCCAAAGCACTGTTTATTCTGATGTCGGCAGCAGCAAGTTTGACAATCGCCATGTGCTCACAGTATGAATGGGGCACAATGTTGGTTCTAAATGCTGGAAATCTCTGGATCAAAATTATGCAGGGACAAAGCAAGGTGACCGCTCTGAGCAGTAAGAAGATGACCAGTTTAATGATGATGGTATTGGTCATTATGGACCCATACCTGAGCGGTTGACAGATGGCAATATAACGGTCAAAGGACATACCAAGCAAAAGTCCTGACTCTAAGCTGGTGAAAGAATGGAGGAAGAACATTTGGAGGAGACACGAGGTAAAACGAATGTATCTCTTCTGAAACCAGAAGACAGACAACATTTGTGGGGCAATGCTTGTGGACAGAAGAACATCATTGGAGGCCAACATAGAAAGGAAAATAAACATAGGCTTGTGGAGGCCAGATGAGGCTGAGATGACAGTCAGAAGCATCATGTTTCCAAGCAATGCCAGAACATAACATAAGCAAACAACGACACCGACCCACTTATAAGCTCCTTCTAGTCCGGGAATCCCAACCAGGATGAATGAGGTGGGATAGAATGTGCCATTGACTTGGTTGTTCTGGATTCCTCTGCTGATCATCTGCTACAGTAAAGGCCACAGATCTCTTTGGAGGGTTAGTATAGTGGAGGGTTTTGTCACCTAATGGGAGAGAAGCTCTAGAATTACAAATGGAATATGGATAGAACTGGAAAAATATGAACCCGTTCTTCCCTTCTCTGAGATCTTCTGCTGCAGGAACCAGAAATAAATTTCCAGACTTTCTACATATGGGGGACGCATGACACCCCCCTCTCCTTCACAACAGACCTCCCAAAATTCTGAAATGACAAAAAGACACAGAAGTCAGTAAGAAGGCGAAGGAAGAACCTCGGCCACACCTCAGTCACAGGGTTTGGGATTATTTATTATGCAAATCAATGATTGGTTTTGCCCCGTGTGCTTTTCTAGCCATTACTTTTCCCCTCTACTGGCTGTACAAAGTTACAAATCCAATACTATAGAGGTTGGATGGAAGGTTTAGTATAATATAACATTTTTGTTATTGAAAAAACTGATTTTATCAGACCAAAAAGGGACAACTAATGATCAAAGAGGGACAACTAAGGAGAAAGAAGGACAGAGGGATCTTATTCCAAAAAGGAGGGACAGTTGGATCCCCCACCCAATTGGGTTCAAGCCAAGTGGCAGCCAGGCTGAGGACTAAAATAAAAGTGATCTCAGTGATTGTGACCGTGGTATGAATGTGGGGGGTGGGGGAAGGCAGACCCCCTGGAGACATTACAGGAAATCAGACTAAATCTCTCCAAAGTGAGAGGAAATCTCCTCCTAAACAGGTGACACCATGGGAAGGTTCCTTGATTCCAGCTCTCGAGAAAAATAGAATATATAGGAAATCCCCTCACTTTCTATATCAGACACTATGGACATTGGAAGATAGTGGTGAAGGAATAAGGGTGGAGGGATAACAGTGGAGGGATATCAGTGGAGGGATAACAGTGGAGGGATAATGTGGATGTATAATGATGGAGGGATAACAGTGGTGGGACAATGGTGGAGGGATAACGGAGGAGGGACAATGGTGGAGGGATAATGGTGGAGGGATAATGGTGGAGGGATAATGGTGGAGGAATAATGGTGGAGGGATAACGGTGGAATGATAATGACGGAGGGATAACTATGTAGGGATAACTGTGTAGGGTTAACAGTGGAGGGATAATGGTGTAGGGATAATGGTGGAGGGATAACGGTAGAGGTATAACGGTGGAGGGATAATGGTGGAGATATAATGGAGAGATGATGGTGGAGGGATAATGTTGGAGGGAGAATGGTGGAGGTATAATGGAAAGATGATGGTGGAGGGATAATGTTGGAGGGAGAATGGTGGAGGGATAAAAGTGGAGGTATAATGGTGGAAGGATAATGGTGGAAGGATAACGGTGGAGGGATAATGATGGAGGGATAACTGTGTAGGGATAACAGTGGAGGGAAAATGGTGGAGGGATAACGGTGGAGGTATAATGGTGGAGGAATAACGGTGGAGAGATAACGTAGGAGGTATAATGGCGGAGGGATAATGTTGGATGGAGAATGGTGGAGGGATAACAGTAGAGGGATAATGGTGGAGGTATAATGGTGGAGGGATAACGGTGGAGGGAGAATGGTGGAGGGATAACGGTGGAAAGATAATGATGGAGGGATAATGATGGAGGGATAAATGTATATGGATAACAGTGGAGAGATAACGGTGGAGGTATAATGGTGGAGGGACAATGGTGGAGGGATAATGATGGAGGGATAACGGTGGAGGGATAATGGTGGAGGGATAATGGTGAAGGGACAATGGTGGAGGGGTGATGTGGAGGGATAATGGTGGAGAGATAATGGTGGAGAGATAAAGGTGGAGGGACAATGGTGGAAGGACAATGGTGGAGGGATAACGGTGGAGGGATGACACTGGAAGGATACAGTGGCTGTGTGATGTCTAAGTGCAAGGAAGAAAAGTAAAGAGAGGGATAATTGTAGGGATAAATGGGGGCGTGGCTTGGCGCGCAACGAGGATGACAGCACACTAGCAGAGCTCCGGCCAAAAACGTGAGATCCCACAGCTAAAGAGCCACCTGCACAGAGTTAAATGCCGGGCAAATGATCACTGACCACCCCGCACTCCAGCTCGAGAAGGGGGCCTATCCGCCTCCTCGGCCAGAAACATGTCCGAGCTTTTTAAGCCGAGAGCCGCTGCCCGTACAGGACTGGAATCCAAGATGGCGCCGAGCCGCCACAAGGAGGAGTACAGCGAGGATTCCCAGTCAGCTCCGGAGGACTCAGGTAGGGGCTCCTCACACGTAGACCACCCCTTGATGTACGCGGACATGTCAGGGTTTGCAGCAGACATAAAATCTACCTTTTCGGCAGCTATCACTGACCTCAAGTCCAACATACTGGTGTTGACTGAGAAACTAGCAGCCACAGAGGCGGCAGGCAAGCAGAGAGACAAGGCCATTAGGAGACTGGAGAAGGTGGCGGTGACCCACTCTTTGCACTTCATAGAGGTGAACAGACACCTTGAGGACCTGGACAATAGGGGGAGCAGGAACAATATCAGGGTACGGGGGATCCCCGAATCAGTGGAGACGGAACAGATCACGGCGGGCCTACAAAGGGTCTTCAATAGCCTCCTAGAGAGACAAGAGGACTCAGAGATCCACTTTGTGTGGGCTCATAGAGCCCTTAGATCCCGAGGACCTGACTCAGCCCCACCGAGGGACATAATTTGTTGTCTAAGAGACTTTTCAGTCAAAGAGGACATAATGAGACAAGCAAGGAGAAATGAAAGAATAGTCTTTAATGGGGAAAACGTCATGCTCTTCCAGGACCTCTCCCAAATTACTCTAAGAAACCGCAGGGCGCTCCGCCCTCTACTGGAGAGACTAAGAGAAAGAGACCTGAAGTACTCCTGGAGATTCCCATCTGCCCTAATGGTCACACAAAATGGTTACCAACACTTCCTACGTACATCTGCGGACCTAGCAGAGTTCTGCGAGTCACTGGATCTGGGCCCAGTGGAGGTACCTGACTGCTACGCTGAGCTCCTTACCCGCCCCTGCGACGACAGCCCCTCTAAACCGGCCTTATTCACCCCAGACCGAAGCACCCATAAAAGAATGAGAAGTGGCAAGGGGGGAGGCTCCAAGGCTGGAACCCCTCTCCAACGTCAAGCCCCGGCCCGCGCTGCAGAAGCTGACTGATGTGCTAGGGGAGCGGACTTTCCACACCGCACACTCGGCATGTTCTGAAACGACTTTATCCTTTTGTTTTTTCCCTCTTCTGGTGGTATAGCAACCCATGTCGCAGCCTTACACTGGGAGACTCTCACTGTAGCAGTACTCGGATAATTAGCATACACCTCTAGGAGATGCAGCAGCCAGACGAAGAGAAATAGCACATCCGGAGAAATATCCCTACTGAGAGACTTCCAGAGCCCACATAAAGACAACCCAGACCTAACACCGTCCCCTTCACAATGTCTCATATACTGGTCACAGAACGGGATGTAACGAGACAACTATTCCGGTACTCCATGACTTCAGTGAAACATGGGACGCTAAGGGTCTGCCTGACATTTCAAAGACTTTCGTGGTCACGGCATAAGGCCTCACCCCAGGTAGCCCTGGAACTGATCGGCATTAGGCACTCTTTCCACCCACAGAAACCAGCCTGACGAAATGGGCGACAGCTGTATACACCGCTAACGCAGTTGTTGATACGCGGCTGCGGCAGCAGGAATTTATGCACCCATCAGAAGAGCTAACATTCCTATCAGTTTTCTATAAAGTTAATGTGGCTCTCACTGAATATCAACCACATTTGATGATGTATTCAGGGAGATCACGCAGAGCCTATACACTGCTGGTTACTACTGTTGTTGTTTATTACAATTGTTTTTAACCTCAACACCCTCACGGGACACCACTAAGGTTTGTCCCTGGACGGTGCAGAGAGAGGTGCGAGAGCACCTAATTAGAGCGAAGTCTCTCACGTTACCCCCAAAAGGTGGGGAGCTTCCTCTTCACCAATTACTAAAGTTAGTCAGTTGCTGAATAATTGACAACTCAGACACTTCTCACTGAATTTCTGCTTTTCCTCTTTCTTCTATTTCCCTACCTATTTGATTCTCTAATTTCTCCCTCTGCAGGGTTTAAGACAAGAGCTATCTGTATTGTGACGACACTTTAAGATTATTTTACAGAGTCAAAGCAAGGTACCGGGCTGCACCACCCCCTTGGACCTCAAGATGGCGTACTCATCTTTGGGTCAGAGACCCACGGTAGTGTCACATAACATCAGGGGACTGAATATACCCGAAAAAAGATCCTCCTTGAGAGAGCTGCGAAGAGGTAACCCACATTTTGCGTTTCTGCAGGAAACGCACTTTAAGACTCACCATGCACACAGACTAACCGATTCCTTCTACACCCGGGCTATACATGCCACTAACAATAACGCAAAGTCAAAGGGGGTCTCCATTCTTATGAGCAGGGAGGCCCCATTTGATATAACAGAACAGATGATAGACCCGGGAGGCAGGTACCTGTTCCTGAAGGGAACATACGAGGGCAGACCACTGACACTTGCGAATGCTTATTTCCCAAACAAAAACCATGTGGAGTTTTGTGTGAAATTGGTCCAAGAATTAAAGGGCTTTGCCTCGGGGTGTCTGATACTGGGGGGAGACTTCAACGTCCCATTGGACCCCGGAGCTGACACCTCGACAGGCAAGACCTCGTTGACTTACAGGGCCCTTAAAAAAATCAAAACATCACTTCAATCCCTACACCTGATAGACTCCTGGCGTTTCCTACACCCAGAGGGAAGGGACTATACCTTCTACTCGGCCCCACATGAGAAATACTCCCGTATAGATTATCTCTTCATGACACAAAGGGACCTGGAAGACCTGACGCAAGCCCACATAGGAATCCAATCCCTATCGAACCATGCCCCGATTTCCTTAACATTGGACCCAACAGACACCTCCAAAAGAGAACCAGTTTGGAGGCTTAACGCCTCACTTCTGACAGATCCCGAACTAGCCTTGAGGGTGAAGACCACCCTAGAGGAGTTCTTTGTACACAACAACAACACACCTGGAGTAGACCCCATGAGTATCTGGGAAGCTCATAAATGCACACTTAGAGGAGAACTCATCAGATTGGGTGTCAAACGAAAGAGGGAAAGGAAAGCTGAGGTAATGAGACTGACAAATAAAATTAATAAACTAGAAACCCTGCATAAACGATCCTTATCCATTCAATCTGCCACTGAACTACTAGAGACAAAGAAGGCCCTGCAGCAGCTATTTGACTATAAGACTAAGCGGCTCTTATTCTTTACATAGTTACATAGTTAGTGAGGTTGAAAAAAGACACAAGTCCATCAAGTCCAACCTATGTGTGTGCTTTCATGCCAGTATTACATTGTATATCCCTCAATGCTTTGGTCCCTTAGGTGTGCATCTAGTAGGTTTTTGAATGTATCTATACTCCCGGCAGAGACCACTGCTTGTGGAAGAGAATTCCACATTCTCATGCTCTTACCATAAAGAAACCTCTACGCATTTTAAGGTTAAACCGCCTTTCCTCTATTCTTAGTGAATGGCCGCATGTCTTTGTGTACTCCCTTGTCACCAGTACAGTATTTGTACATTAAAATCATATCCCCTCTCAAGCGTCTTTTCTCCAGAGAGAATAAGTTTAGTGCTTGTAATCTTTCCCCATAACTAAGGTCTTCCAATCCCTTAATTAGCTTTGTTGCCCTTCTCTGAACCCTTTCCAATACCAGGACATCCTTCTTGAGGACTGGTGCCCAGAACTGGACGGCATACTCCAGGTGTGGCCTCACCAGAGACTTGTATAGTGGGAGAATTATTGATTTATCCCTGAAGTTAATCCCTTTCTTGATGCATGCCAACACTTTGTTAGCTTTGCTTGCAGCAGCTTGGCATTGCATGCCACTGCTGAGCCTGTTCTCTACTAGGACCCCTAGGTCTTTTTCCATTTTAGTTTCCCCCAGGGGCTCTCCCCCTAGTGAGTAGTTAGCGTTCAGGTTCTTGGTACCCAAATGCATTATCTTACATTTTTCTACGTTAAATCTCATTTGCCATTTGTCTGCCCACCCCATTAATTTGTTCAGATCTTCTTGTAAGGTTTCCACATCCTGTGGAGAGTTTATTGCCCTGCTTATCTTGGTATCCGCAAATATTGAGATTGAGCTCTTCACCCCGTCCTCCAAATCATTTATAAATAAATTGAATAGGATTGGTCCAGGACAGAACCTTGGGGAACCCCACTTTCTACACCAGACCATTCTGAGTATTCCCCATTTATCACCACCCTCTGGACTCTCCCCTGCAGCCATTTTTCAATCCAGGTACTCGCCCTTTGATCCATGTTTAGGGATCTTAGTTTGTACAGTAAACGTTTATGGGGAACTGTATCAAATGCTTTTGCAAAATCCAGATACACCACGTCTACAGGCCTTCCTTTATCTAGGTGGCAGCTCACCTCCTCATAGAAGGTTAATAGATTGGTTTGGCAAGAACGATTCTTCATGAACCCATGTTGATTACCGCTAATGATACCGTTCTATTTACAATACTCATGTATATAATCCCTTATCATTCCCTCCAAGAGCTTGCATATTATTGATGTTAAGCTAACTGGTCTGTAATTCACAGGGATATATCTTGGTCCTTTTTTATATATTGGTACCACATTGGCTTTCCTCCAGTCAGCTGGTATCATACCAGTCAGAAAACTACTCTTAAAGATTAGGTTTAAGGGTCTGGCAATAACTTGGCTAAGTTCCTTAAGGACCCTTGGGTGTAAGCCATCTGGGCCCGGTGACTTATTGGTGTTCAGTTTTTCAAGCCTATTCCTGATTTCACCCTCGGCCAGCCACAAGGGTGCTTCCTGTGATGTGCTGTGAGGACCAGCATTGTCGTTCTGAATAACTGATCCCCTGGTTTCCTTTGTGAATACTGAGGAGAAGAATGAGTTCAACACCTTTGCCATTTCTCCATCCTCAGTAACCAAAATACCTTCATCATTCTTTATTGGGCCAATATGATCTGACCCCCCTCTCTTACCATTTATATACTTAAAGAATTTCTTGGGATTCTTTTTACTTTCCTCAGCTATGTGTCTTTCATGTTCAATCTTAGCTGCTCTGATTGCCCCTTTGCAATCCTTATTGCGTGTTTTGTAGTACTGAAAATCTGTCTGAGATCCCTCCTCCTTGTATTTTTTGAAGGCCTTCTTTTTTGCTTTTGTGTGCGCCTTTATATCGGCATTAAGCCATCCTGGTTTTTGATTAGCTCTTTTAATTTTATTTCCTGTTGGGATACACTGGCTAATACCTTTGTTTAGCGTGTTCTTGAAACACTCCCATTTTTCCTCCGCATTCATTGTTGCTAGAATTTTATCCCAGTTAACAACTTCCAGCAAGGAGCGTAGTTTCTGGAAGTTGGCTCTTGTAAAATTCAGTGTCTTTGCATTCCCCTTGCGTTTCCTATTTGTGTAATTTATGCTAAAACGAATTGTCCTGTGATCGCTATTTCCTAGATTGCCCCTTACTTCCGCGTCTGTGATCAGGTCTGTGTTGTTGGTAATCAAAAGGTCCAATAATGCTTTTTCTCTTGTTGGTACATTTACCATCTGACCCATGAAATTATCCTGCAGGACATTTATGAAATGGCGAGCCTTAGCTGAACGTGCTGTACCTTCCTCCCAGTCAATATCTGGGTAATTAAAATCCCCCATTATAATAACACTTCCCATCCTTGCCGCTATTCCAAATTGTGATAGGAGGTCCGCCTCCCCCTCCTCCCTCTGATTAGGGGGTCTATAGCATATTCCCAGTAATACTTTCCCCTTGTCTTCCCTTTGTAGCTCTACCCATAAGGCTTCAACTTCCTCCCCAGAACCACTATTAATGTAAAAAAAAATTAGGAACACTCAGTCCTCCTCTTATGCGAAAGGTATAAAGGGATTGTGGGGGTAGGCGTGGTCTGCGGGAACCCCAGATGAAGGCTGAAGCCTTGCGCTGCAGTATCCTAAGATAGTGCTTTGGGACATTGACCGGTAGAACCCTGAACAAGTACAAGATTTTAGGAAGGATGGACATTTTAATGACCGTGATTCTTCCAAGCCATGATAGGGGAAGAGATGTCCATTTGGGCATTAAAGATGTGAGGTGACCGAGCATGTGGGGGTAATTGGCAGCGTACAGGTCGGCCGGGTCAGAGGAGAACTTAATGCCCAGATAGGTGAGATGAGTTGTAGACCAGGAAAAGGGGAGAGATTCCCTGAGTTGGGAGTACAGGTTAGGTAGCAAGGAGATGTTTAGAGCTTTTTTTTTTTTTAGGAAAAAGATGTACTATGAGTCAGGGGATAAAACCGGGAAGTTCCTAGCGAGAGCTCTAAAAGATTCCATGACCAACAACACTATCAAGGGTATCAGAAGACCCCATGGCAAACTAGACGTAACCACAGATGCGATTGCGAAACACTTCCATACATTCTATTCCAAGCTATATAACCTGACCCCCCAACATAAACCGGTAGGGGACCAGATCAGAGGTTATCTAGGACTACCTACAGAAAAGTGGGATGCCAGTCTTACACCCAGATGATATCACTGGACTGGATGACCCAATCTCTGAGACAGAACTGACTAGGGCAATCCGCGACATGAAGCCCGGGAAAAACCCAGGCCCTGATGGGTTTACGGCCATTTACTACAAGACATTCATAAACATCCTGACAGTTCCAATGGCTAGGGCCTTGAATTCCCTGACGGAATCTAAGAGAACCCTTGCTGATTTTCTCTCGGCATTTATTACGGTTATACCAAAAGTAGGTAAGGACCCGGAGACGTGTGCCAGCTACAGGCCAATATCCCTACCCAACCTAGACCTTAAGGTGCTGGCAAAGGTCTTAGCCATGAGACTGAGACCACTATTGGACAGAGTGATCGGGAGGGAGCAGGTAGGCTTCATGCCGGGAAGGGAGGCGAAGGACAATGTGACTAAGGCCCTTCTGTTGATCCAGGCGGCAAGAGCGGGAAAGATCAGGGGCCTTCTCTTGTCCACAGATGCGGAGAAGGCCTTTGACAGGGTCACCTGGGATTACTTGTTTGCCTCCTGCTCTCACATTGGCCTTCCCCCCCAGATGCTAGCTTGGATAGAGTCCTTATACAGGAACCCATCAGCAAAATTAAAAATTAATGTAACACTATCGGATAGGGTGCAGATCCTAAATGGTACCAGACAAGGGTGCCCTTTGTCACCCCTGCTCTTCATCCTGACACTGGAACCGTTCCTCAGAATGGTCAAGGCTAACCCAGACATAAGAGGCTTTGAGGTGTCGGGCAGGGAATATAAGGTAGCTGCCTATGCAGATGACCTGCTGTTTTTTCTCTCGACACTACACACCTCATTACCTATCCTCATCACGGAATTCACACACTTTGGATATATCTCCAACCTAAAAATTAACTATTCCAAGTCGGAAGCCCTTAACCTGAACTTACCAGATGAGGATCTAACGAGGATCAAACAAAACTCCCACTTCAGATGGGACTCCCAGAGGTTGAAGTATTTGGGGATCTGGCTGACCCCTAACATCGCCTCAACATTCGCCCAAAACTTCCCACCCTTGCTGAAAGAGATAAAGACAGATTTGGATAGATGGAGCACAGGGTTTTTCTCTTGGTTCGGTAGGGTAGCTATTATTAAAATGATTCTACTTCCCAAATTACTCTACCTATTGCGCTCACTTCCAATCCAAATCCCTCTGAAATTCCTGAAGACCACTCAAATTTATATTAGGAGTTTTGTATGGAACCATAAACGCCCCAGACTCAGAATGTCATTACTGACGGGCCCTAAAGCAAAAGGGGGACTGGGCATACCGGATATCAGAGACTACTACAGGGCAGCCCATATCACAAGGGTCATAGACTGGCATTGCTACAGAGACATGAAAGACTGGGTCTCCCTAGAAGCTGAAGTAAATTCCCTACCACTGACCTCGGCACCATGGATACCCAGAGAAAATCAACCACTAGACATGAAAAACCACCCAATCACTGGAACAACATTGGAGATCATACACAAGGTAGCGAAATACACCAATGTGACTTCGAGATTAAACCCCCTCACACCTCTACAAGACAACCCAGACTTCGCACCAGGTCAGGGAAATGAGATCTAAAGGTCAGGACTCACGCTACAGCCATTGCGGACAGGGGACTGTTTTCACATGGGAAGACTGAGAGACTGCATAGCCCTGATGGGGGAGCACAACCTACAACACCTCCCATTCTGATCGTACCTGCAAATGCACAGCTACCTCTCAGACAATAAACACAAACCACACTTCACCAGGCACCTGACACCCATGGAGTCGGTCTGTTGTGCAGGTGAGCATTTTCAAAAAGCGACCTCGGTCGCTTATCATTGGCTTCAATCTAGCAAACCAAATGAATCGGAGGATCTCAGGAGAAAGTGGTCTGACACCCTACAGAGAGAGTTAACTGACAAACAGTGGACAGGGGCATGCTCGATGGCTCATCAATGCTCCATCAGCACCAAAATGCAGGAAATTGCCTACAAACTACTCTCCCAATGGTATTTGACACCGGCCAAGTTGAATAAATGGAACCCGCAGACACTCAACACCTGCTGGCGCTGTAAAAGGGATAAAGGCTCACTCCTACACATATGGTGGCAATGCCAGAGCCCTTCAGCCATTTTGGGACACGGTAAAGGAGAATATCATACGTATAACAGACACTGACCTCCACCTTGATGCAGCGAGCTGCCTGCTGCACATAAACGACCTTACACTTACAGCCTACGAAAAATCCCTTACAAAACACCTGCTGAATGCAGCAAAATCCCTGATCCCATTGCACTGGAACTCCACCAGTATACCCTCTATTAATAGTTGGTTGGCAAGGGTGTCGAATGTCTGCGAGATAAAGGAAACAAGAGCACAAGCCTCTGAACATGTAGAGAGATTCCATAAGACCTGGCGGCTTTGGCATGCCCTTAGGTGGTCAGATGACTACAAATTATTAATACAGGGAGGATACCCCTGCAAGGGCTCTTAGAATTTAAAAACCAACGGATTGCTGAAAAGACCAATCCGCCCACGCTTGGACACCTTTTCCTACCCTAACATTTCTTTCCTGATTTTACAACTCAGCCTTAATCTCACTCCTGCCTAACACCTTTTTTCTCTCATACCTCTCCTTCCGTTTCTACCTTCTACTTCCTTGAGAAAATAATATATCTATGATTATCTCAGTGCTTATAACCTACGGTTTTGTTTTCTTAAACTTATTAGAAGCAATTGTATAATATTCATGACTATATTGTGATAATTAATGTCATGCATACATTTCTGCTACTGTTACTTTTTGATACCAGACCTGGTTTTCCAGGTGAGTTATATTACTAGTTGTGATGTATCAACTCCTCATGGATGTACCTATTTTCTGCTACAATAAAAGCCTAATGTTTAAAAAAAAATTGTAGGGATAAATATTTCTGAAAGCATTTTATTTTTATTTTGTAATAAAATATTTTTTGGTTTATTATTTATGTGAAGATTTAGAAATGTTTGATTCCCATGCCTGATATTCCTGAATGTTTTGCTCTGGATACATTTCTATTATTGATTGGATTTGTTATGGAAAAAGTGTTTTACATTTCAACTTCATGGAGTTCTAACCGCCCCCCCATCCAATCAGAAGCTAAGTATAAGCCGTGTGTCTTCCCATGCACATCACTGGGGATCACAGAGGACAATCTGTAGATGAACACAGAAATGAGATGAAAGTGACAATAGATAAAAACAGAAAAGAACTTATAAAAAAACAAACTGCCAATACAGATCTTTTTTTATAAAGAGGCCCTGTCTCTGTATCAGGAAGGGGTTATGGTTTGGGACGGTTCAGTTATTCATGGAATTCCAGAAAAAGAATTAATGGAATCCCTTCCCCCATCTACAATTAGGTGAAGTTTGGAAAGAGTACTTTGAGTTTGGAAATATTAATCAGATAGGAAAACGTATATTGGTTCCCCTCAGACTGATAAGGGGGGTCTCTGTAGAAATGATGGTGTGAAGGTAATTTGGTGGTCGGATCTTCTGACCACCATCTCTCATCTGTAGATACATCCATGACACGGTCAGAAATGTTTGCAGTAATTTGTAGTTTCATTTTATCTCCCTTACAGATCTGTTTACCTTCCTGGTGTGAATCTCTATAACTCATAATGGGTCTGAGGTTTGAGATCAGAATCTGCTGGGGCAGCCATTTCTGAAGGAGGATCTCATGTCTGTGGGGGGAGGAAATACCCACCACCTGACCAATCACAGAAGGAACATCATTTGCTTAGAACACCCGCACTCATTGAGGGCAGGTGCCAGATGAAATTAAATCACCCAACATTCAACTGTCTTCCTTCTATGGTCACCTTTACTCTGGGCCTGCAAAAGGTGGCTAGTAGGCCCAACAACCAGCCATCCTCCTTCTTCTATGGTCACCTTTACTCTGGGCCTGCAGAAAGCGGCTGGTAGGCCCAACACCCAGCCATCCTCTTTCTTCTATGGTCACTGTTACTCTGGTCCTGCAGAGGGAGGCTGGGAAGATCAAACACCCAACCTTCCTCCTTCTTCTATGGACACCATTATTCTGGTCCTGAAGAGGGAGGCAGGGAAGACCCAGAACCATCCTCACAGAGACGTGACTAGAACCTTCAGAACCCTGGTACAAGAAACCATGAAGGGCCCCTTGGGCCCCGTCCCAGGGGCCATTGCCACTGGTCCGGGGACCTTCCTACTTATCCAGGGCTCTTTACTCCCGTCGCAGGGCCCTTTACTATGCAGCAGCTCTGTGGTGCCATCAGCATCTCTCTCCCATTAGCATTTCACTTCATCTATACAATGGAGTGGGAAGGGGCCCCTGACCCAGGAAGGCACCGGATTCAGTACACTCTGCCGCACCCTGCCCACTGTTGTTTCTGTGCCCTACTAGCGGTACAAACAACTAACATACACATGCTGTATGTGGCATCGTTGCCATCTTCAGGATCTGGAGAATCTATTTTGGGGTTATTCTTTGGTGGTAAGTTGTGGTAGTAGCAAGAAATATACAGCTACATTTTAAAAATATATATTTTTACTATTTTGGACCAGTTTTCCTTTATAAATAAAAAAAGAAAGTCCAATTTGTCCTGAAAAAACAAGGTACTCTCCCCCTGAATACTCGAAGTAGTTGTGATGATATGTACGCTTTTACTAACACATGTCAAAATTGCAAAATTGTGTTCAGGCATTAAAGCGGAGTTCCAGCTGATTTTGTTTTTATTAAAAGTCAGCCGCTACAAAAAGTGTAAGGACGAGGAAGATGATGATGAGGAGGAGGAATCGCAGCAGGGTGGCACCCAACGCAGCTCGTGGGCATCACTGGAGCGTGGCTGGGGGGATACAGAGGACACAGATGATATACCTCCCACAGAGGACAGCTTGTCTTTGCCTCTGGGCAGCCTGGCACACCTGGCCGACTATATGCTGCAGTGCCTGCACAACGACAGCCGAGTTGCCCACATTGTAACTTCTTCTGATTACTGGGTGGCCACCCTGCTGGATCCCCATTACAAGGACAACGTGCCGTCCTTAATTCCCTCACTGGAGCGTGATCGGAAGATGCGCGACTACAAGCGCACACTGGTAGAGGCGCTGCTGAGGGCATTCCCAAATGACACCGGGGGCTCAGTGGAAGCACAAGGCGAAGGCAAAGGAGGAGGAGGAAGAGGCCACCAACGCAGCTGTGCCACCGCCAGCACCTCAGAAGGCAGGGTTAGCATGGCCGAAATGTGGCAAAGCTTTGTCAGCAGCCCGCCACAACAAACAGCACCACCAGCTGATAGACAACGTCTTAGCAGGAGGCAGCATTTCAGCAACATGGTGGAAGAGTATGTGGGCACACGCCTACACGTACTGCCTGATGGGTCTGCCCCATTCAACTTCTGGGTCTCCAAATTGGCCACATGGCCTGAGCTTGCCCTTTATGCCTTGGAGGTGCTGGTCTGCCCTGCAGCCAGTGTATTGTCGGAACGTGTGTTTAGTACGGCAGGGGGCATTATCACAGACAAGCGCAGCCGCCTGTCCACAGCCAACGTGGACAAGCTAACCTTTATTAAAATGAACCAGGCATGGATCCCACAAGACTTGTCTGTACCTTGTGCAGAATAAACATTTAGACAGGACTCACACAGCCATTCATATACTTCTTTTTTTGAATAGGCCTCAATATTTTGGGGGCTACCCCAATTATAAACAAACAAAAAAAAGAATACAGTGTTGGCTACCTCCTCCTACTCCTCTACCACCGCCACTTCCACCTACACTGCCATGGTCACGGCCTAGTCAACCTCTAGGCTCCTACTCCACATACACCCCCCCTTCCCATTTTTTTTATTTGGTTTTAATTTATTTTCCCTATCCCCATTTTTTTGTAGGGCACTTGCCCTACTCTTACCCCCATTTTACTTCCTTTTGCAGCCCTCTAGCACTTGCCAGGACATTGTTACAGTCATTTTTGTGCCTAAAAGTTCGGGTCCCCATTGACTTCAATGGGGTTCGGGGTCCAGGATAACGTTCGAGCAAAGTTCGTGGCTGAACCCAGACTTTTTTCCAGAGTTTGTTCTGACCCTCCGAACCCGAACGTCCAGGTGTTCGCTCAACTCTACTGATCACCCTACATTAGTAGGAAGTCAGAAAGTGATTGAGGGGATAACAGATCCACCAGAGTATATCTAATATGTCTACAGATGATCCGATGGTGGCAGCACTTTCCTTCCATATCCACAATCCTAGTTACACCTCTCCGGTGGGTCAGTGGAATAGTTACCAAGTGCAGGATGTATAAAAAAATAAGGGGTCTCAACTTAGGTTTATTAAAAATTGTGCACTTACAAGTAAAACAAGTACAGCGTCCAAACGCCGACCATAGCAACAATCTTGTACAATTTGGAATGTGAATGGGTGGCGTGTGTGCATCACGACCCGACAATCGTTTCGTCTAAAGCAGACGTCATCAGGGGATTTACAGCAAGGACAACCTGCTTCAGCTGGCCCAATTTCCCTTAATTTTCCAACCAGAAGTTTATAGATAATAGCTTGGTGTTACTTCTCTGTTGCATTTAGCTGCAGATCACAGGGATAAACTTCAACAATCTGCATATTATGTCAGTTAAAACAAACTGACAAGTTATAAAAAGTAATAACTGTGTTCCTCTTTTACCCATTATTAACCTTTAATTTAACCTAATCCGCATTAATTACCTCCCTATTACCCTTCTCCGTTTAATCATTTTTCAGATTTTTGTTTTTCGTATTTCTGTTTTTCTAACCATTGATTTTTTTTTCTTTTTTATAAAGTATTAAAATTTAAACTCTTTTTTAATTGTGTTCATTTTGTTAAATACATTTTTAGTGCTGCATTAAAAAAAAAATCACAGAATTGAAGAAAAAAAAAACGTAGGAAAGAAAATGCCTTGTAATGTAATGTTAAATTGGACAAATTATAGGATAAAATTCATACTTTTTATCTTCAGTAACTTTTTCTTAATATAAATTGTTTAACCACTTGCCGACCCGCCACAGTACATAAACTGCAGGGCGGTACATGCAGGCACAATAACATACATGGGCGTCATGTGCCTGCTGCAAGGGTAGGAGCGCTGCTCACCTCCCCTCACAGCCAATTGCAGATACTCAGGGGTTTGAATTTATTCATAACAGCTGTGTTTCCTATGATGCGATTGGCCCACAGCTATCACATGGTACCTGGGCAAATCACAGCACCTTGTACCATGTGATTAGATGTAGCCAATCACAGAACACTAGTGATCACAGCTGTCATAAATGTAACCCATTTATGACAGTTAAAAACGTTTCTATTGCAGTGATCATCATTTTAATGATACGTGTAAAAAAATCCTGGATCACCTAAAGAGTAGTACAGGGTTACCATGGCGACAATGAACTACTCTGATGAAAGTATGAAATAAACAAAAAAATATTTTTAAAAAATGCAAAAAAAAGTTAAAAAAATGAAAGAAATGTTTAACCACTTCAGCCCAGGAAGAATTTCCCACTTTAGGACCAGAGCACTTTTTGCGATTCGGCGCTGCGTTGCTTTAACTGACAATTGCGCGGTCGTGCGGCGTTGTACCCAAACTAAATTTGCGTCCTTTTTTTCCCACAAATAGAGCTTTCTTTTGGTGGTATTTGATCACCTCTGTGTCATTTCTGATCGCCGCTATAAACAAAAGAAGAGCGACAATTTTGCAAAAAAAACCTAAATTTCTTACTTTTTGCTAAAATTCAAATCCAAAAAAAAAAATAAAAAAACATTTTTTTTCACCGTTTTTGGCCGATTTATATTCTTCCTCATATTTGCGATAAAAAAAATTGCAATCGGCGTTTATTGATTGGTTTGCGCAAAAGTGGCCTCATTTACGGATGATGAGAATTCATTTCTGGGGTTTTTATTTTTTTTTTATTTTTTACTAGTAATGGCGGCGATCTGCGATTTTTAGCGGTAATGCGATATTGGAGCAGACATGTCGGAACATTTTTGACACTTTTTTGGGACCAATGACATTTATTCAGCGATCAGAAATTTAAATGTCCACTGATTACTGTATAAATGTCATTGGCAGTGAAGGGGTTAACCTGCAGGGGGAGAGCTAGGGGTTAATAGTGTTCCCTGGGTGTTCTTACTGTGGGGGGGGGGGGTGGGCTAACATGGGCATAGAGATCTAACTGATCCCAGTGACAGGGATCAGTAGATCTCTCATGCCCCACTGACAGAGCGGGGAACCGCCGTGTTTACATCGGCGGTTCCCCGTTCTTTCCCTGTAGCCGCTCATCGCGGCTCGCCGGCGGACATCGGGTCCGCCCGAGCCGCGGGCACACTCCCAAGGAGTGCGGCGGGTGTGCCCCCTGGTGGCCAAATGCAGATCGCCGCTTATTCGATTCGCGCAGGGCTCCCCGAATGCCGCCGTGAAAAGACGGCGCGCGGTGGGGAACCGGTTAAAAATTGTAATAAAAAAAACTATTATTATTTTTTTTCCACACTGTCAGCAGTCAGTGTCCCTAATCACCGCCACACCAATCATATGATGACTCTGTACTGCACTGATGACAAAATGTAAAAAATGTGAAAAACAATGCATTCAAATTCTTCATTTTCCCAAAAAATTGTGACAAAAATGAAAACTCGCCGTGCTTCTTACTAAATACCTCAGACTGTCTACTTTCCAAACAAGGGGCATTTGGGGGGCATTTGTACCGTCCTGGCACTTTAGGGCTTCAAGAAATGAGATAGGCGACCAGTAGATCGCCATAGTTTGTAGGCGCTGTAACTTTCACACAAACCAATCCATATTCACGTATTGGGATTTTTATTTACCAGAGAGCAGAATACATTTTGGCCTAAATTTACGGTAAATTTTTATTTAATTGAAAATGTTTTATGACAGAAAGTAGATTTGCTTTGCTTTGTGTGTTGGTTGACCACACAATTATCAGTTACTGAATAGCAAAAAATATCCTGATTAGAGTTGAGCGAACCCGAACTGTAAAGTTTGGGTTCGCACCGAACTTTGCGGTGTTCGGGACCCGAACCCGAACTTTTGAAAAAAAGTTTGGGTTCTGGTATTTTTTCCCACTTGTTGAATATCTGCAGGGCAGCCAATCAACAAGCGTTTCACTGGTTTGCCCTTAGAAGCCATCACAGCCATGCCTACTAATGGCATGGCTGTGATTGGCCAGTGCATCCTCTGTATGAGCGGGAGTCCCGTAGTGCTGCATGTCACATGGTCTCAGGCTAGTGTAGGGAGAGGATGCTGCCGGCGCTGTGAGGGACAGATTATTGTTATTTTCCTATCCCCATTTCTTTGTAGGGCACTTGTCCTACTCTTACCCCCACTTTTCTTCCTTTTGCAGCTCTCTAGCCCTTTCCAGGACTTTTTTACAGCCATTTTTGTGCCCAAAAGTTCGGGTCCCCATTGATTTCAATGGGGTTCAGGGTCCGGGGTCAAGTTCGGACCAAACCCGAACCCGAATTTTTCCATGAAAACCCAAACCTGAACCCAAACATCCAGGTGTCCGCTCAACTCTAATCCTAATCAAGAAGGGGGTAAAACCTTCCAGAGCTTAAGCAGTACTAAAGTACGAAAAAGTTTGTTTTCCCTACTTTTTGTTACTTTGATTAATTAAAAAAATAAAATAATTTTTTTCAAGACAATATAACTTATTGGAAGCCTTGTTTGTCCTAAAATAAATAATATAATGCGTTCCTCTTTAACTTCTTCTTAACCTTTAGTTTACCCTTAACAGCCTTAATTAACTCCTTATTACCCTTCCCTGCTTTATAATTATATTCCCAATATTTTTTTGTTTGTTTATTCCTGTTTTACAACTTATTCATATTTAAACCTTTTCATTTGCATTTGTTTTGTTCATTTTTTTTTTTTTTTTACATTTTGTAATAAAAAAAGGCCACTGAAAAAAAGGCCTTTATGTTTTTTGTAAAAAAAGAGAAAAAAAATTGCATTATCAAGTTAAATCGGACAACCTATGGAATAAAATGAATGCTTTTTATCAATAGTAATTATTTTTTTTTAAACAAACACTGATCAAAGTAGAAAAAAGTAGGTTTTTATTACTTACGTTACTTTTTTTGTCTATAGGTTGCTTAACCGTTTGAGGACCAAGGGACGTATTTGTCCCATGTTTCATAATTATTTTATATTGATGACGGTAATCTTATGGTCCTCAAAGGGTTAAAAAATGAAATCATTTTTAAAAGAAAACATAACTAAATGAAAGGCTTGTTTAATAATATCTTAAAAGTCTTTTCAATATGAAACCAAAATCAAGAACACGGGGACCTCAAACTAACTGGGGGGAAGTTCAAAACTAATCTTAGAAAGTATTATTTTACTGAAAGGGTGGTTGATGGGTTGTGAGACAGTCAACAGTAAATGGCTTCAAACATGCTTGGGATAAACATAAATCCATAGTCAGACAACAAGGTTAATGTAAAAAAAATAAAAATAAAAAAAATAAAAAGGGGCAGACTCGATGGACTACTCAGTCTTTTTCTGCCGTCACTTTTCTATGTTTCTATTACAAATAACAGATTAGAGAATGAGATGGTAAGAGGGGAATGTAAGGTATGTGGGGAGCACACCGGTGTCACAATCTAACAGTCTGTATCGGATCTTTCATAAAACCGTCTTTTCTTATCGTATTACCGGATTTTATGTCCTGAGGTCCTTTAATCCGTACAATGAAGACGCTCCATGGAATTCTCTCTCTTATTCCTCAAATATAATGGATGACCGGATCTCCTCTCACCCGTCCAGCCTTCTCTCTTCATGCAGAGCTGCAGTTGTCTTCTATTAATACCGGCTGAGAATTATCACCGCTCTGCTTTCCCGAGGACGGCCGCCGTCTACAAAACCCAACAGACCGCCACCTCCCCTGACATCATTATAATTGGATCGTCTGAGGTTTGTGTGTTGGAAATAAAACATCAGATATAGAAATACCAAGAAAGCAGAATTAAAAAAAAATATATTTACATAAGTTTCATGGTTGGCATTGGGATCTTATAGTGTTTGGCAAAACATTACAAGAGCTAGACATGTCCGGTTCGTTTCATTCCAAATCAAAATTCTGACAAATTTTCCATTATTTGTAAATACAGATCTATCCCAATTACAATGGTAACAAATGTAAATGAATCCGAAATAACAAAATTAAAATTTCGGACGAAATTTGAAATTCAAATAGTTTTCGAATCAAATTTGAATAGTTTTCGAATCAAATTCGAATTTCAGAAGAGAATAAAATAGAAATAAAATAGAAAATAATAGAATAGGAAAGAGTAAATCAGAACAAAATAGAATAAAAAATAAAGGAATAGGATAGAATAAAACAAGAATAGAATAAAATAGAATATAACCATCGTCTGAAATTCAAATTTCAAAAAGAATAAATTTGATTTTGAATAAAATAGAAAAGAATAGATTAGAATAGAGAATAAAATTGAAGAAGAATATAAGAGTGATTGGCGCTATCCCAAAGTGCCGTTTTAACCACTTTCCAACCGCAGTCTGATGGCGACAGAGTGGCTCGATATCGCAAACCGCCGGCGGCTGTGATAGCCCTCACTGTGAGCGCGCGTGCACCACCGGAGATGCGCTCACTGTGTTTGGGGGGCCAGGCAGCGGGTAGGGCGGACTCGATCGCCACCGGCTACCCGCGATGGCTCCCCCGCAGTGAAAGAACGGAGGTCCGTGTAAGTAAACACAGATCTCCATTCTGTTAGAGGGGGAAGGGCTGTGATCGCAGGCTTCCTGTATATGGAAGCCATGATCACTCCCTTCCCCCAGCCAGGGCAGCCCACATACAGTTAGAACGCCCAGGGAACACAGTTAACCCTTAGAGCGCCCCCTGCAGGTTAACCCCTTCACTGCCAATGGCATTTATACAGTAATCAGTGCATTTTAATAGCCCTGATCGCTGTATAAATGCCAGTGGTCCCAAAAAAGTGTCAAAATGGTCTGACATGTCCGCCGCAATATCGCAGCCCCGCTAAAAATCGCAGATCGCCGCCATTACTAGTAAAAAATTAAAAAAAACATTTAAACCCCAGAAATGAATTCTCATCATCCGTAAACGCAGCCTCTTTTGCGCAAAACAATTAATAAACACAGATTGCGTTTTTTTTTACCAAAAATATGAGGAAGAATATAAATCGGCCAAAACCGATGAAAAAAATGTTTTTTTATGTATTTTTTTTAGATTTGTATTTTAACAAAAAAATAAGAAATTTGTTTTTTTTTTGCAAAATTGTCGCTCTTCTTTTGTTTATAGCGGCGATCAGAAATGACGCAGCGATGATCAAATACCACCAAAAGAAAGCTCTATGTGTGGGGGAAAAAGGACACAAATTTTGCTTGGGTACAACGTCGCACGACCGCGCAATTGTCAGTTAAAGCGACGCAGCGCCGAATCGTAAAAAGTGCTCTGGTCCTAAAGTGGGAAATCCTTCCGGGGGTGAAGGGGTTAAGTGCAACAAAGTGTAAAAGGAAAAGCGTGAAAGGAAAAGTGTAAAAGGAAAAGCGTGAAAGGAGAAGCGTGAAAGGAAAAGTGTATATCTATGTAAAAAACTGCAACTAATCTTCAAGAAAATATTGTGCAAAAACGATTGAAATATATACATGAATTATATAGAGATTGTATTAAAGTTCATAAACATACAAAAAATACCAAACATAAAAGAAAAAGACAATTTCTGTGATGTAAAAGTGGCAAAAAGTGCTGTAAACAACTCCACCATCAAATGTGTGTCAGGGTTTCAAACTCACCAGAAATCTGGCAATGCAGAGCCCATAGGTGGAGACCCCCGATCACCACAAGGAGAGCCTCAAACAGCGTCAGAGAAATTCCCTCTCTCATAGGGAATGTCGGGATTGGAGATATGCAGGGAATACAAACAAAAGAGCTTCCATAGCAATAACACCGCTTTATTTGTAAAAGCAGAACATAAAAAACATAAATAGTCGGCACTCACATACACAGCATGCGACTAGATGGGGGTCGTCACTCTCACTGCGGCGTGCGCTTCACCGCCGTGTACGATCACGCCAAAGGAGTCCGATCAGATTCACCATCACAGGCGTGGCTTCAGCGCATTTCATGTCAATCGCGACACGTCCTCAGGAAGACCGCCTGTCCTGTGATTACTGGATTATATATGTTCCTCGCTCCTCATTCATACCAAGAAGGATTGCTTGGACTAATTAGTTAATTAACCATTAAGGTGCTGTACACAAAACACCTTACCGGCAATGCATTGAAGCCACGCCTGTGATTGCACATTTATAGTAATCAGTAGATAATTACATTTCCCATTAATCATAGGCAGAATAATTTGATACCCCATGGAAGCATAACTTTCTCTACCACCAATTAGGTAGTCCCCCTCCCCGGCCATAAACGTAGGAACCCAGCGAGCGCAGACCTCGCATAACAACGGGAACAGGAGAGGACCCCCCCCGACCCTCTTCCCCATCACCTCCTTAACCTGCCCTCTACCCCCCATCTCCTCCCCCTGTTCAGACCCCCCACCTCCTGAGCTACAATACTAACATTCAGAGGCTTCCAATATGGACGGCAGAGAAACATAGCCCCCTTTCACTGCCCCCCCCTTATCCACAAATATACAAATCATAAAGCACCACATGACTTAAAAAGAGAGCTATGGCCGGACTGACTCAGGTGCCCACCAAGACTCCCACTAAGGGCACAGCCTTGGGAACCCTTACCACCAAGCGAGCACATGGCAGGCTCTATGGGAGAATGTAGTAATCAAGACTGGATATATCTCAACATGTAGGCCTCATACACACGGCGTTTTTTGCAGCTCTCCATGTTATTCAATGGCCCTCTAAAAACGCTGGCATTTTTGAGCAGTAGAGGGCGTCGGTGTTAGTGAGCTGTTTCTAGAACGCGGGAGCAGTGCATTCTGAGGCTTTAGCGTTTTGGCGTTTTTTTGGCGCTAATCGGCAAAATGCTCACTAATGCCTGCTAACGCCGTACCGGAGTTAACCGGCGTTTTTTGATGCCGACGTTTTTAGGTTGAAAAATAGCAGAGGACTGATTTTTTTTTAATAAAACGCCTATTGATGCCGACGCTCACTAACGCCGATGCAACACAGATTTTTCCAAAACGTCATTTTTGCTTATTTTTTCTCAGACGCCCGTGAGTATGAGGCCTCATAGAAAAGTTATACAAGTTTCACTTCTTATCACACGGAATTGTCCCTCTGTTGGGTCATGTTTATAATGTTGTGATGTAAGAGACGGATTTACACTTGCTATACTCTGTATTACCCTTCCTAAATACATAAATAAAATTCTTTTGGAAAAAAAAAATTCTGCTCGCTGTATGAATGTCATTGGTCCCAAAAAAGTGTCAAAAATGTCTGACATGTCCGCCGCAATATCAAAGTCCCCATAAAAATCTCAGTAAAAAAAAGAATTGTAAAAACTCCAGAAATGAATTCTCATGGTTTGTAAACATGGCAACTTTTGCGCAAACCAATCAACAAACGCCGATTGTGATTTTTTTTTTTTACCAAAAATATGATGAAGAATATAAATCGGCCAAAACCGATGAATAAATTTGTTTTTTTATATTTTTTTTGGCATTTGTATTTTAGCAAAAGTAAGAAATATTGTTTTTTTTTGCAAAATTGTCGCTCTTTTTTTGTTTATAGCGGTGAGCAGAAATGACGCAGCGGTGATCAAATACCACCAAAGGAAAGCTTTGTTTGTGGGGAAAAAAGGACGCAAATTTTATTTGGGTACAACGTCGCACGACCGTGCAATTGTCAGTTAAAAACGACGCAGCGCCGAATCACAAAAAGTGCTCTGGTCCTAAAGTGGGAAAACCTTCCGGGGCTGAAGTGGATAAATTCAAGATCACTCCTTGTTCTCATACACCGCATTAATAACATAGAAGAATAGAATAGAATAGAAAAAAACAATAGAATAAAATAGGATATAACCTTCTGCCGGAATTCAAATTTTGAATAGAATAAATTTGAATTAGAATAGAAAATGAAATAATAGAAAATAATTAAATATATAAAAAAACAATAGAATAGAATAGAAAGAATATAACAATATAACCCTCTTCCAAAATTCGAATTTCAAATAGAATAAATTTGATTTCGAATTGGAACCCAAATGGAATTTGAATCGATTTGAATTTTCCTAATTCGCTCAAATTGAGTTCAATTTGACCACATTCAGAAAATTTGAATCAATTCAAACTCGAATAAACAAATTCCCAAAAGGAATTAAATGAATTGCATTAAACAAATCTATGTAAATAATACTCAAAATGAAAGGAAACAAAGTGATTTTTTTCATTCTGCACATTTCTAACAAGAGCCATGAGTGAAATAGTCCAAAGTCTGTGTCCTCATTCCATCACATCTACAGTATATGGGCTTGTAGGACATCCCATTCCAAAGCCCTGACCATTAATATGAAGTTGCCCCATATTGCCCCTATATTTTGGAGGTGTCTGTGGGAATGTGACCCCATTGGTGAGGTCAGGAACTGATGTTGGATGAGAAGACCTGGCTCACTAATGGAGTTCCAATTTCTCACAATTGGTGTTCAGTAGAGTTGAGATTGGAGCTCTGTGTAGGACACTTGACTCCCTCCACACAAAACTGGTCACACAATGTCTTTATGGATCTAAACATCTCATTCAAAAAAACGTGACCATGTTATATGGTGAGGTCAGGTACTGATGTTGGCTCACTATTGGAGTTCCAATTCATCTCAGTAGTGTTCAGTAGGGTTTAGGTCAGGGCACTGTGCAGGACACTCGAGCTCCTCCACACCAAATTGGTCACACAATGTCTTTATGGAGCTGGCTTTGTACACAGGGGCACAGTCATGGTGGAACAGAAAAGGGTCTTCACAAAACTGTTATCACAAGGCTGGAAGAGCGCACTTATCTACAATGCCTTTGCATGGTGTAGTATTAACAGAATCCTTAACTACTAGGCAAGCAAGTGAACACGTTGTCCCTGAAGTTGATGTGTTGAAAACTGATAAAATGTTCACCGCAGTTTGTTGTGTAGCTGCAGACTGGTCAGGGTGCTCATGCTGACCCGTGCCCACAGCCAAAAGCACCTACAATGGGCACGTGAGCATAAGAACTGGAGCACGGAGCAATGGCAGAAGGTGGCCTGGTCTGATGACTCATGTTTTCTTTTACATCATGAAGATGGCCGGGTGTGTCAGTTACCTGGGGAAGAGATAGCATGAGGATGCAGTATGGGAAGAAGACATGCTGGTGGAGACAGTGTGATAATTTGGCCAATGTTCTGCTGGGAAACCTTGGCTCCTGCCAGTCATGTGGATGTTACTTGACACATTCCACCTACATAACCATTTTTGGTGACCAAGTACCCCCGTTCATGGAAACAGTATTCCCTGATGGCAGTGCCCGCAGGATAATACTCCCCACCACACTGCAAAAATGGTTCAAGAATGGTTTGGGTAATACAATAAGAAGTTGTAAGTGTTGATTTGGCTTTCAAATTCAATCCAATTGAGCATCTGTGGGGTGTGCTGGAGAAACAAGTCTGATCCATGGAGGCCCCATCTCCCAACTTACAGGACTTAGAGGATCTGCTCCTGACAGCTTGGTGTGAGATACCACAGCCTACCTTCAGAGGTCTAGAGGAGCCCATGCCTCCATGGACCAGGGCTGTTTTGGTGGCAAAAGCGGGACCTACTCAGTATTAGATGAGATATTGGCTATGAAAGTAGGATGATCGGTGTAATATTAAAAATGCAATATTCCTTTAAAAAAACCTGCTTATGGGGCCCCCTAAACCGGCCTGTAAAGTGGCCCATCTCTACCATGTAAACAAAGTCGTATAGCAAAAATGACATTTACCAAGGAGAAAAGCCTGCTCTGTGGGCTCTCACCCAGCATGTAATGTGTCAGTGTAACCCTTCCAGGTACTTACCTCTCACAAGACTCCCCTGACAATGCCTCCATCTCCCTTTCTCTCCAGAAGGATGGAACCTTAGGATGTTTGATCAGAAATGATTCATAGTCATTATTTACTGGGCAGCCCTTTTTGCTGTTTTGATACCAGCGTGCTTATCCATAATAGGAGAGACCATTGAGAGGGGCAACCCCCAGAGAGCAGGTCTCCCCCTTACAAATTACTGGTGCACATGTCCAATATTGAGGGGCATCAAACTCTTTGGCACCCCCTATTCTCAGGAGGGGGTCTAGGAAGGGGGTTGGGGGCTTATATACCAGCTAAATCTAGGCTATTGGGGTAGGTAGGTGGTTGTCCTCTCCCTGGTTAACTGGTTTTAGGTGTCCCTGGAACTCCTAACAAGGTTGCTGTGCATGCAGAGAAGCAAAGTCAGGTAAAAATACACATTGCTTTTAAACAATATTTACCGTTTCAGGGTCCAGTGATGTTCATCCAGAGTAAGCAGGGGACAGGAAGGAGCAATGAGCTCAAACGTAATCAGAAACAAGTTCCAATGTTACATTGTGGGATCAGAGAGGGAGCTGTCCAGCATCTCACGTGGTACTGTGAGAAGAGCAACAGCCTGACACCACAAAGGTCCCGGGTTCAGATCCAGGCCCTGACATTGGGTGGTGTTGCTCATTTATTTTTTGATCCACCACTTGACTGGGTCCCTTTTGAAGGCCTCATTTACCTCCGCTCTGGCACGTTGTTACCAAAAGTATTGGGATGCCTGCCTTTACACACACATGAACCCTTTGCAGCTATAAAACCTTCAACTCTTCTGGTAAGGCTGTCCACAAGGTTTAGGAGGTGTCTATGGGAATATTTGACCATTTCTCCAGAAGTGCATTTGTGAGGTCAGCCACTGATGTTGGACAAGAAGGCCTGGCTCGCAGTCTCCGCTCTTATTTATCCCAGAGGTGTTCTATCAGATTGGGGTCAGTAAAGTTCCTTCCCCCCAAACTCGCTCATCCAAGTCTTTATGGACCTTGCTTCATGCACTGGTGCGCAGTCATATTGGAACAGGGAGGGGCAATCACCAAACTGTTCCCACAAAGTTGGAAGCACAGCCTAGGGCACACTGTGTGTCCTGAATGGTCGAGCAATCTTCTGGAACCTGTGATGTGTCCCAGAAGATTGAAAGGAGGGAGGGGGGGTGGAGGAGTCGCCTAGGTGGTGTGAACGGAAGTGGGAGCTGGGTACATGTCAAAACTAGGTACCCCCCCCCAAAAAAAATGGTATGCCAAATGTGGCATGTCAGGGGGTTAGGAGTCCTTAAAGTGGAAGTTCCTCTTTTGGGTGGAACTCCACTTTAACAGTCTGATTACTTTGGAAGAGATGGTAGCCACTATAAAAGACTTACCTCTCCATAAATATCCAGATACTTATGGATTTCCATATCTTTGTTATAAGACGTTCTCTCACACATTGATCCCTCATTTGACAAATCTGTTTAATACATTTTTGAAAGGTGATCTGATCCCAACTATGATATCACACTCTTACGGTAATTTCTTCTTTATACTGGACAAAGATTGGCAACACAAAGCTAATTATTGCCTATATCAGTTCTGGCTACTAGGCTTGGTTCCTTCCTGCCCCACATTAAACATAAAGTGGAGTTCCACCCAAAAGTGTAACTTCTGCTTATCTGCCTTCTCCCCTCTCCGGTGCCACATTTGGCAACCTTTCAGGGGGAGGGGGGAACGGGTACCTGTTTTTGACAGGAAGCCTTCTCCACTTCCTGGAGACTGCGCTGCAGCGCCGTCCCTCGGAATTTTGGCCCCCCTCCTCCTTCCCCCCACTGCTGAGCCAATTAGAAAGCACAGCATGCTTCATGCATGCGCAGTAGGGAACCGACTGTGAAGCTGAAAGGCTTCACTGCCTGTTTCACTTACCAAGAATGGTGGCGGCAGTACCTGGGACCCGATCCTAAGATAGGCTGGGGTGCCGACATAGCAGGCTCGCTGGACAGGTAAGTGTCCATATATTAAAAGTCAGCAGGTACAGTATTTGTAGCTGCTGACTTTTAATTATTTTTCCCAGGCTGGAACTCCTCTTAAGGACTAGAGATGGGCCGAACAACCCCTTGTTCAGATCACAGCATAACTCCCGAACAGGGGAAAAGTTCTGCCCTGAGCCACAAACTCAATTGAAGCCTATGGGAGCTGAATATGAAACATCAATAGACCCCATTTTAAAGGCTTATATGCAAGTTATTGGCCATAAAAGGCATATGGGGGTCCGGGTACTGCCCTGGGGGACATGTATGAATGCAAATATATTTTAAAAATTATAGTTTTCAAAGAAACTGCGATTTTAATGAAGTGCAACAAAAAAATGAAAAATCCCTTTAATCACTTCAATACCGGACGTTTATACCCCCTTCCTGCTCAGACCAATTTTCAGCTTTCAGCGCTCTCACACTTTGAATGACAATTACTCTCTCATGCTACACTGCACCCAAACAAAATTTGTATCATTTTTTTCACACAAATAGAGCTTTCTTTTGGTGGTATTTAAGAACCTCTGGGTTTTTATTTTTTGCGACATAATTGAAAAAAATGCGAAAATTTGGAAAAAAAACCACTTTTTTTTATTTTCTGTGATAAAATTTTGCAAATAAGTAATTTTTGTCCATAAATTTTGGCCAAAACCTATACTGCTACCTATCTTTGGTAAAAAATAACCCAAATCACTGTATATTATTTGGTCTGTGTGAAAGTTATGGAGTCTACAAGCTATGGTGCCAATCATTGAAAACTGATCACACCTGATGCACTGATGGCCGATCTCCTTTCTTGAGGCCCTGAAATGTCGGGAAAGTACAAATACCCCCCAAATTACCCCTTTTTGAAAAGTAGACATTCCAAGGTATTTAGTAAGAGGCATGGCGAGTTTTTTGAAGTTGTACTTTTTTCCCACAATTCTTTGGAAAATTATGAAATTATTATTATTATTTTTTTTTTTTTGCACAAAATTGTCAAAACAACAAGTTATTTCTCACACACAGCATATGCATACCCCATAAACATGAAAGGGCTGTAAAGTCCCGGAGTTCTTTCCTCTAGCCGGTAGTCACGTAGTCCACACTAGTCAAAAGTTACTAACCGTGGTATCGAACATCTGAGGTATTGAAAGTGTGTCTGGTTTATTATATGTCACTAAACCCAATAAAAAATGGTTTCTATCCATCGTCA
>BLSH010094363.1:68528-79497 GCA_018402905.1 Glandirana rugosa
ATCCCATGTAACACAGCCGGCAGATAAAATCAGCAGTTAAACCACAATGTATTGCAGTTTAAAGTATATAATAAGGTAAACCTGGAGCCATGGTATCAAATAGGGATATTCATGTATCCCGGCAAATGAAGCAACGTCTCAGGTGCGGCTCCTAGGATCCACTCGAGTAGCTGCACCTGAGACGTTGCTTCATCTGGTGTTATATCATCTGTCCCCTGATAAAGCTACTTCCACAGCGAAACATGTCGGGACATCTCTTGTACACACCAATGTAAAAGAACCGATGTAATCCCAATTAATTACCATCGCCAACATTTTCTCCATTGTCATATCTGTTCTGTCATCTTTTTAAATGATGTACCATTAAATATTTTTGGGTTTTATATTGTGTCAGATATCATTTTTTTTCTTCTCTTTATTTGCATCGTAAACATTCCCATATTCTTCTGATATGGACCTGAGTCGGTCCATTATCCATTTGTACTTGCCTTTTTCTGGGGAATGAGGTGCACTTTTGAAATAAATGTGTGCTTCAGAGGTTGCTATGTATAAAATATTACTTTTATTACAAAGTTATTACTGAATGAAAAGGTTCCTAGGGAAATGTAAGCATTGCTCTGGGCCATAGGTGGTGCACAGCTGTGAGAGCTGAAGAGGTTACTAAGATAATAGCAAGGGGTTTGGTCCTGTAGATGCATTTCATCAACAAAGCATCCGTATATATTACATAACCTTTATCACAAATCATAAGCCCATTATTTACTGCATGTATTGTATTTATTATTATTATTATTATTATTAATATTCTTCTTCTTCTTCTTCTTCTTCTTCTTATTATTATTATTATTATTATTATTATTATTATTATTGATATTTTATTAAACTGTACATTTTATCTTTAATTATCATATACATTCTCTTAATATTTTACATTCTAATAACAATGATATTATTTTGTATATTCGCATCTACAATATATTCTGTATATATAAAAAAAATGACTAAACTTTATAACTTTTATGTCTCTCAGCATTGCTGACACTGGAAATCGGTTCTTTAGTAAAGTATTATTAGACATCTTCTCCGGAGAAGAGCCGGAGTTCTATTGGATGAAAGTTTCTCTCCAATCTCTCAGGAAATGGAATGTGAATTTATTATTCTTCAATAGTGACGTTGTTCTCCATTGTTAGAGGGATTGTAAACCTTCTGTGTGCCGTTCTCCCGGGACTACTGACACCTGAGCTGAGCGCCCCCTAGAGACCCCACAAGACCGGCACATGATTACAGTGGTGGGACCGCTCCATTCAGAATAGAACAAAAGAATAACGAAGTCACCAAAGAAGAAATGTGATATTTTATTGGATGAAAGTTTCTGCCGGATTCCCCCAGGAAACAGACGCTGAATTTACTCATCACCATCTGCTTTCCAATACAAACTCCCATCATACGAGTCTTACTATGTCTCCTTCACTTTAACTACTCATTCACCCATCTACTTTATGTGAATATCAATTAGATACAAATAAAACATGAACTCATATTGAAGTTTTTCACAAGATCAAGTGATACAATTAGGCAAATTCTGTTATACAATACAACACAGTGAGGATAGCCATTTGAGTGCAAGTATTTGACATGGCAGATTAACACACATAGGTAATCCATTTAAAAACATGAACTAATAGTAATAAAATCAATAATAATAATAATAACATTATATATGTAAAATTATAAATGCAACACTTTTGTGTTTGCCCCTATTTATCAGGAGCTGAACTCTTTTTCTATGCACACAAAAGGCCGAATTCTCTCAAATATTGTTCACAAATCTGTCTGAGCCTCGGTTCACATTGGTGTGGGAATGAAATGGTGTGAGATCAGCTGAACAATGATTTCATCCAGCATGTCAGCCCCGATTTCAGGTGCGGGTTGCTGCACAGATCTCAATGGAAATCACACCTGAAATCACCAAAAGTAGTACCAAAACTACTGTTAGAAATTGTTGCGGTGCTGCAAATACAGCGTTGCACCAATTAGGATGGTGCCATTTCCGGTAATTACCGCTGATTTGGCATGCGATTTGACATGTCAAATTGTATGCCAAAATGCACCAATGTGAACCAGGGCTCAATCTGTGTTAGTGAGCACTTCTTTGCCAAGATAATCCATCCACCTCACAGGTGTGGCATATCAAGATGCTGATTAGACAGAATGAATATTTCACAGGTGTGCCTTAGGCTGGCCACAATAAAAGGCCACTCTAAAATGTGCAGTTTTATCACACAGCACAATGCCACAGATGTTGCAAGTTTTGAGGGAGCGTGCAATTGGCATGCTGACTGCAGGAATGTCCACCAGAGCTGTTCCCTTGAATTGAATATTCATTTGTCTACCATAAACCATCTCCAAAGGCGTTTCAGAGAATTTGGCAGTACATCCAAGCGGCCTCACAACCGCAGACCACGTGTAACCAGCCCAGGACCTCCACATCCAGCATCTTCACCTCCAAGATCATCTGAGACCAGCCACCCGGACAGCTGCTGCAACAATCGGTGTGAATAACCAAAGAATTTCTGCACAAACTGTCAGAAACGTCTCAGGGAAGCTCATCTGCTGCTCGTCATCCTCATCGGGGTCTCCACCTGTCTGCAGTTCGTTGTCATAACCAACTTGTGTGGGCAAATGCTCACATTCTATGGCATCTGGCACTTTGGAGCGGTGTTCTTTTCACGGATGAATCCCATTTTTCACTGTACAGGGCAGATGGCACACAGCGTGTATGGCATTGTGTGGGTGAGCGGTTTGCTGATGCCAATGTTGTGGATGGAGTGGCCAATGGTAGGGGCGGGGTTATGGTAAGGGAAGGCGTATGCTATAGACAACGAGCACAAGTGAATTTTATTGATGAAATTTTGAATGCACAGAGATTCTGTAAAGAGATCCTGAGCCCCATTGTTGTGTCATTCATCCACGACCATCACCTCATGTTGCAGCATGATAATGCACAGCCTCATGTTGCAGCATGATAATGCACGGCCCCTTGTTGCAGCATGATAATGCACGGCCCTATGTTGCAGCATGATAATGCACCTCCCCATGTTGCAGCATAATATTGCATGGCTCCATGTTGTAACATGATAATGCATGGCCCCATGGTGCAGCATTATAATGCATAGCCCCATGTTGCAGTATAATGCATGGCCCTATGTTGCAGTATGATATTGCATGGCTCCATGTTGCAGCATGATAATGCACAGCCTCATGTTGCAGCATGATAATGCACAGCCCCATGTTGTAGCATGATAATGCACGGCCCCATGTTGTAGCATGATAATGCACGGCCCCATGTTGTAGCATGATATTGCATGACTCCATGTTGCAACATGATAATGCATGGTCCCATGTTGCAGCACGTTAATGTATGGCCCCATGTTGCAGTATGATAATGCATGGCCCCATGTTGCAGCATGATAATGCATGGCCCCATGTTGCAGTATGATAATGCATGGCCCCATGTTGCAGTATGATAATGTACGGCCCCATGTTGCAGCATGATAATGTATGGCCCCATGTTGCAGCATGATAATGCATGGCCCCATGTTGCAGCACGTTAATGTATGGCCCCATGTTGCAGTATGATAATGCATGGCCCCATGTTGCAGCATGATAATGCATGGCCCCATGTTGCAGTATGATAATGCATGGCCCCATGTTGCAGTATGATAATGCATGGCCCCATGTTGCAGCATGATAATGCATGGCCCCATGTTGCAGTATGATAATGCATGGCCCCATGTTGCAGCACGTTAATGTATGGCCCCATGTTGCAGCATGATAATGCATGGCCCCATGTTGCAGCATGATAATGCATGGCCCCATGTTGCAGCATGATAATGCATGGCCCCATGTTGCAGTATGATAATGTACGGCCCCATGTTGCAGCATGATAATGCATGGCCTCATGTTGCAAGGATCTGTACACAATTCCTAGAAGCTGAAAACATCCCAGTTCTTGCATGGCCAGCATACTCACCGGACATGTCACCCATTGGCATGTTTGGGATGCTCTTGATCGGTGTATACCACAGCGTGTTCCAGTTCCTGCCAATATCCAGAAACTTTGCATAGCCATTGAAGGGGAATGGACCAACATTCCACAATCAACAACCCGATCAATAGGGTCTGGGATTAAAAGTACCATTTCAGTGTTTGCAGATGACACCAAGCTATGCAGTGGAATAACTTCCTTACAGGATGTCTCCAACTTACAAGCCAACCTCAATGCTCTGTCTAAATGGGCGACTGTGTGGCAAATGAGGTTTAATGTTGATAAATGTAAAGTTATGCACTTGGGGGCTAAGAATATTCATGCATCGTACATACTAGGGGGAGTACAACTGGGGGAATCCATAGTGGAGAAGGATCTGGGGGTTTGGTTGATCATAAGCTTAATAATGGCATGCAATGCCAAGCTGCGGTTTCCAAAGCAAGCAAAATCCTTTCTTGTATTAAGAGAGGTATGGACTCCAGAGATAGAGACGTTATTTTGCTCCCCTGTACAAATCATTAGTAAGACCTCGTCTGGAATATGCAGTTCAGTTTTGGCCACCAGTTCTCAAAAAAGATATCGGGAAACTGGAGAAAGTGCAGAGAAGGGCAACCAAACTAATAAGAGGCATGGAGGAGCTCAGCTATGAGGAAAGATTGGAGGATCTGAATTTATTCTCTCTTGAGTAGAGGAGATTAAGGGGGGATATGATCACCATGTACAAGTATATAAGTGGTCCATATAGTGAACTTGGTGTTGAGTTATTTACTTTAAGGTCATCACAAAGGACAAGGGGGCACTCTTTACGTCTAGAGGAAAAAAGATTTCATCTACAAATACGGAAAGGTTTCTTCACAGTAAGAGCTGTGAAAATGTGGAATAGACTCCCCCCAGAGGTGGTTTTGGGCAGCACGGTTGATTGCTTTAAAAACGGCCTGGATTCTTTCCTTAATGTAAATAATATAACTGGGTGGTAACATTTTTAGGTGAAGTTGATCCAGGGTGAATCTGATTGCCTCTCGGGGAATCAGAAAGGATTTTGTCCCCCACTGTAGCAAATTGGATCATTTGCTTTGCTGGGGTTATTTGCCTTCCTCTGGATCAACTGTGTGTGAAGGATTGTATATGGGAGGATTTGGTTTTATATGTATAAATGTTTTTTTTTTTTTTGTTTTTTTTTTGGTTGAACTGGATGGACTTGTGTCTTTTTTCAACCTGACTAACTATGTAACTATGTAACTTTATGCCAAGGAGATGTGCTGCACTGCGTGAGGCAAATGGTGGTCACACGAGATACTGACTGGTCTTCGGACCCCCCCAATACAGTAAAACTGCACATTTTAAGCTACATTCACACTGGAGCAGGCAGGCGGGCGGTAGAGCAGGTGGGAGTGCAGCACTTTTAACCCCCCACAAGGGGTTAAAATGGGATTAAAAGTGCCGGCGGTGTGCAGACGCTTCGGAAGAGCTGCCCATTGTTTTCAATGGGCAGGGGCGGTGGAGGAGCGATGTATCACCGTTCACCGCACCGTCCCAAAGATGCTGCTTGCAGAACTTTTTGTAACATCCTGCAAGCGCACCGCCCCAGTGTGAAAGCACTCAGGGCTTTCACATTGGGGTGGATTGGGGGGGGAGATTTTTGAGGCGCTTTACAGGTGCTGTTTTTAGCTAAATAGTGCCTGTAAAGAGCCTCAGTGTGAAAGTAGCCTTAACCACTTGCCGACCGCCGATCGGCATCTGACGGCGGCAAAGTGGCTCGTTCCCGCAAATCGCCGTCATACGACGGTGGCTGCGGGAGCGAGTTTAGTGAGCGCGCGCCGCCGGAGGCGCGCCCGCACGCTCACTGTGTCCAGGGGGGCCAGGGAGCGGGTGCGGCGGCTTCGATTGCCGCCGGCTACCCGCGATGCCCCCCCCGGAGCGAATGAGCGGAGGTCCGTGTATGTAAACACGGACCTCCGCTCTGTGAGAGGGGGAAGGGCTGTGATTCGCAGCCTTCCTTTACGTGAAGGCTGTGACCACTTCCCTTCCCCAGTTAGGCAAGCCCCCACACAGTTAGAACGCCCAGGGAACATAGTTAACCCTTAGCGCGCCCCCTGCAGGTTAACCCCTTCACTGCCAATGGCATTTACACAGTAATCAGTGCAAATGCCAATGGTCCCAAAAAAGTGTCAAAATGGTCCGACATGTCCGCCGCAATATCGCAGTACCGCTAAAAATCGCAGATCGCCGCCATTATTAGTAAAAAATAAAAAAATTAAAAACCCCAAAAATTAATTCTCATCATCCGTAAACGCGACCACTTTTGCGCAAACCAATCAATAAACGCCGATTGCGATTTTTTTTATCGCAAATATGATGAAGAATATAAATCGGCCAAAAACGGTGAAAAAAAATGTTTTTTTATATATTTTTTTGGATTTGTATTTTAGGAAAAAGTAAGACATTTGGGTTTTTTTGCAAAATTGTCGCTCTTCTTTTGTTTATAGCGGCGACCAGAAATGACGCAGCAGTGATCAAATACCACCAAAAGAAAGCTCTATTTGTGGGAAAAAAAGGACGCAAATTTTGTTTGGGTACAACGTCGCACGACCGCGCAATTGTCAGTTAAAGCGACGCAGCGCCGAATCGCAAAAAGGGCTCCGGTCCTAAAGCTGGAAATTCTTCCGGGGCTGAAGTGGTTAAGCCTCGTACACACGGGACGACGATCGCACGTACGACCATGTTGAATCGTATGTTGCATAATGTAAATAGCATACTGACATGCACCCAATGGTCGTACATACAACTTGCGGCCAGCCGAACGTGATGACGCGAACGAGCGTATAAAGAGGAAGTAGCGTCACCCTTTGGGCTCCTTCATCTAATTTCATGTTAGTTGAAGTGGACTGGGCGCATGCGTGTTTAGCACAATACAACTTGTTGTACCCAACTGCTCTACACACGATACAACGATCGTATGCGAGCTTGTTGGTACGACCAAGTTTTTTAGTCTGCACATACAACTCCCATGCACGACCGCCGTATGTTCGACTGTTGAAAGCGCGCCCACAAACGATCAATTCCGGATGCAACGATCGGGAGTAAGACGTGTTGAGTGCAATCGTTGTCCCGTGTGTACGAGGCATAAGAGTGGCCAGCCTAAGGAACACCTGTGCAATATTCATGCTGTCTAATCAGAATCTTGATATGCCACACCTGTGAGGTGGATGGATTATCTCGGCAAAGGAGAAGTACTCACTAACAGATTTAGACAGATTTGTGTACATTATTTGAGAGAAATAGGCCTTTTGTGTACATAGAAAAAGTCGTAGATTTTTGAGTTCAGCTCTTGATAAATAAGAGCAAACACAAAAGTGTTGCATTTATAATTTTGCTCAGTGTATATAGTTTTTTTATATTAGATATTTTATCTATTCTGTAAGTGCAATATTAGCGGGGGTTAATAAAAGGGCTTGTTTTATTGATACACACTATGTGGAGCCTCTTTTATTTCAGGTACTGTTGTTGGTGAGGAGACCGTGTTGCAGACCTGTGTGATTGAGTGATCCAACTACAAGCTTACTTTACAGCACTGTCCGGTAAGTGGGCATTGCAAAGGGAGCGGCACGTTTGGCGGTGGTGTACCCATATTCTTGGTGAAAGGCTGCACATTGGACTGTCATCTACCCCCTCTTGTATTTATTGATGATGTGACTGCTGACAAAAGCAGCAGGATGAATTCTGAAGTGTTTGGGGCAATATTATCGGCTCATATTCAGCCAAATGCTTCAGAACTCATTGAATTCACAGTGCAGATGGACAATGACCCAAAGCATACTGCGAAAGCAACCAAAGAATTTTTAAGGGAAATAAGTGGAATGTTATGCAATGGCCAAAAATTGTGTGTTTCATTTCAAATCCATTGTGGTGGTGTATAGAGCCAAAAAGATTAGAATTGTGTCGATGTCCCAATATTTATGGCTGTATATATTTACAGTATGCTTTTGTTACATGTTATGATTATGTCTGAGTTTGTGGTTTCCAACAACTATTGTTGGATTTGTGAAATGTGTGGAGCTCATATATATAGGAAGTCCATGCCAATGGCATTATTTAATTGGGGTTTGCTGAAAACGTGACGTCACTACTAAATTACATATATTTGATGGTATGAGTATCTGATCAGACAGTCAAATAAATTTGAAAACAGATAAAAGATTGTAGTTATACATTGCAAAAAAAAAAAAATAATAATAATAATAATAATAATAATGTTTTAATAAGAGGAAGTTAATGTGCTATAGCCGGTCTCAAACCACAAGGGAGACATAGAGACATTTTTGTTCCCCTCACCTTTTTCCCCTCCTCTACTATATTGGTTTTCCCTTCCTTGATAACGAGTACCCCACTTATATTATATATAGATACTCCCATATGTTAATAATGAAACTAAGAAAAGAGGGAACTTGACGTTGAGCAAAATATTGAACAAAAAACGTGTTAAATGTATTAAATGCTACTAAAATTTAGTCAGGTAGATTTAATGTTTGGGAAACAATATTGCAATTATGAATTTTAAAAGTTAATTTCTAAAACCACCTTTAATACCAATAATATTTTGTTCTTTCAAGCTGGTTACTGAAATTGCTGAAGTTGGTTTGGTTGGGCTATTGGGAAATCACAAGATTTCAGTGATCAGCCTTGAAAATTTGAATAATATATCTTACCGAAATGTTTTACTTATTTCTCAAATGAATGGCACTTAATTTGGACACATAGAATATTTCCATCTGTGTGCTGTAAATTCAATATTAGAGGTTGAATAATTTAAAAAGTCGATAGCGTTAGGTAAATTCTTATGAATTATTTTATGTGTGAATCTTTTCATGAAGTTTTGCAGTTTGTCTGATCTTATAATGGTAATTATATGAAATCCATGTTCTACCCCCTGCAAGTCATTGTCATATATGTGTCACCCTAGAATACATATTGCTAGATTTGCACTCCATATTCAGCGTGTTCTCGACTTGCTGGAGAATAAATGTTTAATTAAGAGAAATTTTATGTTTGGAATAATTGTAACAATGCTTTAGGATTGCAAAATGTTTTATTTTTATTTTTTGGGTTAGAAGCTTAATTTAGCATTTGAAGTAAGACTGTCTAGTGATATTGTGTACTTAAGAAGTTACTACGATCAATAAAATATATTTATGCTTGCTATAAAAAAGAGGGGATACGGTGTGATTGCAGAAGTGGATTTTCCAGGTGTTCAGCCAAAGAGGTGGCGGTTAGGAAAGAAAAAGGGAAGTAGCTTACTTTTGACATTGTGTAAGTCATGAATACATTAACAAGATATACTTTATAATATGGATTTGATATATACAGTGGGGATCGAAAGTTTGAGCACCCCAGGTAAAAATTGGTATTAATGTGCATAAAGGAAAGATGGAAAAATCTCCAAAAGGCATCAAATTACAGATTAGACATTCCTATAATATGTCAACAAAAGTTAGATTTTATTTCCATCACTGACACTTTCAAAATTACAGAAAACAAAAAAATGGCTTCTTCAAAAGTTTGGGCACCCTGCAGAATTTATAACATGCACTGCCCCCTTTGCAAGGCTGAGACCTGCCAGTGTCATGGATTGTTCTCAATCATCGTCTGGGAAGACCAGGTGATGCCAATCTCAAAGGACTCACCTGACCGCCCCAACAATCAGCACCATGGGATCTTCTAAGCAGTTGTCTAGAAACCTGAAACTGAAAATAGTTGACGCTCACAAAGCTGGAGAAGGCTATAAGAAGATAGCAAAGCGTTTTCAGATGTCAATATCCTCTGTTCGGAATGTAATTAAGAAATGGCAGTCATCCGGAACAGTGGAAGTTAAAGCCAAGATCTGGAAGACCAAGAAAAATATCAGACAGAACAGCTTGCAGGATTGTGAGAAAAACAATTCAAAACCCACGTTTGACTGCACGATCCCTCCAGAAAGATCTGGCAGACACTGGAGTTGTGGTCCACTATTCCACTATAAAGAGATACTTGTACAAATATGGTCTTCATGGAAGAGTCATCAGAAGAAAACCTCTTCTACGTCCTCACCACAAAAATCAGCGCTTGAACTTTGCAAATGAACATATAGACAAGCCTGATGCATTTTGGAAACAAGTTCTGTGGACCGATGAGGTTAAAATTGAACTTTTTGGCCGGAAAATGAGCAAAGGTACGTTTGGAGAAGAAGGGGCACAGAATTTAATGAAAAGAACCTCTGTCCAACTGTTAAGCATGGGGGTGGATCAATCATGCTTTGGGGTTGTATTGCACCCAGTGGCACAAGGAACATCTCACGAGTAGAAGGAAAAATTGATTCCATAAAATTTCAGCAAATTGTGGATGGTAACTTGATGCCATCTGTGAAAAAGCTGAAGTTAAAGAGAGGATGGCTTCTACAAATGGATAATGATCCTAAACACACCTCGAAATCCATGGGGGATTTCATCAAGAGGTGTAAACTGAAGGTTTTGCCATGGCCTTCACAATCTCCTGACCTCAACATAATTGAAAATCTATGGATAGACCTTAAAAGAGCAGCGCGTGACAGACAGCCCAGAAATCTCACGAACATTTGCGAAAAACATCGGTCGGTTCTCAGAAAGTTAAGAACAAACTCCATAGAAACGGGTAAGAAGGAATGTTTTCAGAAGGTCAAGAAACTCTAAAGACCCGACAGACAGTGCGCGACGAGAAAATTCCAGATAGGTATCTAAAAGTTAATACAACTCCAGTCCTCTAACACTTCCGGTACCGTTTTGGAAGTCAAATGTGGAGAACTACTTTAGGGGGTACCTAAAGCTCCACACAAATCCTAGTAATAGGTAAACATCTTCGGTAGGAGAGAAATTGAAGTCGAAAAAGTGTCTACCGTAGTTCAATGGTAGG
>BLSH010094368.1:16647-33041 GCA_018402905.1 Glandirana rugosa
ATGTGTATAAGAGACAGGTATTGTGACGCCTGCCTTTACACGCGCATGTACTTTAAGGCCTTGTGTATACTACAGCTGCTAAACTGAAGTTTAGGAGCAGTAGGACATTTTTTTCAGCAGCCCCTCAATTCTCCTCAATGTTATCCTATGCACACATGTGCACTCAGTCATTTATAGTAGTTATGAGGCAGTTGAGGTTACTGGCCTTTTTTTAAAGCAGAAAATCACGTTCAGGACTGTAGTTTACCGGCATTTCAAACACCAACTGCCACGGTAAACCGTGTTTATGCGAGTTTATAAGCATTCCTGGGCATTTGGAATGGTCTCCTGAGGCTATTTAAAAAACACTTCTAACCTCAAATGCTCATAACTGCTGCTAACCACACATAAATACGGTATGTAAAAGCTGTAAACTGACATTTTTCGGTTATCAGCTGTCAAGTTTCCAGCGTTCAGAAAAGATTTTCAACTGCCCTGTACTTGAGGCTTTATGGCATCCCAGTCTTAGTCCGTAGGGTTCAATACTGAGTTGGCCCACCCTTTGCAGCTATAACAGCTTCAACTCTTCTGGGAAGGCTGTCTACAAGGTTTAGGAGTGTCTATGGGAATGTTTGACCATTCTTCCAGAAGCGCATTTGTGAGTTCAGGCACTGATGTGGCCTGGCTCGCAGTCTCTGCTATAATTCATCCCAAAGGTCTTCTTTTGGGTTGAGGTCAGAACTCTGTGCAGGCCAGTCAAGTTCCTCCACCCCAAACTTGCTCATCCATGTCTTTATGGAACTTGCTTTGTGCACTGGTGTGCAGTCATGTTGGAACAGGAAGGGGTCAACCCCAAACTGTTCCCACAAAGTTGCGAGCATGAAATCGTCTAAGATGTCTTGGTATGCTGACGCCTAAAAGTTCCCTTCACTGGAACTAAGGGGCCAAGCCAAACCTCTGAAAAACAACCCCACACCACAATCCCCTCCTCCACCAAATGATTTGGACCAGTGCACAAAACAAGGTCCATAAATACATGGATGAGCGAGTTTGGGGTGGAGGAACTTGACTGGCCTGCACAGAGTCCTGATCTCAATCTGATAGAACACCTTTGGAATGAATTAGAGCGGAGACTGTGAGCCAGGCCTTCTCGTCCAACATCAGTGCCTGACCTAACAAATGTGCTTCTGGAAGAATGGTCAAACATTCCCATAGACACTCCTAAACCTTGTGGACATCCTTCCCAGAAGAGTTGAAGCTGTTATAGGGTGGGCCAACTCAATACTGAACCCTACAGACTGAGACTGAAATGCCATTAAAGTTCATGTGCGTGTAAAGGCAGACGTCCCAATACTTTTGAAAATATAGTGTATTTGCTTGTTCTTACTCTTATAAATGTTTATATGCTCTATCTAACTCTGTGGTCCCTGCATGGGCACATCTACCACTCTTCCTTTTCCCTTGTTGAAATCAATAAAAAAGAATTAAACAAAAAAAAAAATTAACATCAGATTTAATATATGATTAACACATTAAAAAATCGTATTCAATGCATAAAAATTACTAGTAGTTTATCATAACATACAATTAATTGAATAGCTAGCTGTAGAAATAAAAAAATGCATGACTTTTGTGTTACAATAGGACAACCAAAAAATGACTTTGTTAATTTTTCATATTATCTAATTATACATACACATTACTAGAGATTAGCAGAGTATTTCAATGAAACTGATTTTGTTGTTGGCAAAATATTGCCACATCTTAAATGAAAATGTTGCTCATTAAACTGAAATTTGCTTGGAAAAAAAAAGTCTGCTCCCTTTTTTTTCCTTTTTTTTTGGGATGGGGGAGGAGGGTATTTGGGATAGTTACTATTATTTAATTTAGAGTTAGCTGCAGATAATTATGTACACGCAGCCACATATACTTAGTGCTCCTGCAAAACACCAGAGTCCAAAAAAAAAAGTTAAATTAAGTGGCAGCAAAATGGTGGTGGGGAAATCCGCAGCTCATAATTGTGTATAAATGTAATATGTAATGTCAACTGATCACAGATTACACACTTATGGACCAAAGTGTACAGTGAGTCCAAATTACTGGCCAGAAATGACATTTTAAGGGCCCGGCCCCTTTGTCAATAGATGATATAGGGAGTGAGGACCCTTGCTGTGTTGTGCCCACCCACATCCTGATATCAGTTGCTGCAGTAGGAGTGGTTGAGGGGGGATTGGGGGATAGGTGAGATCCTTTTGCTAAGGTTACTTTAAACCCAAAACCTTCATTTTGCTTTCCCAATGAACTTCAATGCTTTTCATTTAATCTAAAAGGTAAAACTTCAATATAACAGAAAATCATGCTGCCCTGCTCCCTGATGACGTCATGTGACGTAACGCATAGGAACAGAAGTGGGTGACATCATTTCCTGTGTAGAGCAGAAGTTGTCCATATTGATTCTCCTTTGATGCATTATTTGGGTGTTTCCATGTGGTTCAATTTTGACAACCCATTCATTTCAATGGGCTGCCATACGTACAGAAATGTGCAATGACTATGAGAGGCTCGTTTAACCACTTAACCCCCTGAAGGATTTCCCATGTTAGGACCAGAGCACTTTTTGCGATTCGGCACTGCGTCGCTTTAACTGACAATTGCGTGGTCATACAACGTTGTACCCAAACGAAATGTGTGTCCTTTTTTCCCCACAAATAGAGATTTATTTTGGTGGTATTTGATCACCTCTGCGTCATTTCTGATCACCGCTATAAACAAAAAAAGAGCGTCAATTTTGCAAAAAAAAAAAGATATTTTTTACTGACAATGGCGGCGATCTGCGATTTTTATCAGGACTGTGATATTGGGGCGGACATGTTGGACATTTTTGACACTTTTTTGGGACCAATGACATTTATAGAGCGATCGGAAATTTAAATGTCCACTGATTACTGTATAAATGTCATTGGCAGTGAAGGGGTTAACCTGGGGGGGGGGGCGCTCTAGGGGTCAACCGTGTTCCCTAGGCGTGTTCTAACTATGAGGGGGCTGGGCTGTTAGAAGCATGAGAGATCTAACTGATCCCAGTGACAGGGATCAGTAGATCTCTGTCATGCTGCCTGACAGCGCAGGGAACCGCCATCTTTACAACGGTGGGTGGTTCCCCGTTTTTCAGCTATGGCCAGAGTATGGCGGGCACGAGAGCCCGCCCGCTACCTGTGCATGCGCGAGCCGCTGTTTATAGACGGCGATTTGCAAAACAGCGTCACTCTGCAGCAGTAAATGTATGCGAACTGGTTAAATAATCACGCCGCACAACATCCGCGTGATACTGCGGTACCATGTGGTTTGGTGGCCATAAACATGCTACATTTGTTAGATGTGTTTGGGGTACCAATTAGTGACACTCGCTCGTGTCTAACAAGGTGAGTGCATTCCTTTGTGGTGTGGGAAATGTTCACAGAAAAGCACTTTTCCTGCACCATGTTCTGGTGTGAACAGGCCCTAAAAGAGCTGCGCACACCTTCACAATCAGCTTGCTGTAAAATATGGATTCAATCTAAGTCAGTGGTTCTCAATTCCCCTCCTCAGGATCCACTAACAGGCCAGATTTTAAGTATTACCTTGAGGAGATGCAGACTAGAATACTGCAATCACTGAGCAGCAAATGATATCACCTGTGATGCATTTCAGTTATCTTGCAAACCTGGCCTGTTAGTGGGTCCTGAGGACAGGAGTTGAGAACCACTGCTCTAAGACCCCTTTCACACCAGGGCCGCCCAATCGTCAGCGGTAAAACACCGCTAATTTACGGCACTTCACTTACTTCGTTATATTGGCGATACGGGTGGCGGTGGTGCGCTTTTAACCCCCCCACAAAGGGTTAAGCGGGTTAAAAGTGCCAGTTAGCGGCACTCCTGAAGCAGTGTCCTGCGCTTCGGGAGTGCTGCCCCATTGTTTTCAATGCGCAGGGGCAGTATAGGAGCGGTGAATACACCGCTCCCACACCGCCCCAAAGACTTTTTGTAACGTCCTGCAAGCGCACCGCCCCAGTGTGAAAGCACTCGGGCTTTCACACTGGGGTGTATTGGGGGAGTTTTCTGGCTCTTTTCTATCGCTATTTTTAGCGCAAAAGCGCCTCAAAAACATTTTGGTGTGAAAGGGGTCTAAGTGTTTGTAATCCTGGAGAAAACTGCAAAACCCAGTTTCTCCACTTAGAACAGACGTCTAACCCTTCTGACACCATGACAAGGTACAACACTGTCACAATGTCTTATTTTGTTTTATTGAGGAACCGGGTATATCTGCAAAACGTTCTGGTGTTATAATAAATAGGACTGTCACACTCACTTGCTCCTGGCTTCCATACCGTCATTGCTTAGCTGCACATCTGACTTTCTATCATTGTGGGTTTATCTGCTGTCACCCTCATCCTTTAGTAAGGCATTTACCCAGCTATGCAGGTCAGCGACTAAACAGTCAGGTGGTGACTAGTTACCTTGGCCAATAACATTTTTAATTTTATCACATATTTTTATTTTAACAGAATTATATTTTAATTCTTAAATAAATCATACCCTTGCAGTTATTATATTGGAAAGTAAACATATTTAATCCCACGCAGAGATCATCCCTCAGGCAGGTGTATCCTCATGACTGTTCTGGGAAAATAAACAACAGTTATTTGAGAATATTGAATCGCATGCTAATGAATTTACCGAGGTCATTTCAGATGAATATAAATGAAACTCTGACCATGATAAAGTACAGTGGAAGGTGGAAGTCAAAGAGCTGAAGTGAGATCTTTTCAGTTGGAAGATGGATTCCAACCTACACAGATTTTATCACATAGATGAAATGAAATCACTTGGATATTTCTCTGACAAAAAGAACATGGTCTTTGGAGATGATTTTTTGAAATTTCCAATGGCAAATTTTCAGAATTATTTCAGCAATGATACTGTATGTCCAATATTTATCAGTAGATCTAACATACAAGACACCTTTATATTGAGAAAGATAGGGACTCTCTGAAAAGCTCAGTCACTGTACTGTAGCTATCAGTGGAGGCTGGTGTTTTATTTTTGGGGGGCACTACCCCCCCCAGCTTGCTCACTGTCTGCCGGTCAGTCCAGCACTTTACCCCATCTATGTGGCGGGTGGCGGCTCTCTACTCCAGCACAACAGATCCCATCTGGGTGGCGGACGGTGGGCAGCGGCTCTGGTGTTCTCTAGTCTTGCATGGCGGATCCCATCTAGGTGGCGGGAGTCGGGCTGCAAGCAACAGCTACAGTGTTCTCTCCTCCAGCACCACCCACGTCCAATAGGATCGCCTGACCTTTTGGTCAATCGGGTAACGAGTCTCATGACTTCCTGATTGGAGATTTAGTGTAAAAATAGCGAATATTCATTCGCTATTGTCACACAACTGGGAGGCATTGGGGCGCAGTGCTCTGAGCCTCAAGCCCACCCTGTCATGAAACCTATTAGAGCCTCTGGCTCTAATCACGTGCTTCAAACCCCCCCCCATTGGAATCCACCATAGTCCGGTGACCTGTATGTAGATCAGAGGACGGATGCATTGATGGGGGGGGCCGCGCCCGTGCGCCCCTAATGGATGAGCCACCACTGGTTTCTATAGGAACAGCATTGTCACCCTAGGAAAGGAAGTTTATTAGGATTACAGAACATCTCCCTCATTCTTCATCCCCGTGACATAGAGGTGAACTGAGTAGGGTCATTACCACTGCTTCACATAACACCGCAGAGGGTGCAGGACAGCAATTGTTTTTTGCAAGGATCATTAGGTGTTTTTTTGCATATAAAACAAAGTGCTTTTAGCTGGAGGTGCAACACAACCAAACACCCATTTGTCCATTCAATGAACTCTTATTCCTAATCATTAACACTGCTTCAGATGAGCCTCCATTCACACTACTTCAAATCACACCTATTAAGACCATGCCATAGAAAGACATTAGATGCGACTTTAGGTGCAATTTGTAAATTGCATGTTGCATCTAAAGTTGCACCAGTGTTAACGGGGGGCTAATACAACACAGGGCACAGGACAGCACTGGGTTTTTGGCAGGATTAACAGGCTTGTTTTTGCATTTATAGAACAAATATAACAAAACACTTTCACTGGTATATTTAACAGACCAAAAAAAGGCAAATATGAGAAGTGCATTGCTAGTGTTTATATACACTTATAATAACTTCCACAGCTTAGTGAACTGAACTCTATAAAAGGTAAGTGCATGCATTTCAGGGTGCTTACATTTAAGTGTTAATAGGGACTTTTAAGTGATATTAAAGTCTTTTTTTTTGTTAAAAATAACAAACATACTTAACTGTTCTGTGCAGTGGTTTTGCACACAGCAGCCTGGATCCTCCTCTTCTCGGGTCCCTCTTCGGCTCTCCTGGCCCCTCCCACCTGTTGAGTGCCCCCCACAGCAAGCAGCTTGCTAGGGGTGCACCCATTCAGACACGGAGCCTCCACCCAGCCACGCGTACCCTCTCTACTCATTGGCTCACTGACTTTGATTGACACCAGCGAGAGCCAATGCCACTTTGCTGCTGTCACAGCCAATGAGGAGGGAGAGTCCTAGACAGCCGAGTCTCTCGTGCAACATCGCTGGATCGAGATGGGCTCAGGTAAGTATTAGGGGGGCTGCTGCACACAGAAGGCTTTTTAATCTTAATGCATCTGCCTCTTAGATTGTAAGCTCTAACGAGCAGGGCCCTCTGAATCCTCCTGTATTGAATTGTATTGCAATTGTACTGTCTACCATAATGTTGTAAAGCGATGCGCAAAGTGTTGGCGCTATACATATCCTGTATAATAATAATAATAATGCATAGAATGTATTAAGATGAAAAACCTTCTGCCTGGGACAACCACTTTAAGGTCTCATGAACACTGAGCATTTAACTGGAGGGCACCGATGAACCACCCAGCCCCTCTGCCAACAGTCTGTCAAACTCTATAAGAGTCTGGACAGAACTGGATAGTACACTCAGTGGTATTTCTGTATAGGGCAGTATGCATCCAGGAAGAATGCCTGAAGCGCAGACTGCTTGCTTTCCTGGCATTCGTCTCAGTGTGCTTATTGCTTTTAACAGGTGCTCCCAACTGTCCCTGATTTTGAGGGACTGTCCCTGATTTGGAACAAAGTCCCTCTGTCCCTCATTCCTCTTCATTTGTCCCTCATTTTGGTCGGATGCATATACCTATATATAAAATGCACTATTTATCTTTCAAAAAGTGTTTCCCAATGCTAAACCTTTCATCCAATTTCTAAATTGCTGCATTTCTACATTTAAAAAGCCAATATAAAGGAATAGAAGTGGTAAAAAAAAGCACTTGTGGGTTTAACTAATCATTATTTTGTATAATTCTCCTTTAACCACTTCAATACTATGCATTTAGAACACTTTACTACCAGACCAATTTTCAGTTTTCAGTGCTGTTGCGCTTTGAATGACAATTGCGTGGTCGTGCGACACTGCACCCAAACAAAGTTTTTATCATTTTGTTCCCACAAATAGAGCTTTCTTTTGGTGGTATTTGATCACTCCTGCGGTTTTTATTTTTTGGGCTACAAATAAAAAAAGACCGAAAATGTTGAAAAAAAAAAAAAATTCTCTATTTTTGTCACAAAACTTTGTAAATAAGTAAATTTTCTCCATCACTGGTGGGCACTGATGAGGCTACACTGACGGGCACTGATGTGGCAGTACTGATTGGCACTGATGAGGTGGCACTGATGAGGTGGCACTGATGAGGTGGCATTTATATGCAGCGATGATGAGCACTGTTAGGCGGCACTGATAAGCAGCACTGACGGGTACTGAGAGGTGGCACTGATATACAGCACTGATGGGCACTGACGGACACTGCTAAGCGGCACTGATGGGCACTAATAGACAGCACTGATTGGCACTCATAGGCGGCACTGGGCACTGATAGGTGGCACTGATGGGCGCTGATAGGTGGGCACTGGTAGGTGGCAATGGTGGGCACTGATATGTGGCACTGGTTTGCATTGATACGGGCACTGGTGGGCACTGATAGGGGCACTGGTGGGCATATACATTGATAGGGGGCTCATTCCCTGGTGGTCTAGGGTGGCATCTGAAGGTGGCACTGAGTTAAGGTGGCACTGAGCAGTATGTCACTTACCTGGTGGTCTAGGGGGGTCTCCCTGGTGGTCCAGATCGGCTCCCTGGTGGTCCCTGGTCGGCTCCCTGGTGGTCCTGGGTGGGCACATCCCTGGTGGTCCCTGGGCAGGCTCCCTGGTGGTCTGGGTGGCAATCCGAGGGAGGGCTGTGCTGATAAATCATCAGCACAAACCCTCCCTGTCAGGGATGCAGCCGATCGGCTCTCCCCTCATCAGGTCTGCAGACCTGAGTACAGGAAAGCCAATAAACGGCTTTCCTGTATTACACTGTGACCAGCCGTGATTGGTCACGGCTGGTCACATGGTAAAGTGCTTCGGATCGAAGCACTTTACTGAGATCGGCATTGCGGGAGGTCAGACTGACCCCCCACACCACCGATCGCCGCGATGCGCGCCCCCGGGCGCGCGGCGGCTTGTTATCCTGAGGACGTCATATGACGTCCAGTCAGGATAACTAAGCCACTTCCCGGCCGTCATTTTGCATACGGCGGTCGGGAAGTGGTTAAGGAGGTGTGGCAGGGGTGTGTCCTTTACCTACATACTTTTGCTAATAGATGTCCCTCGTTCCCTTCTCAGAAAGTTGGGAGGTATGCTTTAACGTACATACCACTAGGTGCACCTCCCAGCGCAGTCCAGCAGCAGCTGTCAGAGTCCCAATTGAGTTAGAAAGGCTGCAGATTGCGGGGCTGGATGACGCCCAGTGTGCCTGAAGCCGTAATGGAATTATTTTTTTTACTATGCACATCACACCTCATTCTGTAATATCTCTGCAGATCCCAAAAAGGGTGATCTTTTGCTTGACGCCGGCCTTGGTTCCTTCATCCACCATCTCTTTTCTGCATCTAATCCCTTCCAAAAAGTTTCTGTGCTAAAATCCAATGAGCACAGTATTGCAGAACTGAGCAGATATCTACACAACATCAGAGCGTTTGATATGCAGCATGCATCAACTTTTGTTACCGGGTTAGAAGGAAAGAGTGTCTTTTACTGCTTCTACATTTGTTGGCTTTATTTTTCAGTTTTTCCCTGATTTTTTTAAAAATCACACCATATCTATTCGTAAGGCCTCCTTCACACTGGCAGCTCAGGGTGGCTGGGGGGCATCAAAAATAGGTGACCGAGCTATTCCACCTACTGGAATTTCACTCCAGATAAGGCTGTTACTCTAAAAATAGTGGGATTATGACTATGTCACATATGGAAGCAGTCTTAATAAGTCCATAGTAGTTTATGGTCCGTGGATGAAGGAATAACAAACTATCCCTAATGGCTGCAGGCTTGGAGAGAGCTAGAAGGAACTCTGTAATGTAGAGGGAGACAAAAAGCAGAACCTTCTAAGTGTAGCAGTAAAGTTATTTAATAATAAAAAGGTAAGGGTTACACAAGGGTTACACAAAGGGAGAATAAAATCCAGCATGTAATAATGAGAGGGTCATCCGCTTTTCCCCGGGAGAGGCGCTCCAGCATTTGGGCTGTGGAAGCCACCTTGGATCCGGCCGCCCTGGTGGCTCCCATCGCTTTCAGGGAACTCTGCTGTACTCTGAGACACTCGGGGGCACTGTTGACGTCACTGCCGAGTACAAGGTTAGTGGGCGTAGCGCATGCTCCTTCTTCAGCCTAAAGAAGGAGCACACATGCTCCGAATGCGCACCACACTGATCGGGAGGGAGAACAGGCCACACAGGGTGCCTCTGTTACTTATGACCAGACTGTCACAGACATGAAAGAGGGAGAGGGGGAGGAAGCTGATGATGATCAACTCACGCTGGTTGAAATTCATAGAGCTGTTCACAAGTGCACAGCCTCTGTGGACACGCTCGAGGAACACTTTTGGGAATTGAAAGAGGAAATGGGGTTGATCCGCCATCACCTGCAAAAAATTAGACACTACAGAAGCAGAGGGCCACATAAGTGATGTGGAGGAGTACTACAGGCGGGAAGGGGTTAAAGGTGAAGTGTCCAGGGGGATGTGGAGTAGTGGTCTAGAACCATCACCTGTGCATGTGGCAGTATGTTGTTTGGGCGGAAACACCTTTTGGCATCCTGCAATCCAGTACACATTGGTGGACCCATCTGCATGTGTCGGCTACATAATAAGCTGGGGGTCCCACTTACATATGTGTGCCTTGTTAACCTAGCACAAAAAATAAATGATTTATCAACACCTTTCCCCTGAAGAAGCAGATTTAATATCTGGGAAACGCGTTGAGAAGTAGCCTTCTCCATCCCAAGTACTGACTAAAGAACTTACACTGTGCTCCTAGCACACTGTGACTGAGATGTCACTGACAGTTCTTGGTCAAGGCTACTGACTGGAAGCCAGTGGGATAGGTTCAAGATTATGTGACTGCTGTGAGTGCCAATCACATCAGTCATATGATACAGAAGCCACGCTAGGAGGTGGCATTAAAGGGTTAATATGCTGTTATGTAAATAGAAATATAAGTCTGTAGATAAATATAAATTTAAAAAATCTGTTTGTTGGTCTATGTATCATTAATTATTGGTAACTTTAAAGTGACAATAAAAAAGGAAGGACATGGGAAAAAATGGGGTGGGACTTTATATGAAGCACACAACTAAATGCATGACCCACTAGTAAATAAACAATATTAAATGAACATGTTTATTATTGCAAATGAGTACACATAAATCCGGAATGCATAACACCATGTCAACATATGAATATTCATATAAGTACATTATAGTATTTTGTCTATTTTTTTTCACGTCCTTATTGTCCTCTGGGTATACACACGGAACAATTATCTACCTCTAATATCAATTATGCTGCTATTTTTGTATATAGGTATATGAATTACCCTTTTATGTACTGAAATGTTTATATGTTGATATGGTGTTCTGAATTCCGGATTTATGTGTACTCATTTGCAATAATAAACATGTTAATTTAATATTATTTATTTACCAGTGGGTCATGCATTTTAGTTGTGTGCTTCATATAATGTCCCACCCCATTTTTTCCCTTTTTTCCCCCTTCCTTCCTTTTTTATTGTCATGTACCAGGGATGGAGGCTAATGAATCCGTGAGTCATTTCCTCACACAAAGTCCCACCAGTTTCTCATCTTTTGCTTGGTAACTTTAAAGTGCCATGCAATCGGGGGGTGGGGGGGACGCATGCCCTAGCCGTGGAACCGCATGGAAGCCTGAGAAGGGAGCTCCTGTGACCCACGGCCTCTCACAACTACACCGAGCCATGTCAGCCACCCGCCGTTGTTGCGGGCAAAGACACCAGGAGCAAGGAGGGACCAGTCTGGGGAAGATCAGTGCCCGTACAGCCTTGCAAATTGATAGACTTCTTCCCCAAGTCCTCTGAGGGGAGAAATCAAGATGGCGCCGGTCTGTCTTCCCCAGACACACTAAGCGTGGCGCACTCACAACACAGGACAATGGCCACCCTGTACCTGACACACAGGGAGAACTGGATCCTTGTGAAGACATAGCAGACCCCCAATCACCTCAGAAGGGCCCCCAAAATGGCCAGCTTCATCACCTCTTCAATCACTGCTGTCAAGGCCACATGTGAGTAAAAAGTTATACCTCTCTCCAGCACTCACCCCTCTGCCTGACAACATGTATGATAACCCCCTGGAAGAATTCCCTGCCTCAGATAAGCCTGCATCTGCCTCTGAACTCAAACACATGTTACAATCTCTATACCTGGGAATACAGGCCAACATAGACAGAGCAATTAAACATAACCAAGAGCAGATTACCCACATTGCAGAACACACTGATGATCTTGAAACCAAAATGGGAGAATTGGCGTCAGCGCATAATGATATGGTAGACACATATCAGGATCAAGTGAATGTGCATGTGAAACCAGCGCAAAGGAAAACAATTGTATGTGTATAAACAGAATAAATATATGTGTGGATATATCTATGTGAATAGATAAATAAACATAAACATACAATATATAAATATGAGGGGGGCTGCACATGTATCTGTTGTGACAACCAAAAGATTAATAAAAGCAAAAAGAACCGCGCACCCCTCACAAAGTGATAACTCCTCCAACTGCCTCTTGAAATATGCACTAAACTGTTATAGGCAGAAGGCTAAAATATGTTAAATGTACCCCTTACTGAGGTACTCAAATAAAGTGCAACTGCTACATAAATACCCAGTATGATCTACGTGGTGGCTGGATACAATCCATACCCCACGCAGGTCACACAGGGTCAGTGAAAAATGTGGAATAGACTACAAAATAAATATAAAGCAATATCTACAATAGAACTGTGCAAAAACGTGCGAAAATTGTGCACATACAAAAGTGCAAAAGCCTATAGGTATAATGGTGCTGATAAGTCCAAAATAGTCCCAGACCATCCAATCTTCAGCCAAATTAATGTATGATAAATCCGACTTCATAAGCCAATAAAAGATCAGCTGAGAAAGTATATATCCATGAATGGACCGATATCAAGCCGCTGAAGCACCTTTAATACTGTGGCGATCCTCCACCTGACGCCCCGGTCACACAGCCTACTCACCAAATGAAATGGATTCCCATGACAGGAATCACAGATGCTCTTGTTTGATAAGTAGAAAGCTTGTTCTCCTCGGCTCCAAGGGATAACACTGCTGGCATAGATCTTCATTGTGCTCAATAGAGGGGGAAACAGAAAAAATGGTGAAGTACGTACGTTCATTGATAAAATGCTGCGATCCCGGCCGGATGGACAGAGGACATGTCGGACCATTTTGACACTTTTTTGGGACCATTGGCATTTATACAGCGATCAGTGCTATAAAAATGCACTGATTACTGTGTAAATGCCATTGGCAGTGAAGGGGTTAACCTTGAGGGGGCGCTCTAAGGGTTAACTGTGTTCCCTGGGCGTGTTCTAACTGTGTGTGGGCTGGGCTGGCAGAGGGAAGGGAGTGATCACAGCTTCCATATACAGGAAGCCTGTGATCACAGCCCTTCCCCCTCTAACAGAATGAAGATCCGTGTTTACATACATGGACCTCCATTCTTTCACTGCGGAGGGGCTATCGCGGGTAGCTGGCGGCGATCGAGTCTGCCCTACCCGCTCCCTGGCCCCCCCGAACACAGTGAGTGTGCGAGCGTGCCTCCGGCGGCGCACGCGCTCACAGTGAGGGATATCGCAGCCGCCGTCATATGACGGCGGTTTGCGATATCGAGCCACTTTGTCGCCGTCAGACTGCGGTTGGCGGTCGGTAAGTGGTTAAATATGTATCATCCTTCTATTAGCTTCCCAGCAGATATCTCCATGCTCAAACACTGGTTAACATAACCTCTATTAATGCCAAAGGCTTAAACTCCCTTTACAAGAGGCCTGTCCTCTGGAAAGAAATAACAAGACTGCACACTGACATTCTCTGTGTCCAAGAGACCCACTTCAAGCAGTCCAACCCCCCTCATTGCAAACATAAAGACTTCACACAATATTTTTTCGCGAATGCAGACACCAAGTCCAAAGGCGTTATGATTGCCTTCAAACACTCATTAAAGTTTCAGCTTCACCACTCCTACTCAGACCCTGCCGGTCGCTACATTACATTATTATTACATTATTACTATATTATTATGGTCGGTACAAGCCACTGTAGATGACACTCAGATCATGCTGATCAATATATATCCAATTCTGTACCGCTGGACGTCATATGATGTCCTTGGGTTTGAGTGGTGATATCTGAATGGTGCTTGCAGCTACAGGTACCATTCAGATACCGTTTTTTTTCAGCAGGTCTCAGCAGGACTTCAGCAGGACTTTTAACTCCAAGATAAAAGTGGTCTTAGTGGCAGATTCGCTGCAAGATCACTTTTATCAGCGGCGGGAGAGGTGCTCCCGCCGATTTCCGTTCATCTCCGCCGCTTACCGGACCCGCCGGCAGCTGCCGAGATGATCCAATCCGTCCCCCCCAGTGTCCGAGAGCCGACTCAGTGGCTGAAGCCGCTCAGTCAGCTCCATAACATGGCGGGGTGGAAATGACGTCAGAAGTCACGTCCGCCCAACAGTCTTAAAGGGCCCATTTTTTTTTTGGGCTGTCATTTTTTTCAGTTTTTTTTTCTTGCATTTTAGTGTAAATATGTGAGGTCTTTTTGACCCCGGATCTCATATTTAAGAGGACCTGTCATGCTTTTTCTATTACAAGGAATGTTTACATTTCTTGTAATAGGAATAAAAGTGATCAATTTTTTTAAAAAAAAAAAGAACAGTGTAAAAATAAAAAGTAAAAAGCAAAATAAATAATTAAACATTTTTTTTGAAAGCACTCCGTCCCTGCGAGCTCGCGCGCAGAAGCGAACGCATACGTAAGTCCTGCCCACATATGAAAACAGTGTTCAAACCACACATGTATGGTATCGCCGCGATCGTTAGAGCAAGAGCAATCATTTTAGCACTAGACCTCCTCTGTAACGCAAAACTGCTAACCTGTAGAATTTTTTAAACGTCGCCAATGGAGATTTTTAAGTTGCAAAGTTTGTCGCCATTCCGCGAGCGGACGCAATTTTGAAGCATGACATGTTGGCGTAACATTATCTTTCACAATATGGAAAAAAATTGGCCTAACTTTACTGTTTTCTTATTTTTTAACTAAAAAAACTGAATTTATAAAAAAAAAAGTACGCTTGGAAGAGCGCTGCGCAAATACGGTGTGACATAAGGTTTTGCAATGACCGCCCTTTTATTCTCTAGGGTGTTAGAAAAAATATATATAATGTTTGGGGGTTCTAAGTAATTTTATAGCAAAAAAAAACTGTTTTTAACGCGTAAGCCCAGAACCCAAAAAATAGGCTTGGTCTTGAAGTGGATATGCACCTAACACACCTCAGAAAACATTTTTCAAGGAGATACAATCTAAGATTAAACAACTAACATGGGGACACCCAATTATATGTGGGGACTTTAACAACACTCCAAACCACCTGATTCCTCCAATACAGCACGCAAACGTGCATCCTCCCTGATACCGTTCTTCACCAACACTAATCTTTACGACACATGGATATGTCTGCACGGTAGCGAAAGAGATTACACTTTTTTCTCTAAACCGCAACAGTCTTACTCTAGACTTGATCTGTTCCTTGTTGATAAAATTACATTACAACACTTATCCAAAATAGAGATTGGATCTATCACATGGTCAGATCATGCACCGGTCTCCATGCAGATATTAGAAACAGCATTCAGAAAAAATGCATCCATCTGACGCTTGAATGCATCCCTAATTGCCAACCCAAAATATAAGGAACAGATCAAGAGAGAATTGAATTCCTTCTTTGAACTGAATGCCTCTTATGACATAGACAAATTTACATTATGGAACTCGCACAAGGCTTACATGAGGGGGATTTTGATTAAAATAGGCACATACGAGAAAAGGAGGAGATCTAAGGAGATATCAGACCTACTGGCCCAAATACAGTTCTTAGAACAGCAACATAAATCTTGATTAGACATAACTGTGGCCACGGCCTTAGACAAACTGAGACAAACTCTAACTAACTGCCTTACTAAACAATATGAATACACATTGAAGAGAGCCAAACTCAACGTTTATACTCAAGCCAACAAAGCAGGCACCCTCCTAGCTAGACAAATAAATAGAACAATAAGAAAACCCAATATTTCTTCACTTACCAGCCCAAAAAAAGGAACCATCACAAACCCCTTGGAAATAGCGAATGTGTTTAGCAAGTTCTATGCATCCTTATACAACCAACAAACAAAACAGACTTCCATGTCTCTAATGGTACCAAAAGTCAAAAGGTCATAAGACCCCAGATTAAATGATCCCAGCAGCGCTTATAACTAGTGATTAGTCCAGTCTTTTAATTGATAAAAGGTTTCTTTCGATAATGTATAGGATAGTCCTATATGTGTCTCAAATCTGGGAATGCGGATCACTTCAAAAGACCTTATCCTTCACCACACCGCGTGAGTATATAGGGAGGAGAAAAACCCCCCCAATGTGGAACCTATTCCAGAAAACTTCACTAGGCGTAAGGGTCTAAACTCTGTGTATATCCTGATAGGATATGTAATAGCTTTCTTTGGAAAATAGTTAATTTTCTGACCTGATTAGTGATCAATATTCGCGACGACCCTAGTAAATTAGACCCCAGAATACTGGAAAACTGAAAACCATGGTAATCTCTGTACCTTCAGACAAAACAAACAACCAACATATTCCTACGTATCTTGAACGATTTGTGTAAGCGATAAAGGTTC
>BLSH010094368.1:137410-151973 GCA_018402905.1 Glandirana rugosa
ATTTCAGGGTCCACGATAGGTTGGTTTAAGAAAAGAGAACTAGGGTTACTTAAAGTCGGTTGGCTCGTGACCGACAAATACTGTCGGACTTTACCGATGTCTGAGAAGACCGGACGAAATCGTCTAGAAGGTTTGGATCCATGGATAAATTCTTTACGACGTGGTGGTTTAATTCCTGTGCACGGTTCGTAACGTGTGTACAACTGAAGGGGACAGATTCCCGCCTGTCTTCCAAACACGGTAATAACGTGTGGTGGTAAGGACCGAGGTCGACCGTACCGTACTTGGTGAGACCCGAACGGTGACGTTTCGATATTCTACACCAAGGAGTTCAAAGGGCTATTCAATGAGTCAGGCTAAAAGGTGCCATGCAGTGCTTCAGCTGGTGTGTGTCTAGGGGACAGGAACCACATCTTATAGCTTTGCAGTGGCAAGCCCAGAGTGGTTCATGCCATGCCAGCTGGAGCCAGGAATGGTGGTGTGCAATAATGGCACAAACCTTCTGTCCGCCCTTAGACAGGGGAAGTCAACATGTGTGCAATGCTTGGCACGTGTCCTTAATTTGGTGGTGCAGCATTTCTTAAATAGGTACCTAGGTTTGGAAGATCTGCTAAAGCAGGCCAGAAGAGTCTGTAGCCATTTCAGGCTGTCATAAACAGCCAGTGCTCGGTTGGCTGAAATTCATTGGGATCAAGAGAAAAGAATTTGGTTGGATAGCACCTGGGACTTTAGAGGTACCGTAAACAATAAACCCCAGAACGAGGCAGAAATATAAAATATAAGTTTTATTCAATTCTCATTAAAAAATAACATAAAAGCACAAAAAGGAAATGTTTTCAAACATCAAGGTTAAAAAAACCCCCTGAAGCCAAACTGCAGGCGGGCCCAACTACCTAGGGGAAAACCCCAATACCAGCTACATACCCTAGTATTTCACAGTGGCCTTAAAAGACCTAATAGCGCACTCATGATTCAATAATAGTACCAGACCAATATGGTCAGTTCCAAAGGGTAAGATTTCAAGTAGTAGGTGTAATGGTCAAATTGTCTGGGTACACGTCTGAGGCGTGTGTTTTGATAGTTGGGACCCGTATTCAAGCAGTTGGATTCAATCTTGACATGTTTCGCGCTTACAAAAAGCGCTTCCTCAGAAGAATGGGGTATATATGTATCTATTCATCCACAGAGATCTGCAATTATAAACATTGTTATTACAGGGGTACACATGAACATATCAGTTCATCCTGTACGTTTCGGTAACATTTTGGTAACTTACTTATCAAAGCACCAAGAGAGACAGCGCACCCCGATAGACCAACCACCTCTCAGTCCGTTCCGCCGTTGCGCAGAGGGTGTGGGGACGCATATAGTGTATTGCCACGTTCTAAGGTATAATAATAATAAAAACCAATATACTAATAATGAAAATATGGGGAAATACATACATACCCCACTGAATATCGCTCCCCATCCTCCTCTCTATCTAGCTTAAAGGTAACCTTATACATATATAGGGCCTTGTTAATGTCTAAGTACTTCCTAAGGTCCATAGTTGGAACCAATATGGTTGGTTAAAGATAATAAGTATCTGATAGATGCGTTGGAGGGGGAAAAGGACAAAAACCCAAAGGATATCGCGTCCCCTTAAAGCAATGATATTCTTAGGCAATGACGCTTGTATTCAGGTTTAGATCAAAACTCTGCAAAATAGATATAATCCGACTGGTTACTCTTGTTTAACAAGGGGAGCCAGGGCGGGAGCAAGATAGTTAGGGGATGCATAAAGGGTTTGGCTGTTAAAGCATGAATAATCTTGCAATGCTTACCATGTTGTGGGGATTCAAAGCCTAGGTCTCACTCGCGGCGCTCATCAGTCACGGGCGTCTGTACCGCTCGGACGTTCGCGCCATATTATATATGCATCCCGGCCGTGGCGTCATAGACGTGTACCGCCTAGTTTGTGACGCGGGACGGCCCGGCATTCACCCGACCTCCCGCGCATGCGCCAACAGAGTCGGAGCCGACGGGAGGAGGGATGGTTCCCCGGAGCCAACCAAGGCACCAGGCAAGGCCCCGAGGACACCAGGATGCGGCAAAAGGAGTCGGGGATGTACGGTGCTTTCAGCCGCACACCCTCAACTTCCGAGATCCCACCTCTTCTGTCCAACCAGGACGGTGGAAGGTGAGGTTCAGAGTATGCGCCATCTGGTGGATGACTGGCAGTAGAGGACGTGGTACTCTGTCTCCAAGGTGTCATAGAAAGCAAACAGATTAGTGAATGCAGACTTATAGTATATGATAAATGATGAAGATACACCGTAATACATATATTACTTTACAGGCAATTGAAACATTTCTAATGTGACTTAACATAAACCATAATGAATTTGTGACATATCACAGAAATGGTCTATAAGAGCATATCTCGTTCAACCCTGGGGGATGCATGGCATTTAAACGCTCTATCCAAAGTGTTTCTCTTTGGAGTATCTTTTTATCCCAGTGTCCCCCTCTTGGGTCACGGGGAACTGTTTCTAGAACTGTGAATGAGGCGCACTCTATGTTGTATCTATGGTAGAGGTCCAGGTGGTGGCTAACCGGGGTTACCATTTTTCCTCCAGAGGAGTAGTATATATGGTCATGCATCCTTTTTCTCAGTGCTCGGAAAGTCTTCCCAACATAGAATGCGCCGCATTCACACCTCATAAGGTATATGACACCCTGGGTGTCACAATTGGCATAAAACCTGGGATAGAACATTTGGCCATTAGGTAGTCTAAATTTGGTGCTCTAATGGACCCAGGGGCACATATCACATTTGCCACATTTGAAAATACCCCAAGGTTGTTGTCTTGTATCTGATCCGCTTAGATAATGACTGGCTGTCAGATGATTACGAATTGAGGGTGCCCTACGAAAGACTAGTTCAGGGGCTTCCTTAATGTATTTTGAAACAAAAGGGTCCTGCTGTAAAATATGCCAATGTTTCCCTATGATTTTATGCAGCTCTTGATGTTGTGTAGAGAACTGCGTAATGAATTTGACTGTTTTGTGTGGTGGCCGTCTATTAGGTTTGTAGAGTAAGGATTGTCGATCCTGTTTAAGAGCTTTGTTGTAGGCCTTACGCAAGAGGGTTTTGCTATACCCTCTGCACAAAAGCCTCGAACGTAGACCTGCTGCCTGCCTTTGGAAGTCTTCCATTCGTGTACAGTTACGTTTAAGGCGTATATATTGTGCATATGGAATGCTGCGTAGAAGTGTTGGAGGATGTGCACTGCTGCCGTGTAAGATTGTATTGCCTGCCGTTGGTTTACGGTAGAGATCTGTGGCCAGACAGGATTCCTGGTCTATAAATATCTTAAGATCCAGGAAACTAATAGTGGAGGGATGATATGACAGTGTAAGGGTTAGGTTGAAGGGGTTTATGTTGAGGTTCTGCACAAATTCCATGAGTTCACTCGCTGATCCTGTCCATATGATGAAGACATCATCTATGTATCGATACCAACACAGAATGTGCTGCATAAACCCCTCCAACCTTTCTGACTGCCATATCTCCCTCTCCCATCCCCCCAGGTACAGGTTCGCGTAGGCCGGTGCACAGCAAGTGCCCATAGCCACGCCCTGCACCTGGAGGTAATGGGTATCATCAAACACAAACCAGTTGTGTGTGAGAATGAAAAAGAGCAGCTCCAGTAGGAACTCATTAAAGTTCCATTTAGTGTTTGGTGCTTCCATAAGGAAGGAACGTATGATCTCAATTCCCTTGGTGTTGGGGATACTCGAATATAGTGCTTCCACATTGAGGGTCACCAAGAATGCCCCAGGGGGAACCTGGTGGCCCTCGATGTGTTTGAGCAGGTCTAAAGTGTCTCTGACATATGAGGGCAGGCTGACGACGTGTTGCATAAGGAAGAAGTCTATAAAGCGACTTGCGTTTTCACATAGGGCTCCAATCCCTGATATGATGGGTCATCCTGGCGGGTGGGTGAAATCCTTATGCACTTTAGGAAGTGCGTAAAAGGTTGCCACCCGTGGATGTTGAACATTGAGGTAGTCGTATGTTTCCTTGTCTATTAGAGAGAGAGAGAGATCTGTTTACACATTTCTACATAGTTATCACGCGTCATCAACACTACATTGCCCCCCTTGTCAGAGGGCTTGATTATCACATCTGTTTTATCTTTCAGGGACTGCAAACCTTTTTGTTGGAGGGAGATTGTGTTTATGGGGTTGATTAAATTGATGTATTTTGATTTCGCTTGTCACTGCATTCAGGAAGGCCCAGATATGTGGATTTGAAGCGAGGTCAGGGAAACGTTGGGATTTATTTTTGAACTTCATAGTTATACTTGGTTCACTATACTCTAGCGATTTTGGGGGGGTGTCTTGATTTGTTTCATTTTCTTCCAACAGAAAAATCAAATCCCTAAGAACTCTGAAGTCTTGCATTGTAAGATCTTTCATATTTTCGGTGAGTTCCTTATCTTGTTTACTTCTCACTCTTTCGGGATCATACATGAATTTGTAGGTCAAATTCCTACAGAATAGATATAGATCCTTAATCGTTAAATATTTATCTATATTCTGTGAGGGACAGAAACTAAGCCCTAGCTTCAGGACCTGTGTTTCCTCCCTCGACAGTATATATGGAGTAAGATTGATAATGCTCAGTTCGTCTGACTGCTGTTGGGAGATGGGATTGATCCTTGGTCCGACTCTCCTGAGGGAGTCGTCCCTCGGGTTATATGGGGATCCATGGTTCCCTGCCGCCCCACATTGGGGGGCTGGGTGCCCGGTAAAAAAATCCCCTGTGTGTTGGGTGGGGTACTATTCTTAGTGATCGAATTCCTGCATTGCTGTGTTGTGTTGGTTGTATGTGTTTTGAATATTTGGAGGGCTTGGGCTGCCAAGGGGCCCAAGTGTGTAGGTCTGCCATGTGTGTGAGTATTGGGTGTGCCAGGGCTATCACCAATGGGGCCACCACGTTGTGCACTGGAGGGAGGGGGAATTGAATTAGCTGCATTAGGTTGTACGCATATTATCATACCCATCACCATGAAAATCCCGCTTACGTCCACCCTTGTGGTTGTGTCCATGCCGAGATGTGGAGGGCCCGTTCGAATTCTGTTGGAAAGAAGAAGACATAGATGAATCGGATTCTGTACCCTCATCCCCTGTATAATAATACTGTTGTTCCCCGGGTGGGCCCCTACCACGTGGCCGCCTGCGTCCGGGAACGGAGGAGGGCCAGTGGTAGGCATAACCCTCGAGGAATGCAGTTTTATCCTTACAAAATTTAGATTGTTTCTTGGATACTATATCTTTATTCAATTTGTTCAGGTATTCCTTTAGTTCTTGATATTTGATCTCAAACTGAGGATGATCTTTAATTTTTTCATAAATTGTATTAGTTGTATTGAGTTCACCATCAATCATGTCCATATCTTTTTGGTGTTGAGACACCAATAGGGATATGAGTTTAAGACTGCACTTTGTTAATGTATCTTCCCATAGTTTTTTGAATTCAGTCGTAACCTCGAAGATTGAGGGAAACACTTGAACTCTAAGGCCCAAAGGACAGGCTTCCTCCTGTAAATAATATTTGAAAAATTCAATGTGCCAATAAAGGTTCGATTTCTTCTTGAGGAGTCTTTTTAATTTGGCCATATATTGAGTGAGGTTTACCTCAGATTGAGTTTCGAGGTTAGGCTGAGCTTGAAATTCTGACATTAACCCTGACCATGCCGCTCCCACAAAATCCATTTGTTTTTCTTAAGTTCACACTCTTCAAGCCTGTTTATAAAAAATACTAATCAAAAATCACTGCCATATATTCAATGTCAAAAGGCCACTGTGAAATTGCTATGGGTGCTCCCACCCCAATCGATCAATTGAACATAAAGACTAAATAAGTCCTAGCTGGGTGGCTACCAGGGACCTATATTGTGAAAAACCTGGTACCACGTCCCGAAATATGAATCAAGAGAAAAGAGTTTGGTTGGATAGCACCTGGGACTTTAGAGGTACCGTAAACAATAAACCCCAGAACGAGGCAGAAATATTCATTGGGAATTCAGCCTACCCATAAACTGCCTGATTTGTGCCCACCAGGTGGAACTCGACTTTGGCAAGGCTGCAGTGGCTGCACATGCAGCAGAGGGCTGTCAACGAGTACCTGTGTGAGTATGGCACAACGACACACTCAGGTTGGCTAGGCTTTTTTTACCCACGTCAAAGGCTGCTGATAAAGGATGTATGCACTGTACTGTCACCATTTGAGGAGGCCACAAGGATGGTGAGCTGTGAAAATGCATGTGTAATCTCCACTCTACAGGTATCTTCCCCAATTAACACCCTGTGTCAACAGGTACATTCAACACTATCCTTATTCAAACCTGCTACTGTAGACAAAGTTGCTAAACTCCTTTCTAACGCCCACCTAACCACCTGTCCCCTGGACCTTATTCCATCTCAAATACTATGGTCACCCTCTGACTCTATCCTACACTCTCTAACTTACAACTTCAATCTCTTCCTCTCGTCTGGCATTTTCCCTAATGCTCTAAAACATGCATTGGTCACCCCCATACTCAAAAAGCCATCCCTGGACCCTACCAATCTTAACAATCTACGCCCTATCTCCGTGCTCCCCTTTTCCTCCAAACTCCTCGAACACCTGGTCTAAAACCAACTGAGTGACCACCTTGTTAAGAATAACCTTCTTAAGAATAACCTTCTTGATCCCCTTCAACACTCCACATAAACTGCCCTTCTAGAACTCACAAATGATCTACTAACCGCAGAAACCAATGGACACTACTCTGTACTCCTACTTCTGGACCTTTCATCTGCCTTTTATACAGTTGACCACCCCCTCTTTACTCAAAAAACTTTACTCCCTCTGTGACTGTGCTCTTTGGTGGCTCTCATCCTACCTATCCCAACGCACCTTCAGTGTCACATACAATTCAACTTCCTCTTCTCCTCTTCCTTTCTCTGTCGGGGTCCCCTAAGGTTCTGTTCTTGGACCTCTCTTATTTTCAATATACACCTCTTCCCTGGGCCGGCTGATAGCCTCCCATGGCTTTCAATATCATTTCTAAGCTGACAACACGCAAATATACCTCTCCACCTCTCAACTCACTCCATCAGTCTCCTCACGCATCACTAACTTACTAGCAGACATATCTGCCTGGATGTCACACCACTTCCTCAAACTGAACTTGTCCAAAACCAAACTCATAATATTTCCTCCCCCACGTGCCTTTTCCCTTGACTTCTCCGTCAAGAGCAAGGGCACAACCATCCACCCATCCCCACATGTCAGGGTGCTTGGTGTTATCCTGGACTCTGAACTCTCCTTTTGGCCTCACATCCAATCACTTTCCAAGGCTTGCCGCCTCAACCTCCGCAAGATCTCTAAAATACGTCTCTTCTTAATCAATGAAACGACAATGCTCCTGATTCACTCCCTGGTCATCGCTTGCCTTGACTACTGCAACTCCCTCTTCATTGGCTTACCTTAAAATAGACTATCCCCCCTTCAGTCCATTATGAATGCTGCTGCCAGACTCATCCACCTTACAAAAGGCTCAGCGTCTGCCACCCCTCTCTGCCAATCCCTCCATTGGCTGCCACTCGCCCAATTAATTAAATTCGAAATACTAACAATAAGTTACAAAGCCATACACAACTCTGCTTCCAGCTACATCACTAGCCTAGTCTCAAAATACCAACCTAATCGTCCTCTTCGTTCCACCCAAGACCTCCTGCTCTCCAGCTCCCTCATAACCTCCTCCCATATTTGCCTCCAGGACTTCTCCCGAGCCTCTCCCATCCTCTGGAATTCCCTACCCCAATCTCACAGACTGTCCCCAAATCTATCCACTTTCACGTGATTCCTGAAACCTTTTCTCTTCAGAGAAGCCTATCCTGCCTCCACATAACAACTGCACTTTTATTTTCTTCATCAGCTCACCTCCCACAGTTATTGCCCTTTCGTATGACTTGACCCTCCCTTTTAGATTGTAAGCTCTAATGAGCAGGGCCCTCTGATTCTTCCTGTATTGAATTGTATTGTAATTGTACTGTCTGCCCTAATATTGTAAAGTGCTGCGCAAACTGTAGGCGATATATAAATCCTATATAATAATAATAATGTGTAGCACCTCCATAGTGAATAGGTGCTGTAGTGATAGATTTTTGCTAGGAGAGGCACATTTAGTCAGGCCTGACTGTTGTGCAGGCCTGATTGTTTTGATTTAGGCAGGGGAGTGGCTCAGGAAGAGCTGGAGGAAGGCACACCCCTTGGTTATTCCTCCCCTTTGGGTCCAGAAGGGTCTGGAAAAAGGGGATGGAAGAGGAGGTGGAACTTTTTGAGGTATCTTAAAGAGCCCTTACCAATCCCCAACCTGGATTGGCAGGGGGCAGGCCTCCTTAAATACTGTGGTCTGTCCAGCTGGGGGGAGGAGAGTGTCGGGTGGAAGAGTGGATATGTAGCAGAGGTTGCAGAGGCCTCACCTGGGAGACCCCAGTCTGGGGGGTGACCTTGAGGCCAGGGAGTTCGGGTGCAGCCAGGAGGAGAGAGAGATCCTGGAGCAGCACGAGGGAGCAGGAGAGCAACAGAGAGGCTACAGGAAAGGCTCTTTAAAGGATCCACCAGTGTCGGTGAGTGACAGACCCTGGGAGCTGGAGAAGAGGACTGGAGCAGGCTGGGAGGATACACTGGACAGTTTGTAAAGGTCAGAGGAGCCAGTCAGGGGAGCAGTTTCACTGGACAGTGAGGTAGGCTGGAGTGGCCTGGAAGAGGATGGGCTGGGAGCAGTAGTCCATCGAAACCCTGCTAGCATAATTGAACTTTGCTACATTGTAAGGGCCCATGGCCCTGGCCTATAATGGGTGGTCAGGAGGTCCTGCCAACAGGAAGACAGGTCTCACCATGTGCTAGCTAGGATGGAGGAAGATGTAATGAAGGTCTGATAAATTTCCCTTCAGGCCTTACTGTGAGGAAGCAAGTGTTGTGCAGGAGAGAGAAGGAGTGTATATAAGGAGGTGTATATAGCATGGTCCCATATCTTGATCTATTGGGCATCCCACAGTCATCACTACCCTATCCAAGTTTATTCCCTCAATAAAACAACAAGAACAAAGTACCGGCCTATTCTGTGATTTCGGATGAAAGGAAAAATGTGTGATTGAGGGCAGAGTGACAGGTGAACCACAACTACCAGCTACCCCTCTGGGGCCATTGGCTACACATGCATCAGTGACACAACCCCTGTTGTGTTCCTTTTGGAGCAGACTCTGCTTGGCATTATGGACAGGGCACTCAAGGCAGAGCAACAAGGGGTAGAGGAGGACTTCCTTTCCTCTCAAGGCTTTCTGCAGATACCATTCTTCCTACGCCACAGAACACACAAGAGGAGAGGGAGGAGGACGAGGGGGAGGAGGAGGATTCTGGCAGTTTTGGAGGCATTGAAGCAAAGGAAGACATACGTCAAACCTTAAGAGATGGTTTTCCATCCCCAGAACCCTTGGGAGTAGTAAGTGGCTGGGAGGAGGTAGTTTCAGATAATGTAATCCTCAGTGACCTCGAGGGGTCTGCTTCTCATGCCTCCGTAAACTTGCAGTGCATGGGCTCCCTCATGTTTCAAAGCCTGTGAAAGGACCCGAGAATACGTGGCATCAAGGCAAAGAATTACTATTGGTTGGCAACCCTTCTTGACTCCTGTTACAAGGGAAAAGTCTCAGAACTCATCCAGTCCCAACAGAGGAAGCAGAAGATGAAATCTCTTGAGGATACCTTAAAGAGGAGTTTATCTAATGCTTTTCCTGACCATGGTAGGTTACAGTGTCATGGAAAACGTAGTCCTCAAGAGAGGAGCGGCGGAGAAGGGGGCTTGCTAAGTTATGCATGTCACAATTTTTTTAGTCCTCGGTGCCCAGGGCTGTCAGCTTCTACATCCCAAACCGCAGCATCTACATCATATGGTGGGCGATTATCTAGGGGCAAAAACAGAGATGCAGAGCTTTCCAGTTGACGATCCACTGGGTTACTGGGTCATGAGAATAGACCACTGGCCAGAATTTGTCCAGTATGTAATTGAGTTGCTGGGCTCCGAACACACATTCAGTGCTGCCAGGGGATTTGATACTGATAATAGTGCGCGTCTGTCCAAAGACACCGTGGACCGGCTGACATTTATCAAAATGAATCAGTCTAGGATTACCAGTAGCCCCTGATGCCGATGTCACTGATTAAATGTTTTTGGGATGTGGAATCTCTGCAGGACATCCAGGCTGCCTAGCGTTGTGGGTATTGATTTCATCTGGAAATTTTTTTTTGGTGTAGGTTTCATGGGCACAATTAACACCGAAAATAACTAATTTTTTTCGCATCTGTTTTACAGGTGCATACAATTTCAATTTTTGACAGCAAGGCAATTCTTGCTTTCATCAAGAGTGCCTCTATAGATTTACGGTGTGAAGGAACCGCTGACATCCAAAGACCAATTTTTCCGCACCTGTTTGACAGGTGCATATCATTTCAATTTTTGACAGCAATGCCAATTCTTGCTTTCATCAAAAATACCTGTCAGGGCTGGGCCCAGCCCTCCCTTCTCAGAGATCAGGCTGCTCAGCTGTCGGTTAATTGCCAGCACTCACCATTCCACAGTAGCTCACCTGATGATCATATCCTGCTTGTTAGTCTGCCTTGCTGGCTACTTAAACTGCCTGGATCAGATCTCCTGTGCTTTCGCCTTGGTCAACATATCCAGATACTCTCTGCTGTGTTTCCTGTTAAAGACTTTGCCTGGCTGACTTCCCTTCTGGTTCCTGTTTGCTGCTTCTGAGTACGCTGATCTCTGGATTCCTGTTTACTGGCTTGGTCCGACTACTCGCTTTGTTTATCGAACCCTGGCTATGTTTTGACCATGTTTATTCTGTTTGTACTATTTTACCATTTTATTAAAAAGTATGATTTTTATTGCACTTCTGTCTCAGTCTGATTCATGGTTCCTGACAGTAGGCGAAGGCCATGAATTCAGAAGATGCAGGCAATCCACTTGCTGGTAACATTTTTTCCAGATTGGATGAGCAGGATCACCGCTTGGATGGGTTTGCCATAGCGTTACAGATGCTCCAGATTCACACTGCTCACCTGGATCCTCCCACTGTGGCTGTTCCGGTACAACCTGTGTTGCATGCAGTCCCTGCTGCTACTCCTGTCTCTGTGCAGGCACCCGCCTTGAATATTACCTCTATAAGAGTGAATTGAGGGCGATCCAGTGCAATGCAGAGGTTTTCTCAACCAGGTTGGGATGTGCTTTGAAATGCTGCCCCAGGCGTTTCCTATTGAGAGAAGCAAAGTAGGCTTTGTGATTTCTTTGCTTTCTGAGAGTGCTTTGCCTGGGCAAACCCTCTATGGGAGATGCAAAAACCCGTCGTCCTGAGTTACCCAGTTTGTGGCTTCCTTTAACCGGTTCCCGGCCACATACTGTATATTTACTGCTGCAGTGTGGCGCTGTAGCGCGAATCGCCGTATATAAGCGGCGGCTCGCACTTACGCAGTTAGCGGGTGGGAGTGCGCCGCTGGTGGCGCGCTCTTGTGCCCACCGCACTCTGCAGGGGTGTGCCCGCGGCTTGGGTGGACCCGATATCCGCCAGCGAGCCGCGATGACCTGGCAGAGAGAAAGAACTGGGAACCGCCGATGTAAACACGGCAGTTCCCCGCTCTGTCAGTGGGCATGTAAAAGTTCTACTGATCCCTGTTTCTGGGATCAGTTAGATCTCTTATGCCCATGGTAGCCCAGCCCCCTTACAATTAGAACACGCCTAGGGAACACAGTTAACCGCTAGATCTCCCCCTGCAGGTTAACCCCTTCACTGCCAATGACATTTATACAGTAATTAGTGGACATTTATGATCGCTGTATAAATGTCATTGCTCCCAAAAAAGTGTCCGACATGACCGCCCCAATATCAAAGTCCTGATAAAAATCGCAGATCGCCGCCATTACCAGTTAAAAAAAAGTAAAAACGCCAGAAATTAATTCTCATGGTTTGTAAATGCTGCAACTTTTGCGCAAACCAATCAATAAACGCCGATTGCGATTTTGTTTACCAAAAATATGAGGAAGAATATAAATCGTCCAAAACCGATGAATAAATTTGTTTTTTTATATATTTTTTTGGATTTGTATTTTTGCAAAAAGTAAGAAATACTTTTTTTGCTAAATTTTCGCTCTTTTTTTTCTTTATGGCGGTGATCAGAAATGACGCAGAGGTGATCAATTAGCACCAAAAGAAAGCTCTATTTGTGGGAAAAAAAAGGACGCAAATTTTGTTTGGGTACAACGTCGCACAACCGCGCAATTGTCAGTTAAAGCGACGCAGTGGCGAATCGCAAAAAGTGCTCTGGTCCTAACATGGGAAATCCTTCTGGGGGCGAAGTGATCAACCACTTGCTGACCACCTCACGTACATTTACTGCAGCAAGTTGGCTCCACTGCGCAGATCGCCATCTATAAACGGCGATCCGCACAGCCGCAGTTGCGGGCGGGCTCACGCCGCCGCCAGCACGCTCTCGTGCCCAACGCACTCTGCGGGAAAGTGGTTGCGGGTTGGGCGGACTCGATGTCCACTGGCAAAACGCGATCACCTTCTACAGAAGAAGAACAGGGAACCGCCGATGTAAACACGGCGGTTACACCTTAAAAATAGGTACATTTAAAAAAAAAAAATAGGTACATTTTATTCTATTATTGTATATCAGAGCATTATCTGTTTGCAATTAAACAGATACCTTTAGCAAACAGTATTATATTCTTAATTTTGGCTAGTTAAATTCTATATATAAAAAACCTCAAATCAACTTATTTTTATTTGGATATTCTCACCTCTATCCATGTCAGATCCACAGACAAATTAATACAACGAGCAGACGTTTTCCTGTCTTTGTCCACCAGAGGGGGTAAACCTCCCTGGGTGCTGAAAATAGCAGTAGACAAGAAGATATTAAGAATACTTCAAACTGTAAGAGATCAAAAGGAGGTAGATATTACTCCCCCAGATCTTTCTTACTAACAAAAATACAAATAATACAGAGTCTGCGAAAACTAGAGACTCCACTTGACATGATACAGAAAATGCTTCAAACTGTGAAAGATCCAAGGAAGGTAAATGTTACTACCTTAGATCAAATACTACTAACAGGAATACAAACATAAGAGGCCCCTTAGGAGCCTGATTTGTTCTTTACCTTCAGAGTTCCAGACCGAGATGTGTGTGTGTCCACTCATCAAAGCCAGCAGCAGTACAACCATGCTGCCGGCTACTGGGGATTATATACCCCCTCCAAACGAGCAGCGTCTGAAGTCACCGCTCAATTGCGGATGCCTATTGGGTGCTCTACTCCCCTCCATCCAATCAGTGCTAATTTGTTGTTCTGACCAATTAGGCCGCAATGGCGCGATATGTCCAATGCACACGAGCAAAGCCTTAGTGGCCATCTTTAGTTTTCCTATTGAGAATAGATTAAATGCAAGCGTTTGGGCAATGCAAATGCGCAGAGATAGCACACAAGCGAAGCCATAACAGCCATTTTGGGAAATCCCTGGCCAGATGTCCCTTACAAAGAGAGAAGAGGGCAAGCATAATAATTACGTCAGTAATCTTTTTAGACAAAGATAGAAGCAGAAAATGTACTGTTATATACCGCAAAAAGATAGAATACGTGTTTAATTCGCTAAGAATTTGAGCCTTGGCCATTTATTACTTTATAAGTAGTCAATTTGGGCTCAAACTATGTGATCCTAATAGAGGACTGCAGAACTTATTTAAAGTGATACAGTATCCAAATGGCAGTTTTTGGGCTACAAACTGTACGATCTGAGATAAAGAACTACAGATATTCATTTAAAGAGACACAGCATATAAAATGTATGCCTCTATGTATTTGTTTAAGTAGGATTCCTTTCTAGTAATGCTTGCTTAAAACCGCATATTATATATTCAGATGGACTGGTGGGGAACTATAGCACAAATGGCACCAATCAAGTCCTGTATATAGCCGGGCCAGGGTGGTGCCCCGGGCGTCCGTGTGATTGTCTGCCTATACCCTGAAGGCCACCACAATCTATGGCTCAAAAATATCCCACCCAAAGAAACCCAATGTCAGTGGGGGGTACCTTCAGCACCGCAACTAGTGCTGTCCAAAGGAAAGACAATAACAAATGAATACAAATTTGAACACAAATACAAATACAAATCAATATTTACAGGTCATATGAAGCAATATATTCAATATGGTTCCAGTGACTGGTTCTGCATGAACCCATCCGACAACTCCTAACAGAGTAGCAATTCATTAAATCAACCAGCAACTCCCCAAATTCCTAGAAGTGTGAATATGGAAGATATGGGATCAAAGGAAAGGCTTGAAACTACAAGCCTCATTCAACCCCAGATATTTTGTGGCAGAAAGATTAAAAAAAATTTGAATTCCTTTTGTAAAAGCAATTTATCACCTCCCCTATCATTGGGGGGGGGGGGGGGGGGC
>BLSH010094368.1:151983-167736 GCA_018402905.1 Glandirana rugosa
AACGCGTTAATATTCTAATTCTTGTTTTGATGTTCGAACTGGAAATAGTTTCTGTAACGATTTAAAAACTCCACTTGCCATTGAGACTATTGATGGGAGACCTCTACATTCTACCCATCTGACTCATGAGACTGCTCCATTGACCATGGCCGTAGGGGCTCTTCACCATGAGATAATCCAAGTAATTTCCTCACCTCATTTCCCGGTGGTTATTGGTTATCCTTGCTTACAGAGGCACAACCCCTATTTTGATCGGCTTCGTGCTGAGGTTCTTTCCTGGTTGCCACAATGCAGTAAGACATGTTTTCAGAAAGTGGCTAAGGTCTTGTGCACCTCTTCACTCTCCTCCCTATTGGAGGAGTACTGCAAAATTTAGCAATGTCTTTGATAAAGGTCAAGCTTGTAGTTTTGTTCTTAATCTTATAATTGCGCAATTAACCTTAACCACTTCAATACCAGGCACTTAGAACACTTACCACCCAGACCAATTTTCAGCTTTCATCGCTGTCGCATTTTGAATGACAATTGCGTGGTCATGCGTCGTTGTACCCAAACAAAATTTTATCATTTTGTTCCCGCAAATAGAGCTTTCTTTTGGTGGTATTTGATCATCTCTGCGGTTTTTATTTTTTTGCGCTACAAATAAAAAAAGACCTAAAATTTTGAAAAAAAAGCTTTTCTCTGTTTCTGTCACAAAACTTAGTGAATAAGTATGTTTTCACCATCACTGATGGGCACTGATGAGGCAGTACTGATTGGCACTGATGAGGCAGTACTGATTGGCACTGATGAGGTGGCACTGATGAGGTGGCACTAACGGACACTGATGATGAGGCACTTATATGCAGCACTGATAGGCGGTACTGATAGGCGGCACTGATAAGCAGCACTGACTGGCACTGATAGGTGACACTGATATGCAGCACTGATGGGTACTGATAAGCAACACTGACGGACACTCATAGGCGGAACTGATGGGAACTGATAGGTGGCACTGGGCACTGATAGGTGGCACTGATGGACACTGATAGGTGGCACTGATAGGTGGCACTGGTGGGCACTGATAGGTGGCACTGGTGGGTACTGGTGGGCACTGATAGGTGGTATTGGTGGGCACTGATAGGCGGCACTGAAAGAGGGCACTGCAAGGTGTCCATTCCCTGGTGGTCTAGGGCGTAATTGGCACTGAGTGCCAGCCATGTTGGGCATTATGCCCCTTACCTGGTCTAGTGTGGGCTCCCTGATCATCTCCCTGGTGGTCTAGGGGCGGCTCCCTGGTGGCCCTTGGGCGGGCTCCATGGTGGTCCAGTGTGGCGATCAGAGGGGGGCTGCGGTGATAAACACCCAGCACAGACCCCCCTGTCAGGAGAGCCGCTGATCGGCTCTCCTCTACTCGCGTCTGCAGATGCGACTAGTGGAAAATCAGATAAACGGCTCTTCCTGTTTACATTGTGATCAGCCATGATTGGTCACGGCTGATCATGTGGTAAAGAGCTTCCGATGGAAGCTATTTACTGAGATCGCTGCGATGCGCACCCCTGGGGGTGCGCAATCGTGGGTTATCCTGAGGACATCAATAGATGCCCAGTTAGGATAACAAAGCCACCCCCTGGCCGTCATTTGTCTATAGGCCGGGCGGGAAGTGGTTAAACCTGGTGCCATATCCCCTCGTGGCCGGGTTTACTATTTATCTGTCTCAGAGGATAAAGCCATGGAGGAGGATGTTGCCGATGCACTTTCTGGAGGATTCATTTGCAAATCTCATTTCCTGCCGCTGCTGGTTTCTTCTTTGTGAAAAAGAGGAGTGGTGAACTAAGACCTTGTATAGATTATAGGGGTCTCAATCGCTTCATGATTAAGAATACTTATCCGATTCCGTTGATTATGGAGTTATTTGACCGCCTCAAGGGAGCAACGGTTTTCACAAACCTTGATATGAGAGGGACATACAATCTCATGAGGATCAAGGAGGGAGATGAATGGAAACTGTGTTTAATACCAGGGCAGGCCATTATGAATACCTCATAATGCTGTTTGCTATTTGCAATGCTCCGGCAATTTTTCAGGAATTCATCAACGATATCCTTTGAGATTTGTTGCAGCAATGTGTGGTGGTTTGAGACACAAAAAAAGAAAAATGAAGCAAAAAGGGGGCGGACTTTTAAGGCTACCACTGAGATTCCAAATAGGAAAAAAGACAAAGTTTACATATAGTTAAAAAGCATATTTATTAAACTCATTAAAATATTTTAGTAAAATAAAAGGGGGAAAAAATACACAGCATTTAGGTATAGGATAAATACTGTTCCAAGTGAAGGTACATGAGGAGCTGAACATGGAAAAACATGTAGAAGGCCTGCAGATGGTATCCAGAAAGTCTGGCGACACACGTAGCGATCCTTCGGTGTTGACATTGACTATTTCGGTAGTTTGGCCTCCAACCACTAAGGACTGTTTAACCACTTCAGCTCCGGAAGGATTTCACACTTTAGGACCATAGCACTTTTTGAGATTCGGCACTGCGTCGCTTTTACTGACAATTGTGCGGTCATGCGACGTTGTACCCAAACTAAATTTGCGTCCTTTTTTCCCCACAAATAGAGCTTTCTTTTGGTGGTATTTGATCACAGCTGCGTCATTTCTGATCGCCGCTATAAACAAAAGAAGAGCGCCAATTTTGCAAAAAAACACAAATTTCTTACTTTTCGCTAAAATACAAATCCAAAAAAAAAAATATAAAAAAACATTTTTTTTCAATGGTTTTGGCCGATTTATATTCTTCCTCATATTTGTGATAAAAAAAATCGCAATCGGCGTTTATTGATTGGTTTGCGCAAACATTGCCGCGTTTATGGATGATGAGAATTCATTTCTGGGGTTTTTATTTTTTTTAAATGTTTTACTAGTAATGGCGGCGATCAGCGATTTTTAGCGGTACTGTGATATTGCAGCAGACATGTCGGACCATTTTGACACTTTTTTGGGACCACTGGCACTTATACAGCAATCAGTGCTATAAAAATGCATTGATTACTGTGTAAATGCCATTGACAGTGAAGGGGTTAACCTGGGGGGGGCGCTGTAAGAGTTAACTGTGTTCCCTGGGCGTGTTCTAACTGTATTAGTGTTTGACTGGCAGGGGAAGGGGAGTGATCATGGCTTCCATAGAGAGGAAGGCTGTGATCACAGTCTTTCCCCCTCTCACAGAACGGAGATCCGTGTTTACATGCACGGATCTCCGTTCTTTCACTGGGGGGGGGCAACGCGGGTAGCCGGTGGAGATCGAGTCCGCCCTACCCACTCCCTGGCCCCCCCGGATGCAGTGAGCGCGCCTCCGGCGGCGTGCGCTCACAGTGCACGATCTTGCAGCCGCCGTCATATGACGGCGATTTGCCTAATAGAGCCACTTTGTCGCCGTCAACCTGCGGTTGGCAAGTTGTTAAGACTTTCTGGATACCATCTGCAGGCCTTCTACATGTTTTTCCATGTTCAGCTCCTCATGTACCTTCACTTGGAGCATTATTTATCTTATACCTGAATGCTTTGTATTTTTTTTTTCCCTTTTTTTCTTTTTACTAAAATATTTTAGTGAATTTAATAAATATGCTCCTAACTATATGTAAACGTTGTCGTTTTTCCTATTTGGGATGTCAGTGGCAGCCTTAAAAGTCCGCCCCTTTTTTGCTTCTTTTTTTTTTTTTTTGTGTCTCTGGATGTGGCGCCACATTCTGCAGTATATGTTTAATTTTTTCTTTATTTTTACAATGTGTGGTGGTTTATGTCGATGATATCCTTACATATTCCAAGTCCCTAGAGAGCCACCACACAGATGTCTGCCATGTGCTTTAGAGGCTGAGAGATAATAAGCTGTATTGTAAATCAGAGAAGTGCGAGTTCCATTGTGAACAGGTTAAATTCTTGGATTATGTCATTTGCACTGCTGGTTTTTCAATGTACCCAGAGAAACTATCGGTAGATCTAAAGTGCCCCGACCCGTGGGTTTACGTCTGCTACAACATTTCCTTGGCTTTGCCAATTATTATCGGAAGTTTATTTGTAACTTCTCGTCTCTGGTCAAGCCCCTGACTGATATAACCAGAAAGGGCGGTAACCCACAGAATTAGTCTCCGGATTCCATTAAAGCCTTTGAGTCTCTCAAGGCTGCCTTTGTTCCAGCTCCTTTGTTGGCACATCCTGATCCCATGTTACCCTTCGTCCTTGAAGTTGATGCATCTGAGACTGGGGTTGGTGCCCTTCTGTCTCAACGTCTTACCTCTGAGAGTGCTATGCATCCTTGTGGTTACTTTTCCAAGAAATTGTCTCCTGCTGAATGCAATTACGAGATTGGGGACAGAGAGTTGTTAGCAATAATTTTAGCTCTTAAAGAATGGAGGCATCTCCTCGAGGGTACCACTGTGCTGGTTCTCATTTGACTGATCATAAGAGTCTCACATTCTTGTCTGAGGCTAAACGCCTATCTTTTTTTCTCAAGCTTCATTCGCATAGTCTCATTCTTACCCGGTTCTAAGAATGTAATGGCTGATGCATTGTCACAACAGTTTTCCTCCACTTCCAAGATGTAGTCGGTTCCTTTTCTTGTGATACCCCCTGATCGCATTCTGGCTACGGTTCATACTAGTCTCACATCACCTTTGGGTGTTAAAATTCTAGTCGCTCAGATCCATTCTCCTCCCGAGAAACATTGTGACCACTGCTTTCTCCCTGAGAGTCTATGACCTGCTGGGCTCCAGACTTACCATTCTTCCAAGGCTACTAACCACCCAGGGAAGAATCAACTAATTTAGGCTATTTCCCTACAATTCTGGTGGCCTAGTCTCCTCGGTGATGTAGCTGCTTTTGTAGCTGCTTGTTCAGTGTGTGCCCAGAGTAAGACACCACAACACCTTCCAGTGGGCATCCTAAAACCCATACCCAATGGAGAGAGGCCTTGAACCCACCTGTCTATGGGTGTTATTGTGGAGTTACCCAGCTCCCAGGGCAACACAGTTATCCTTATGGTGGTTGACCAGTTCTCAAAAATGTCACATTGTATTCTACTTAAGAAGTTGCTCACGTCCAAAGAACTGGACGATTTTTCGCTTACATGGATTACCCAAGGTTATTGTCTCAGACAGGTATAGCCAGTTTGTGTCCAGGTTTTGGCGAGCCTTTTGTGCACAGTTGGGAATTCAGCTTTCCTTCTCTTCTGCTATTACCCACAGAACGAGCCAACCAGTCCTTGGAACAGTTTCTACATTGCTATATTTCTGACCACCATAACGACTGGTCAGACCTCTTTCCTTGGGTGGAGTTTGCTCACAATAGTGCCATTAATATCACTTCCCAATTGTCTATGGAGAATTATAGTTTCCAACCATCCAAGTTGCCTGACTCATTTGTTCCTCAGAGAATTCCTGCGCTAGAGGAGCATCTCCGTGGTCTTCATTCCACTTGGGTACAGGTTCAAGAGTCCTTGCAACGTGCCAATGATAGGTACAGACTCCATGCTGCGCCTACCTGCACCTTCCTACCAAGTTGGGGAGAGGGTCTAGCTTTCATCTCGCAACCTCCAACTCTGTGTTCCCTCACTGAAGCTGGCACCACGGTTTATTGGGCCTTTCCGTATTCTCCGTAAGATCAACCCAGTGGCTTTGGACCTTCCTTCTAATATGTGTATTTCAAATGTATTCCATGTCTCCTTATTAAAACCTTTGGTAAGCAATCGCTTCACCATCTCGGTACCAAGTCCTCACCCAGTTCAGGTTGAGAACCAAGAGGAGTATGAAATACAATCTATCATTGACTCCCGTAGGTTCCTGTGGATGCATACAGTACCTGGTTCATTGGAAAGGGTACGGTCTGGAAGAGCGCTCTTGGGTCTCATCCTCGGAAGTACATGCTCCTGTTCTCCTCTGTGCTTTCCATAGATCTTTTCCCCTCAAATCTATTGGCCCTCCGAGGTGGAGGGGTCATTAAGGAGGGGGTACTGTCAGGGCTGGGCTCAGCCCTCCCTTCTCAGAGCTCAGGCTGCTCAGCTGTTGGTTAAATGCCAGCACTCACCATTCCACAGTGACTCACCTGATGATCATATCCTGCTCGTCAGCCAGCCTTGCTGGCTACTTAAACTGCCTGGATCAGATTCCCTGTGCCTTCACCTTGGTCAACATATCCAGATACTCTCTGCTGTGTTTTCCTGTTAAAGACTTTGCCTGGCTCACTTCCCTTCTGGTTCCTGATCCCGTTTGATGCTTCTGAGTACGCTGATCTTTGGATTCCTGTTTTACTGGCTTGGTCCGACTACCCGCTCTGGTTACTGAACCCTGGCTATGTTTTGACCACAAGAGAAAGGGAATGAAGCCGCTCAGGTGCAGGGTAACAAACATCCGGCCAACAGGTGCAGGTCCCATTCGTGATTTCAGGAGATCCACATTAAAGCAAGGAGATGACCGCACACATGCTGCACCGGTTTGCTGGAAAATGTTTGTAAATTTATTCAACAAGGTACATCACAAAGTGACAAGCATAATGACAGATACTGGCATGTCCATGGATGACAATGGGTTAACGCGTTTCACAGCGCTTACGTCTACTTATTCATAACCTACATGAATTGCCAAATGATCCTCAATTTATAGAGCCCAAAAAGCGGGCTAAGTAAAGCCACAGCTGTTCTGAGTGGATCATTAATGCTTAATGCACCGATTCAGCTGCCCCCAAACCTGTCTAGGAGGAGCCGAATCAGCGCTGAGAGTTAAAACCTCACAACAATCTATAAAAGCACATACATGCCCCAATACGATAGCCATGCAATCATGAGAAAAACTAAAGTGAAAAAGTGAAAAATTAATAAAAAATGTTTTTGCATAATGCTATACACATGATATAGAATGATCACTAGAAACTCTCTACATGAACAATGCATATATACATATATCAAAGAAAGGACTATGCAGGAACTTCAAAAAACATGAGTTTAAATGTGAAAATTGTAAATATACTCATATGGTGTGTCTATCAAATGCACAAACCCTTAAAATCATGTTGTCCTGCATAGGTATCTTGATAAACTTATTCGACCCGTGTATTACACGGTGCCAATGGCGAGATATACCCTATACTCAGGACCCCCTCTTAGCGTACACCCATATATAAGAGAATTAATGGACTAGAAAAAAAGGGGAAAAAAAAACCTATAATCTAAATGTGCGTTTGCTCTAATTGAATCATATACTTAAGAACTCTGTCTTCTCACAAGCGTTTATGAAAAATGACAACAAGGGATGCTAGTTGTCATAAAAGTGGGATACATCCCACTCGTGGTTCATGCCACTTGGAATTCTAGTGTGTAATTTAAAAATCCAGAAGACTTCCCTTCTGCACAAAACCCGAAAACGATCTCCACCGCGGGGACCAACACTGACTTTTTCTATCACCTGAACCTTCATGGAGGAGGTGTCCCCACCGTGTAGATTGTTAAAATGTCTAGCGACATTGGTGGACTTCAGGGTTCTGACATCCGCCAAATGCTCCCTGAACCTGTCTCTCAATCTTCTTGTGGTTCTGCCTACATATTGCATAGGGCACTGTGTACATGTGATGACGTATATGACATAGACAATATTACAATTGAAAAATTTCCCAATGGAATACTGCCTATTGTCCATTACTGAACAGAAAGAGTTGCCTTGAATTATGTATGCACATGAGGGGCAATCCCGAACCCCACATTTGTAATTACCCCGAAAATGAAGCCAGGTGGGTGATATCTGTGTGTGTCTATTAGGCTGAAAAAAGCTGGGAGATACATAGTTGCCAATCGTTTTTGCTCTTCTGGATACAATGGAAATACCATCATCCAGAAGGCTAGAACAAATGGGATCAGTGTTCAGTAAAGGGAGGTGTTTCTTGACTATCCTTTTAATGACTTTGAACTCCATACTATAGTTAAGAACAAGGGATGGACATCTGTGTCCCCCCTCCTGTAAACCAGATGGTGTTCTATTGTTTTTGGCTTTATAATGTTTATTTTTACTTGTATTCCTGTTATTAGTATTTTTACTTTTACTTTCCTCCCTGTTTCTACTGTTGTCCTCATCTGTACACTGACGTTGGCTACTATCTCGTCGCTTCACAGGACCCAGAAGAGATTCCCTGCGTTTTTTGGCCACAATATTGTATGCTCTGTTCAACATCCAAATAGGATAACCCCTCTGGCGAAAACGTTCATACAATTTCTCCGATTTCCTACGAAAAGCAGCATCACTACTGCATATTCGTCGGATGCGGAGGAATTGTCCCACCGGAATACCTCTAATAGTGTGGTGTGGGTGATCTGATGTAGCATGTAATAAACTGTTGCTAGATAAAGGCTTTCTGTATAAATCACAAACCACACGTCCTTCTTCAGAGGTGAGACAAACGTCTAAAAAGTTGACACTCGTGGGACTAGATGTCCCAGTAAACCTTAGATTGGACGTATTGGTATTGAGATAATCCAGAAATTGGTCCTACTAAACAATATAGGAGTTCTTTACAGCTTTTGATTGCAGAAGGTGCAGCAATTGGAGCCTTCACTCCCAAGGAGTCTGAGGCTCTCATTCCTGAACACCCGACCATGCCCATTTTCCATCACCTACCAAAAATTCATAAAGCCACTCGCCCACCTCCAGGGAGACCTATAGTGTCGGGTATAGGTTCTCTCAATGAGAGGTTGGGCGAGTGGCTTGATGCACAGCTCCAGCCCCTGGTACACACAGTACCGGGATACCTGAGAGATACTAATCACCTTCTGTCTATTATGGAACATCATAACTGGCACCATGACTAAATTTGGGTGTCTTGTGATGTGGTAAGTCTCTACTCCAGTATCCCTCATGATCTTGCTCTAGAGGCAGTTTCTTTTTGGCTAACTAAAGCCACAAATATGTCTCAAGAGATCCGCCTGTATGTCATTGAGGTTTTACAGTACCTGTTGTCACATAATTTCTTTCTGTTTGATGACACATATTATTTACAAAAGTGTGGCGCAGCCATGGGGGGAGCGAAATTTTCACCATCCCTAGCAAACTTATATATGGCCTGGTGGGAACGCTCCCATATTTTTGGGGAGAATAACCCGCTTGAGACCATATATTGTGTCGTACTACAGGTATATTGATGACCTGATTTTGATTTGTAGGAACCCCTTTTCTTGTGACCAATTTCTGGATTATCTCAATACCAATACGTCCAATCTAAGGTTTACTGGGACATCTAGTCCCACGAGTGTCAACTTTTTAGACGTTTGTCTCACCTCTGAAGAAGGACGTGTGGTTTGTGATTTATACAGAAAGCCTTTATCTGGCAACAGTTTATTACATGCGACATCAGGTCACCCACCCCACACTATTAGAGGTATTCTGGTGGGACAATTCCTCCGCATCCGACGAATATGCAGTAGTGATGCTGCTTTTCGAAGGGAATCAGAGAAATTGTATGAACGTTTTCGCCAGAGGGGTTATCCTATTTGGATGTTGAACAGAGCATACAATATTGTGGCCAAAAAACGCAGGGAATCTCTTCTGGGTCCTGTGAAGCGACGAGATAGTAGCCAACGTCAGTGTACAGATGAGGACAACAGTAGAAACAGGGAGGAAAGTAAAAGTAAAAATACTATTAACAGGAATACAAGTAAAAATAAACATTATAAAGCCAAAAACAATAGAACACCATCTGGTTTACAGGTGGGGGGACACAGATGTCCATCCCTTGTTCTTAACTATAGTATGGAGTTCAAAGTCATTAAAAGGATAGTCAAGAAACACCTCCCTTTACTGAACACTGATCCCATTTGTTCTAGCCTTCTGGATGATGGGATTTCCATTGTATCCAGAAGAGCAAAAACGATTGGCAACTATGTATCTCCCAGCTTTTTTCAGCCTAATAGACACACACAGATATCACCCACCTGGCTTCATTTTCGGGGTAATTACAAATGTGGGGTTCGGGATTGCCCCTCATGTGCATACATAATTCAAGGCAACTCTTTCTGTTCAGTAATGGACAATAGGCAGTATTCCATTGGGAAATGTTTCAATTGTAATACTGTCTATGTCATATACATCATCACATGTACACAGTGCCCTATGCAATATGTAGGCAGAACCACAAGAAGATTGAGAGACAGGTTCAGGGAGCATTTGGCGGATGTCAGAACCCTGAAGTCCACCAATGTCGCTAGACATTTTAACAATCTACACGGTGGGGACACCTCCTCCATGAAGGTTCAGGTGATAGAAAAAGTCAGTGTCGGTCCCCGCGGTGGAGATCGTTTTCGGGTTTTGTGCAGAAGGGAAGTCTTCTGGATTTTTAAATTACACACTAGAATTCCAAGTGGCATGAACCACGAGTGGGATGCATCCCACTTTTATGACAACTAGCATCCCTTGTTGTCATTTTTCATAAACGCTTGTGAGAAGACAGAGTTCTTAAGTATATGATGCAATTAGAGCAAACGCACATTTAGATTATAGGTTTTTTTTTCCCCTTTTTTTCTAGTCCATTAATTCTCTTATATATGGGTGTACGCTAAGAGGGGGTCCTGAGTATAGGGTATATCTCGCCATTGGCACAGTGTAATACACGGGTCAAATAAGTTTATCAAGATACCTATGCAGGACAACATGATTTTAAGGGTTTGTGCATTTGATAGACACACCATGTGAGTATATTTACAATTTTCACATTTAAACTCATGTTTTTTGAAGTTCCTGCATAGTCCTTTCTTTGATTTATGTATATATGCATTGTTCATGTAGAGAGTTTCTAGTGATCATTCTATATCATGTGTATAGCATTATGCAAAAACATTTTTTATTAATTTTTCACTTTTTCACTTTAGTTTTTCTCATGATTGCATGGCTATCGTATTGGGGCATGTATGTGCTTTTATAGATTGTTGTGAGGTTTTAACTCTCAGCGCTGATTCGGCTCCTCCTAGACAGGTCTGGGGGCAGCTGAATCGGTGCATTAAGCACTAATGATCCACTCAGAACAGCTGTGGCTTTACTTAGCCCGCTTTTTGGGCTCTATAAATTGAGGATCATTTGGCAATTCATGTAGGTTATGAATAAGCAGACGTAAGCGCTATGAAACGCGTTAACCCATTGTCATCCATGGACATGCCGGTATCTGTCATTATGCTTGTCACTTTGTGATGTACCTTGTTGAATAAATTTACAAACATTTTCCAGCAAACCGGTGCAGCATGTGTGCGGTCATCTCCTTGCTTTAATATGTTTTGACCACGTTTATTCTGTTTATAATATTTTACCATTTTATTACAAAGTGTGATTTTTACTGCACTTCTGTCTCAGTCTGATTCATGGTTCCTGACAGTACCTCTGTAGGGTTACAGCGTGAAGGCACATCCGACACCCAAAGACCAATTTTTCCGCATCTGTTTGACAGCTGCATATTATTTAAACTTTTTACAGCAAGGCATTTCTTGCTTTCATCAACAGTACCTCTATTGCAGTGCTTCTCAACCTCAGGCCTCAAGTACCCACAACAGGCCATGTTTTTGGAATTTCTCTTAGATAATATAGCTGTCCAAAATACCATTGACTCTGATTTAAAGTACTTGTGCAAGATAAAGAAAAACCTGCAAACATGGCCTGTTGGGGGTACTTGAGGACTGAGGTTGAGAACCACTGCTCTATATGATTATGGTGTGAAGGCACCTCCGACACCCAAAGACCAAGTTTTCCGCACCTGTTACTTCTATCCAAATTCTGCGGAAGAGACACCAGAATTTATACAAACAATCTCTTAACTTGTTCCCAGTGCACTACATTGTGGCCTCATCATATAGATTGGCTCCCCAAACCATTGTTTACAAAATAATAAAACTTGCAGGGAAATGTAATTTTTTTGGTCTTTATAAATGCAATTATTGCTGCAGCAGCTTCTATACACAGTACAGATGTACCACTTTACACACAGACTAAGGGGACCCCCAGGTACCATATTGAAAGGAATTTTTCATTTTTATTGTTATTTCCCATTTATATGCTTTCACTTTAAACATCAGTAAATCACTGCTTATTTAAAAATTACATTTTTTACAAGCTTTTTTTTCATTGATACATGTCCCCCAGGGCAATACCTGGACCACCATAACCATTGTATGCTCAATTACTTGAATATAAGCCTTCAAAATGGGCACATTTGATTTTTCCAGTTCGGGTCCCATAGACTTCAATGGGGTTCATTATTCGGTTCCGAACTTTTGTGATGTTCTGAAGTTCTGGTGCAAACCGAAAAGGAGGTTGTTCAGCCCATCCCTAGTGCAGCACCCTCCTAGGTAGGTGCTAGAACAGATTATAGTTTTGGTCTTTCTGCTTACCAGGAAGACTGTTAGGTAAAACTTTGAGGGCTCTCTGCCTACCAGGGAGCAGGATCTATTGGTTAGGTCTGCTCATTGTGTCCAGGTGCAGCTCAGCTTGTCAGACTGTCCCACACTGATCCCATAGGTAGGCATAATGGACAGTGAGAGGGGACCTGGCAATTGAGTGCACTGGCTTTGTTACAGTCTATTGGGTAATATTTTATATACATACACACAGTTTTTTTTTAATAATATGTAGGCTATGATTTATGGCCTAACACAGCAGGCAGGCAAGCTGCGTTACATATCAAAAGGGCCAGAGTTACTTGCAGGGGATCGTGAAATGTAGTTTTTCCTGATCAGACTTGAAAGGAATAGTACAAAAAGTATTTATTGATGGTAATTAAACTTGAGGGGGTATTCGTGGGAAATGGTGGCTTGTTTTACCTGGTAAACACTAATGTGAGGTTCTTTCCAGTAATTACAATTAGTCTTCTCACCTTCAAAAAGTATTTTGGGTTGACCTAGCAGAAACCCCCCCCCAAGGTCAGACTAGTATTTCAAGGGGAGGATTCAAGCTGGCAGTCATTCTTTCTTTCTCCATCAAGAGATGAGGATGACAGGAAAAACAGGGTTCTCTGGGAGGGAGGAGGGCGGCTGCCCTCTCCTCCACAGAGGTGGTCATGCAGCCTTGGGTGGTCGATCCAAGGGTACAGAGAGAGAGAGAAGCTGAATTCAGAGGTCCTGCAGAGCTGACTGGAAGGGAAACACCAGCAAGGATCTGATTCTTCCTGCTGTGAGTACAGATCTGTGTCTTTGGGGCCTGTCAAGTGAGGGCCATCCCTTCAGCTAGAAGAGTCAGTGGATGGGTGTCAGTAAAGGGGATGCCACAGAGTGTCCTGAAGATAATGTAGTGCATCAAGTCTGCTGCTAGTGAGAGCAAGAAGACTTAAAAGAGAAGTATGTTTTTTTTTTTTGGCCAGTTATACTTACCTAGGTGGATGCTGCATCTGTCCCCCGGCGCCTCTGCACTGAGAACCGAGCCATCGAACACCGCTGATGGCTCAGCTCTTCCTGAACGGAGAGTTGCTGACTGTCAATCAGCAGCTCTCTGCTCTGCTCCCCCATGCTCACTGAAGCGCTGAGCTGTGGAGGGTCAGGGAGCGGCCGTCTCAGGCTCTCAGCGGCTCGCTGAGAGGCTGAGACAGTGTCAGGCTAGGCACCTGGCGGATCCAGACTTCCATTGTCAGGATAACGTGGTGTCTGGACTGATTCCTTTGACATTTGCCTGTCATCCCTAACTTTGTTCCACAATTCAGTAAGTCATTAACCCAAGACATGTTTGCATGTTAGGGACAAAATAGTCTCCCTGGAGCCACCTTCAGATGGTGACTAGTTACACTCAGGGCCAGGACAAGGGGTGGGCAGGAGGTTGCCCTGAGTGCAATGGTTTATTGCAGCAATGGGGGCACCCTGACCCTAACCCTAAAGGAAGATGGGGGCACAGTTTGGCATCTTTGCCCTGGGCGCTGGATGACCTTGTCCCGGCACTGGTTACACCGGTCAACAAATTTTTACTTTTAGCCTTTTCAACCATATTTTTATTTTGACAGATTTATTTTTTAATTCTTGGAAAAAATACACTTGCAGATATTACAATATTGCAAAAAAAAAAAACAAACAAACATATTTCAACACAAGTAGCGATCATACCTCAGTCAGGTGTATCCCCATGACTGTTCTGTGAAACGTTGTTTGATAATATTTACTTGCATAATGATGTATTTACCAGGGTTATCCCAGATACGTATTAAATCAATGTAATAGAAAGTTGAAACCAAAACAGCAAAGTGAGGTCTGTTGAGCATTATAGGGTGATGGATTCCTCAACACACAAATTCTATCATATACATGGAATGGATTCCAGCGATTGCTCAGATTTATACTTCTCTGACAAGTGACAAGGAGGACATGACTTTTGGAGATGATTCTTTGAGAATTCCAGTGGTAAAACATCACTATCACTTCAGCAGCGGTATGTACAATATATATGAGTAGATCTAACATATGAAACACCTTTATATGGAAAAAGATAGGGGCTTGTTTATACTTGTGGCTCTCATCTCCTCACTGCCTGTTTTAACCCTCAAAATTAGGACCCATTGTACCGCAAACACATGCGTTGCACACGGATGCAGGGCAGTTGCTGTGCAGTAACATTCACCTAATGCAGAACACAAAAGGGGGTTAATATTTGCTGTGGCTGTGAAGCAAGGCATCATGGCCATGGCATGTGTACAGTCCTCAGTGGCTACATACCCATAGCTAGGTGGGTGGTCAGGGGGCGGTAAAACCACAGCCCAACTAGACATGTGCAATTGAAATTCAGACGCATTCGAAATAATGATGAAAAAACAGATGGAATTCGAATTGATTCAAATAGCTTTCGTATCAATTCGAATAGTTTTTGAATTTATTTTGAATGGTTTTCGAATTCGAATAGATTTCGAATTTCAATTTGCAAGGTTTCGAATTTGAATTCGAATAGTTTTCAAATTAAAATTTGAATAGTTTTCAAATTTGAATAGTTTTTCCATTTCCAAAGAGAATAAAATAGAATATAAATTAATGGAATAGAATATAAAAAAAATATATAATATAATAGAAAAGAATATAACAGAAAAAAAAGAATAGAATATCATAGAGTAAAACAGAACAAAATAAAAAAATAAATACACAGAATAGAATAGAATAAAATGGATAGAATAGAATAGAATAAAAAAATAATAAAATAAAAAGAATGTAACCATCTGCTGAAATTCAAATGTCAAATAGAATACATTTGAATTTGAACACATAAGAAAAAAAAGAATAGAATATACTATAATAGAATAGAAAAGAATATAATTTAAAGAAAAAAAAACAATAGCATAGTATAGAAAGAATATAACAATTTCCTAAAATTCAAATAGACTCAATTCGAATTTGAATAGAATAAAAAATAATAGATTAGAATAGATTAGAAAATAACAGAATAGTATAGTAAAAACAAAAGAATAGAATAGAATAGTGATGGGCCAAACAAAAAATTTGTGCGAACACGCAAACCCTATTAAAATCAATGGGACTCGAACATGAAAAATCAAAAGTGCTCATTTTAAAGGCTTATGTGCAAGTTATTTCCATAAATAGTGTATGGGGACCTGGGTCCTGCCCTAGGGAGCAGTGATTTTAATAATAATTATTACAATAATTGAATACTCTCCAACCTGATGGAATGAATGTAGAAATCGATCTAAACTGTTTTATTACTGATTTTTAACCAATAGGAATTATTATTAATTTTAACCATATTATGAGTACCATTTTTCCCCTTCCTGAAGTTT
>BLSH010094381.1:14966-33572 GCA_018402905.1 Glandirana rugosa
TATGAGGGTTTTCTGTAAAAATGGATGTCCATTCGGACATTATTCCGAATGGACATCCATTTTACTTATAGGGGATTTGGACATGTCAAATCCTCTATAAGGGGGACGTTCGTCCGCGACTGCAGTGCCGCGTAGGCACTACAGGGCCACTTCCGGGCCACGTATCGCGACCTGGAACGGCCTTTCAGGTGGCCCAGGTTTAGGGGATATTCATTTTACCTACAGGTAAGCCTTATTACAGGCTTACCTGTAGGTAAAAATGTCTTTTGGGAGTATACAACCGTTTTAATACAGTTACAGCAACAGGTTTTTTATTGTCTTTTGGGATAAAAGTTATACCTACATGTATAAAAGTTGATCATTTAAAGATACCTGTCAGTGTTATATGCTTTGTCTCAACCCTCTAAAGTTACATTCGCACAGGCAATTAGCAGACCCTGTGCATTCCAGCGGGAAGAGTCTGTGCATTCTTGCATCTGAAATGAGATGCGTGTCTAATGACAGGCTGATGGCGACCGCAGCTATCCGCGACTGTTCATAGAGCCAGTGATTTCCTGTGCTAATCAAATAGAAACTTCAGCGCCAAAGGAAAGCAATATATGCAATCATTACAAGATAGTGATAACATTTTGCCAGTATCGCAAATATATGGATGGATAATAATGCTACACCGCGCTAATGCATATGACCATACTCTTATAGTTATATAAAAACAAGTCCATAAATACAGTCCCAATGCAGGTGAGATGAAGTGCTCAGTGCCAAGATCTTAAAAGGTGCTGTAATTGTGCTTGGACTGGGTGCCCCACATAGATATGCACTCACCCCAATTCAGTGACCCACCATCTCTAGTGCATCTCAACGCATTTGACCGCACCAGAGATGGTGGGTCACTGAATTGGGGTGAGTGCATATCTATGTGGGGCACCCAGTCCAAGCACAATTACAGCACCTTTTAAGATCTTGGCACTGAGCACTTCATCTCACCTGCATTGGGACTGTATTTATGGAGTTTTGTTTATATAACTATAAGAGTATGGTCATATGCATTAGCGCGGTGTAGCATTACTATCCATCAGTGATTTCCTGTGGTTAGGGACAAATAATCCTGGCTGGACATATTATATGCGAGTCACCACTGGCTGTGCAAACAGTTACAGATAACTGCAGCCTCCATTAGCCTGTCATTGCGCATACATCTTATTCCAGCCCCAGTAATCCGTAGATCTTTGCCTCTGGAATTTGCAGAGTATGCTAATTGCTTGTGTGGATATAACCTAACTGCCACTTTTGCTGGACAGCTTGGTCTGTTAAAAGAAGTTGAAAAATAATAGACTTACTGGTGGGATCACCAGGTGAAAATTAAAAAAATAGCCTAAAAAAAAAAAAGAAAACTAATGTAGCTTTAAGTCATGGTATACTTGAATTCATTTGCACTACCCTCTGGTTACAGGTAAGGTTGCTACCTGGAGAGTATGCTAATTGCTTGTGTGGATATAACCTAACTGCCACTTTTGCTGGACAGCTTGGTCTGTTAAAAGAAGTTGAAAAATAATAGACTTACTGGTGGGATTACCAGGTGAAAATTAAAAAAATAGCCTAAAAAAAAAAGAAAACTAATGTAGCTTTAAGTCATGGTATACTTGAATTCATTTGCACTACCCCCTGGTTGCAGGTAAGGTTGCTACCTGGATGGTAAAAACAAGATTCATTAGCAATTATATTATTAATAGGAAAGAGATCAAGCAACTGACATGTTTTCCCCCGAAAAAATGACAATCTAAGTATTGAAGTACAAAGAGCTAGAATAGACACCTGGAGTGAAATTTAGGGTCCTTTCACACATGCGGAGCCCGTTTTGACGGGCTCCGCTCCTCAGCGGGGATCCATCTGTTGATCCCCGCTGAGCCGACGGATGACAGGACAGTCTCTGCACTAAGTGCAGAGACTGACCTGTCAGAGCTCCATTCTCCTCTATGGAGAATCGGATGAGCACAGACCGTCTGTCCGTGCTCATCCGATCCGATCCGCCAGGCGGATGGAAAATAGGGCTTCCATCCGTCTATTTCTGGCGGATCGGGTGTCAGCGGACATGTCCCCGCTGACATCCGCCGTTCCATAGAGCACAATGGAGCGTCCGTTTGGGTCTGCCTGAAAAAAATGACAGGCGGACCCAAACGGACCGTATGTGTGAAAGGACCCTTACTAAAACTGGAGCACTCAGGATCTGGTGCAGCTTTGCATAGTACCCAATCAGCTTCTAACTTCAGCTTGCTCAATTAAGCTTAAGTATGAAGATTAAAGTGATACTAAAGTCTTGTATTTTTTTTTTTTTTAATTACAAACATGTTATACATACCTGCTCTGTGCAGTGGATTTGCACAAAGCAGCCCAGATCTTCCTCTTCTCTGGTTCCTCTTCGGTGCTCCTGGCCCCTCCCTCCTGTTGAGCGCCCCCACAACAAGCAGCTTGCTATGGGGCACCTGAGCTGAGCCGAGCTGCAGCTCCGTGTCCATTCAGACTCGGAGCTGCGGCCCAGCCCCGCCCCTTTTCTCTTCTCATTGGCTGACTGACTTTGATTGACAGCAACAGGAGCCAGTAGTGCTGTGCTGCTGCCTCAGCCAATGAGGAGGGGAGTCCCGTGCAGCCAAGACACTCCTATAACATCACTGGATCTAGATGGGGCTCGGGTAAGTATGGGGGGGTGGCTGAGAGGGGCTGCTGCACACAGACTGCTTTTTATCTTAATGCATAGAATGCTTTTCCGATAAAAAAAAAACCTTTTACAATCACTTTAAGTCTAGCTATGAGGTCAGACAGGGCACTTTTCCTTCCCCCACCTTAGCTGTCCGACAACGCAGCTAGCAAGGAGATGACTGCTTTGACAGACAACACTTTTCTCCAAGTATTTGCCCAAGATGGGACTCTCATGAGGAATGTAGTGGGCTTGTGAGATAAAATGTTCCAGACAAGCGGACAAATGCCAAGAGGTGGAGAAAGTATTGTTTGTCAAAGCAACCATCTCCTTGCTAGTTCAGTTGTCAGGTGGCTATGATGAAGGGAAGAGTGGTGCTCTGTCCGACCTCACACCTAGGCTAAAGCTGGCCATAGATGAATTGAGAGTCCTTGCTGACCCGGACAGATTTTGATCCTTGTGTGTTCACTCCTGCTCTACAGAAGTCAATTGGAGTGGTCTCTGTTTTTTTTTTTTTTTTTTTTCCCTACATGATCTGGTATTGAAACTCCTTCTTCTCTTATTCTTGTTTATATGTGCAAGAAAAAAAAAATCAAGAAAATGGGCAGCATGCTGGACAATCTTCAACACAGCAACAATATGAAATATATAAATATTCCCATGACACATTAAACACCTGTTTCTTTTCATCCCTAAAAGTCAGTTCATGTGACACAGATGTAAGAAATAATCCTGCATCCAAAAAGCATTATTGGTTCACATATATGCAAATTTGGATGCGTTTTGAACCACATCCGATTCGCACGACATGTAAACTGAACTGACTTTCTAAGGAGAGGTTAACATATGTCCAGGCTGGCCGCAGTTTGTTTTTAAAAAGAGTCCTGTACGTTTTTCAGTCTGGTTCAGTTGCAAATTCAACGGTCATACACTGTAAAAATTTGCACTTGAATCGCACCTGAACCAGTGAACGAAACTGATTTTTTTAAAAAAAAGCAAAGAAACCGTGCCTGGGCATATGTGAACCGAGTCTAATCTAGAAAAGGGATATAATACAGAGGGGGTTGAGAAGACACATGAAAAAGTGTTAAAGCCTAATTGCAGCTAAATAAAAAAAAACGGAAAAATCAGTACAAGGGACACAATTTACAGTCTGTAGGATGTGCCTCTTGTGCTGATTCTTCTTCTTTTAGTTAAAATCCTCCTCTGTCTTGCCCCTCACCCCTGCTGCCATCATCTTCTGGTTGGGTGGGGGTCAATACAACTAAGGGGCTGTCCTACGCTCTCATGAAGATAGCCTGACTATTCCTGTCCTTCCTACCCAGCTGCTCCATTCATAGAAGCCATACTACAGCTTTTATGAATAAAACTTGATCTATGAATGGAGGGCGCAGAGCTATCAAGCATCCACCGGTCCTTCATTCGTAGATTCTGTTTCAGGCTTCATTCACGCTTGTGTGACTTGTCATGCAACTTTGGACAATAAAGTCACACCCAATGTTTTTCAGTGACAACTGTTCAAACACGACCGATTTAAAGTCGCAGCGACTTTACAAAGGTTCCGGCACTACGTTGGTCTGACTTTCATGCAGGGCTGTCTGAATGCTAGGGCACCCTTGGCCACTGCCCAGGGGCCCCAGGTGCATGGGGGTCCCATGATAATCTTACATTACATCATACTTGCCAACTGTTCCTGATCTGCTGGGATAGTAACTACTAAGCTTCCCCAGGATTGCCAGTGTCCCGGAACCTCTACTTTGCCCTCCTGATCCCCCTCCCCCCCATACTGTGCCCTTTGTGTTGTTTTAGTCTTTTATTTATGGCATGTTTTTTATTGATTCAAATTGATTTTATTGAAAGTACTAATAAATATATGTTTAATTCGATCAACTATTTATACTTTAATTCTTCAGAGTATGTGCATAAATTTGGGGCAGTCTGCTAGGGACCTCAGTGCATTACTTTGCCCATTGCCCCATGATGCTATTAAGACAGCCCTGCTTTCTTGCAACTTGAGCGCCATAGACTGCAGTGTAAACCCTAAAAGTCTCATGAAAGTTGCACCTGAATGTTATACATGCGACAGTTGTGCAACAGTTGTCCATTATCATTGGTCAAAGCCAAAGTCGCAGGCGCTTTTTTGGACGACAAGCCTCACGTAATGCGATTTGCTGCGACTGCCACATGATAAATCGCGTGACAAACGCAGCAAAACTGCACTGCATTTCAGGTGCCATGAAAAGTAATGGCACCCGAACCTACGTTTTTCCATTGTAGTCTGTTTTGAGATCACAGGCAGAATCGCAGTAATTCTGCCACGATCCCAAAACATCAAGGTGTGAATGGAGCCTTAACTAAGGATTATATGCCTGCGTGTGAATTGCACGTTGTTTTCTGCACACGCAGCAGAAATGCACAGCTGTTTAATTCTTAATGACACCCCCACGCACTGAAAAAAAACAGCGACACTATGCAGATTCTGTGCCGCTGTGGTTTAGGTGCAGGGACCTTTTCCCTGTGTTTCTCACAGGCTCAAAGGAATGGGCTGCTGTGCCCACCCAACCGTGGCCACAGGGGAACCATGTACACATGATGTTCTATTGGTTTTATGTGTTTCCTGGAAAATATTACGTATTTTTATATATTGCAAACTCAAGCTGACAGTGTATATATATATATATATATTTTTTTTTTTTTATGTGAATGGGGGGAAGGGTTTAAGACTAGAACTTATAATATGATGTTATAACATAGAGATCCCTATGAAAAGGATTTTACCCTGAAAGGCATTGGGAATGGTTGTGCAATGCTCAGAAGTGGTCTGGCAGTGTGGTTGCTGCCATCTGCAGTGCTTTGATTGGCTGATGTAATAATAAAGAGTTGTTTATGTTAGATTACAATGTATACAAACACATTTGACTACAATACACACGAAGGAAGCCTGGAAGAGGGTAGACAGAAACACAGAGCAGCATACTGATTGGAAGGAGTAAGGTCACATGACTGCCTGCATCACAACAGGGAAGTGAATGTTGATTGATCACTAAGAAGGGAAACTGCCAGCAGATCTGGAGAATTATAGACGGCCATAGAAAGGTACAGGGCAGGACACTGCTAATGGATTTTATGCACTGAGAAGAAAGGGAGATGTTAAGAGAGGGAGACTGCATGGGATGAGTTAGACTGGTCAGTATGGTAGTGCTTACAGGGTTCATCTGGGCAGCCTATTCATTTAAATGAATGAAGAAGTCCCAGACCCTTTTGTAAAATCGTGCCACACCAAACTGCGTGGTTGTCGATTAAGAATTTATGATGTCATAGGAATTATAGTTCATTCAATGGGCATACATGTTGGCAGGATTGTAGGGGATTCACCGTCCATTCCAGTTGGTGTGACAGACCAGGAATTTCCTTGCTTGTCAATCATGCTGATTAAGGATGGGCTCAGGCGTGTTCACAAGTGCACATACCCGAGCCCGCCGGTAAGTGAACCCTGCACTGTGCCAATCACAGGCAGTGAGACATTTTCCCGATGCTCAGCTGCAGCGATCGGGGAATGTCTCATTGCCTCTTATTAGCGCAGTGCAGGGTTCACTTCCCGGCATGCTCGGGCACGTGCACTTGTGAACACGCCTGAGCCCATCCTTAATGCTGACATATCATGGTGTGGGCCCAGACTTGGAGAGTCCTGATCTGTCAAACAATTTGGCTAGATTACAGTGATTGTAAAATCTTGTTGTTTTTTTTTTTTATAACAAACTTTCCCCCTCTGTGCAGTTGGTTTTGCACAGAGCAACCCGGATCCTCCTCTTCTCGGGTCCCTCTTTGCTACTCCTGAGTCCTGACCCCTGGCACGTCAATAGAAGAAATGGCACCCTGGGCTGCTCTGGGTGCCGATTCTTCAGTGCGCATGTGCTGCTGACGTTGGCACATGCAGATACAGGGGATATCTCCTAAACCGTACAGGTTTAGGAGATATTCCCGGGATCTACAGGAAAGCCTTATTGTAGGCTTACCTGTAGTTTAAAGTGGTTGTCATGAGTTGACAACCACTTTAATGGGCTGGACAGACCAGGGGTCTCAGATGCCCGAGTCCTTCCACTGCAGCCAGCGGTGATGTAATTACGTTGCTGCTGGTAAGAACAGAGCCACAGCAGGTATGTCACATGACTGGGGCAGGTAACCAGCCACCAGTCTTACAAACAGTATTTAAAGGACATGGTGCCCTTATTATTTAGGATGAAATTAATTATATTGTGATGCCTGAAGCATTACATTCATATTTGCTAAAAGTAAGCGCTAAACTTTGTTATTTGTAATATTTGCAATCCTTATTGCTTACACTATGCATAAACATTTCCTCCCAGAGTTCAACTTTAGTATCACCTTCCCTACTGACACCTATGCAATTCACCAAAATGGCAAATCTATACCAAAATCGATTTATTTTCACTGAAATGTCAGGGAAATTCTCAGTTTTGCTCATCCCTTCTATGTAATTGTGATTATTTAAATTTGCTGCATGCCATCACACCATGGGGAAAATAATTATTTGATCCCCTGCAGGTTTTATAAGTTTGCACACTTACAAAGAAATGAAGGGTCTATCATTTTTATCATAGGGTTGTTTTAAATGATAGAGACAGAATATCAACAAAAAATCCTGGAAAAAAAAAAACACAGGATACAAATGTTATAAATTGAGTTGCAGTTCAATGAGTAAAATACATATTTGATCCCCAAGCAAAAAGTGACTTAGTACTTGGTGGAGAAAGCCTTGTGGGCAAGCACAGAGGTCAGACGTTTCTTGTAGTTGGTTTCCAGGTTTGCACACATTTCAGGGTGGATTTTGGTCCACTCTTCCTTACAGATCTTCTCTAAATCCTTAAAATGTTACTAAACCCAGGACCCTGCATTCACTATAACTGGTCTCCCACAGTACACAGAACATTGAAATGCAATAATTTTAGTAAATATAAACTGCTAAATACCTTTTCTCGTCAGCAGTATATGGCAGTCTTGTGACTTCTATCAGTGCCTGGTTAAAGCTTGTAGGACCTGCTGTCCTATCATGGCCCCTTTTATACACATAATGAGTTGTTGTTAGGAGCGCCTTCTTAAATTGACACATACTGTAGCCAGTCTGTGGGAGCCAGAATTATTGATGGTTGGTAGGGGATCAAGTACTTATTTTACTCACTAAGACCCCTTTCACACTGAGGCAGTTTTCAGGCACTTTAGCGCTAAAAATAGCAACTGTAAAGTGCCTGAAAACTGGCTCCCAATGCTGCCCGAGTGGTTTCACGCTGAAGTGGTGCGCTTGCAGGATGGGAGATGCAAGCAGCATCTTTGGAGCGGTTTGGGAGCGGTGTATACCCCAGTGTGAAAGCTGCCTATACTGCAACTCAAATTGATAACATTTGTGTTGTGTTTATTTTCTGGATTTGTGGTTGGTATTCTGTCTCTATCATTTAAAATACACCTCTAATAACAATTATAGACCCTTCATTTCTTTGTAAGTGGGCAAACTTACAAAATCTGCAGGGGATCAAATCATTTTTTTTTTCACTTTAAGACCCCTTTCACACTGAGATGCTTTACAGGCGCTATTTAGCTAAAATTAGTGCCTGTAAAGTGCCTCAAAAGTCACTCCCCATCCACCCCAATGTGAAAGCCTGAGTGCTTTTACACTGGGGCAGTGCGCTTGCAGGACATTACAAAAAGTCCTGCAAGCCGCATCTTTGGAGCGGTGCGGTGAGTGGTAATACATAGCTCCTCCACCGCCCCTGCCCATTGAAAACAATGGGGTAGCGCTTCCGAAGCGGCTGCACACCGCTTTGGAAGTGCGGAGAGCTGGCACTTTTAACCCCGTTTTAACCCCTTGTGGGGGGTTAAAAGTGCACCGCTCCCGCCACCTTAGCGCTGCTGTAACAGCGGAAAATCCCAGCTGAAACTAGCGGAGATTTAATGCTAATGCCCCACTGCCCCCAGTGTGAAAGTGCCCTTAGTCTGAGGAGGATTTGGATTTGTGCAGACTGAGGCACTCATCTTTGTCCAGTACCGTGCATGAGATTAGATGTACAAACTGTTTATAAATTTGTTCTGTCATTGGTCTGTGAGCAGATTATGTCATAAACCTCTTCCTTTGCATGCTCACCATAAAATAGATCTCCCAATTATTACAATAAAAGCTAAACACACAGTTTAAATACATATACATTAGCTCTTTTACTTGCCACAGGATTCATTTTCATCCATCTATTCTTGAGAGTTACACAGCCCTACTATAGATCAAGCCAGCCTCAATACCTAACTTCTGTACTGCAATTAGGAAACAGAGAAAGGTCGCTTCCAAGCCCCAACCTGTGGTAGGACAGTGAAGGACAAGTACAGACTGGTGAGGTTATCTTTCTACTCTCTGGCACAGCACAGTATGCCAAAAGCAGACATTTTTTTTTTACACTTCAAGTGGAGTTCTACCCATAAGTGGAAGCTTTGCTTACCTGCCTCATCCACCCCTCATTTGGGACCTTTCGGAGGGGAGCGATTACCTGTTTTTGAGAGGCTTCAGTGCCGGCTTCCCTTACTACGAATGGCAGCAGCACCTGAGAGCCGATGGAAACATCGGCTGGGGTGCCAACATTGCTGGATTCCAGGACAGATAAGTGTCCTAAAAGTCAGCAACTACAGTATGTATACTCTGCTTTCAGTACATATATATGTTTATAGGTAATCTTTACGTGATGCCTTCTTTATTAGACAAGTATACTTATACGTATTTAATATTTTTTTGTCATGTGGCTCATCTTCAGTTATCAAATGGTTGAAAATGATGGTAATCTCAATAAGACAGCAGCTGGAAGCCAATAATGGCGCTGTGTAAAATATAAAAGCTTATATATATTTTTTTAATAGTGACTATCCTTTTAACAAATATTATTCCATTCAGTATTTACAGTACACGAAACCCAATCTTATATGTGATTAGAGTTAACGCTAACATGTAACATGCCATTTATGCACAATATATTCTTCATATCAGGAAGCTGGATAGCAATCCAGCAGGGTCAGTTACTTTTTGTTACTGTAGCCATCAGCACTTTACTTTGTATTACTCAGCCTAAAAAACAGCTACTGTTGCCATATCTTCATGTTGCTGAACAAAACATTTTTTGAATTAGCAACAGAAAGTTTTGTTTATATTGGTCTTTTGCTGATTAAAGTGAAACATGCACAGAACTAGAGACGGAGTGCTATTGCTTGCCTCTACCTAAAGTGTTACTAAACCCAGGACCTTGCATTCACTATATCTGGTCTCCCACAGTACACAGGACAATAGTTTTAGTAAATATAAACTGCTAAATACCCTTTCTCATCAGCAGTATATAGCAGTCTTGTGACATCTATCAGTGTCCAGTGACCACTGGTTAACGCTTGTAAGAGGAGTTTTCATTCTCCTCTCACTGTCCTATGAGGCTGACCCCTGATTCTCTGTCCGGACAGCCCTGTGCCAATCACATGCACCCTCCCCCCAAAAAAAACCTCTCTGGCAATACACACCAAACTGAGTATGTGCAGTTCCCCCAAGGCTCTGTACTAACAGAATATGGATTGAGGACAGTAAAAGAAGGGGAGGACAGGAGCAAACAGTCTTTTTACACAGTAAGGAGGATTAACCCCTTAGGTTCCACATTGAGTATAACAAGCATGCTTTACTGCTTATACAGACTGATTTTACTATTATGGGTTTAGTAACACTTTAAGCTCTCTTTCACACTGGTGCGCTTTTGCCACACTTTTCCAGGGTGACAAAAGCATATGAAAACTATTCCCCATTAAATCTTATGTAATTGTTCACACTGCAGTTCCGCTGCGATTTCAGAAGTCCTGCATGCTGCATTTTTGGTGCAGTCATTCAAAAAGGCACCTACCATTGTAACTAAATGAGAAAACATCAAAAGCCCTTGAGCCTTTTCCACTCCTCTAGACCTACACCACTTTTAGCTCTCTGCTTCATTACTGGAGCCGGTTGATTGGGAGGTTCAGCTCTGTGATGGGGGCTTTGTGATTGAGGGACTCTGATGTGATTAGAGGATTCAGTGATGGGGAGACTCTGATCTGATGGAGGAATTGTGATGTGATGGGGGTACTCTCTCATGGGAGTAATCTAATGTATAGGATGGACTTGGTTGTAATGGGGGACCTCTGACATGAAGGGGGATTCTGATGTGAAGAAGGGGCTCTGATGTAATGTGAAAGATCTCTGATGTAAAGGGGGGCTTCTGATGTGAATAGGGGATTGTGATGTAAAGGGGTGTTTCTGTCATGACGGTGGCTGCATGCATCATCCTAGGCTCAGGTTTCCTATTGATAATTAATATTAATATTTTTTTACATTTAAAATGGAGTTCCACCCTATGAAAAGTCAGCAGCTACACTTCTGACTTTTAATAATTGGACACTCACCTGTCCCAGGCTCCAGCCCCCTCCTACATATGGCACCGACCTTGTCTTCAAAGCCGGGCGATCACTGCGCATGTGCTAGTCCCACTGCACGCTGTGAATGGCCGGCGTATCTCCTGGGACCTGTGACATATCTCAGAAGATCGCCGGGTGGGAGAGGGGAAGGAGAACTTCCTTCCAGCACCATGGCGCCAGGAGAGGAAGTGGACCTGGGACCATGTGCAAAAAAATGCCCTCCCCCCGCCCAAAAAAAATGACATGCCAATTGTGGCATGTCAGGGGGTCACCTTCCCTTAAAGCGGAAGTTCCACTTTTGGGTGGAACTCCACTTTAAGACTGGGCTGCCTTAAGATTTTGCATGTTTTTAAAAGGTGCTGGGACTGAAAAAAGGTTGAGAAATGGTGGTCAAATACCATACAGATTTCAGCCATGATCTTTCTAGCACAGGAAGGAAAAGGAAACCGAGTTTGGTTGCTGTGTCAGCGTTTTTATGGGGCCATTTACTAACATGGAGAGCTGCAAAAAACGCCAGAAAACGCCGGCGTCAAAAAACGTCCGTGTGTATGAGGCCTTAATCCTCAGTGCTGCATGACATAAGTGCAAACCACTAAGCCACTGTGCTGACCCAAAGACTCCTGGCAAGAACTACCTTAAATAGGTTTTAAGCACAGGCAGATGTTGTACAATGGTGAGGAGATATCTGCATGTTCTTGAGCCCACCACAAGCATCTGCACAATTATGTGCAGTAACAGTGTACCTGTGGTTAACCACTTCCTTCCAACTTTGGAGTGCAATTTTGATGCAACTCTGGATGGGTGCAACTTGGATGTGATTTGTTGTCCCTCTGCAAATTCGGACCCACTTTCATGCAACGTTTGGGGGTTAACATGGAAGTCTATGGCCCTCAAGTTGCATAAAAGTCGGATCAAGGTAATCCATGAACTACTCTGAATTCACTAGGACTTTAAGTCGCACATATATGAATGGTTATCATTGGAAAACATATGACAAGTCGCACAAGTGTGAATTGGGTGTAAAGAGTAAAGAATCAGGTCAATAAGATGGAAAACCTATGCGTACACTTATAAAAATACCTGTTTGGAAGCACTTATTATCACCATCTATGGAAGGTGTATGCAGTTTATAAGCCTCCATGAGATGATAGATATGGCAAATATTTATTCATTGGATGTTCGTTTGGTGTTTTTGTTTATACAATTATAGTGTATGCCTTGGAAAATTGGGGCTTTTTGAAAGGCAAAAAAAACCTTGAAGGGCACACATGGCATTTAAAGTCTAGCTCTGGCAGTGAAAGAAAAGGAACCCAAAGTTTGCTGTAGATGCTGCTTTTCTTGAAACATAAATTAGCATTAAGCAAGTGCTTTGCTGAATGTCCTATGTGGACAGAACACTCCGTCTAGTCTTTTGGGTCTGGCATCTGGGGAGACAGTCTTCAGGTTCAGTAACGTGTGCCCCCAATTGCTGTTACTGGACAAGGTCTTATGCAATAAAGGATTTTCACAACTATAAGGCTTCATGCACACAGGATGTTAAAAAACATCCTAAAAATGTCAGTAGCTTATCAGTGATTTTTTTAGCGTTTTTGCTGTGACATTATTGAGCGTTAATGAGCGTTTTTTAGCGCTGGCGTTGATGAGCGTTTTTTTCTTTCAAGGCATAGAAAATGCCCGAAAACATTGGTGAGCGGCGTTAGTGAGCGTTTTTGGGCGTTAGAGCGTTTTTACACCTGAAAAACATCTCTCGGAAACCTCTGGTCTTGGGTTTTTTTTTTACAGCTCAAAAACGTGACTGCTAAAAACAGTTGTTAACAGCCTGTGTGTGCATGAACGCATATGATAACATGATGGGGGGTTTATTGACTGTAGGAAAAAAGTCTGCAGCTAAAAACAGCTGATAACAGCCTGTGTGTGCATGAACACATAGGATAACATGATGGAGGGTTTATTGACTGTAGAAAAATGTCTGCAGCTAAAAACAGCTGCTGTAAAACAGTCAAAAAACGTCCTGTGTGCAACATGAAAGCTTATGTAAGATACACTGGGGTAGATTTACTAAAAGCTTGTTCAATAAAGCTTTGACAATAAAACCTGGAAGCTTATTGGTTACGATGTACAGCTGCACCAGATTCTATGTGCACTAGTTTTAGTAAATCTCCCTCTATTAAAATGTAAGAAAAGGATCACTCTAAAAGCAGACAGTTAAAAATATTCATAAGAGATCTAAAAAAGTGCGTGCAAATCTAGAAACTTTCCCCAGGATATGTCTGGCTTCACACCTTTTGATAAGGTCACGAAAAGTTTTTTTTTTTTCTTACCAGGGTGTGCTGGAGAGTCCAATGTGTCTTGTTTAATAAATATAAAATGAGTGTGTGTTTTACTATTTTGATCTGCGGTAAATATTACACAATAAATTCCATGTGAGCTGTGATAATACCAGCTTATCTCACAAATAGATATCAGTATAGTGTCACAAGAGGTGACATTCAGCTAAAGACAGTCATGTGATAATTATGTGAAACTACTGAAATGTATTGTTTAATTTTTTTCCAAAAGATTTCATAATGAATGATTTGACAACACTCAAAGTAGCATAGCAATTATGATTTGCAGCACAAAAGAGAAACAGAACTATATATAAGTATGCAGTTTTAGCCATAAGTTCTTCCTCTACTGCTCAAATGTGGTACTGCACCAGTGCGGCACTTGCCACTATCCACTCCATACAGATGTTAACAACTTGCTGTAAGTACCACGATAAGCAGGGTGGATAAAAATCAATATTAAAAAAAAAAAGGATTTTTTTTTTTTATTAAAATCAGATTTTTTTTTTAATCTAAATCAGATTTTTTTTTTTTTTTATCAAATTTATTTTAACCAGTTGCTTACTGGGCACTTAAACCCCCCTCCTGCCCAGACCAATTTTTGGCTTTCAGCGCTGTCGCATTTTGAATGACAATTGCGCGGTCGTGCGACTTTGTACCGAAACATAATTGATGTCCTTTTTTCCCCACAAATAGAGCTTTCTCTTTTTTTGTCTTTTTTTGCACTATAAACAAACAAAGAGCGACGATTTTGAAAAAAGAACAGTATTTTTTACTTTTGCTATAATAAATATCCAAAAATAAAATATAAAAAAAAAATGATTCATTGGCTTTGGCCGATTTATATTCTTCTACATATTTTTGGTTAAAAAAAATTGCAATCAGCATTTGATTGGTTTGCGCAAAAGTTATCGCATCTACAAACTATGGTAATTGATTTTTTGCGTTTTTTTGTTTTTTGTTTTTTTTTAACTGGTAATAGCGGCGATCTGCGATTTTTATCGGGACTTTGATATTGGGGTGGACATGTCGGACATATTTGACACTTTTTGGGGACAAATGACATTTATACAGCGATCAGAAATGTAAATGTCCACTGATTACTGTATAAATGTCATTGGCAGTGAAGGGATTAACCTGCAGGGGGCAGTGAAGGGGTTAACAGTGTTCCCTGGGTGTGTTCTAACTGTGGGGGGGATGGGCTGGCAGGGACATAACAGATCTAACTGATCCCAGTGACAGGGATCAGTAGATCTGGTATGTCCCCCTCTCACAGAACAGAGAACCGCCGTGTTTACATTGGTGGTTCCCCGTTCTGCAGCTCCGCAGGCGAACGCGGGTCAGGAGCGGACATCGAGCCCGCCTGACCCGCGGGCATGCCCACGCAGCGTGTGGCGGCCGCACGCGCAAAGGGGCGGACGTCAATAGACGTCCACCCGGCAATTGAGATCCACTCTGTGGCCGTCTTTTGGCTATAGCACGGATCTCAAGAGGTTAATGAATGTACAAAGTATATGTAAAGTGCTGTGTACATTGCCGGCACTACATAAGTACCTAAAATAAATAAATAAAATGCTTTTGGAGTGAAAATCTATCTAAAGAAAAAGTATTCTATTTAAGATACCATGTTAATTAAGTTTATTCAGCATAAAATGGAGCTTAGTTATGTAGCATGAGGCTGTATATACTGCAACGTTTACATTTTTAGTAAACTCAGTCAATGAATCCAAGCCCTGCAAGCTGAGATAACATGCACTGCATTGGTGTATTCACACAATTTCACAGTAACCCTGAGATAAAATAAAGTTCAGGAATATTCCTTTATCCCATTGTTTTGCAAACTTATGTACAGTACAAACCGTATGATTGAATCAGTACTGATATCGCTGTTTTACTAACCTGACAGCTTATTATTCTAAATAGGAACCTTTCTTTTGTTTGCAAATATTAAAGATTCTAACTACCAGCAAGAATCGGTCCTTACATTTAAAGAGCACCTTTCATTTCAGATCCATCATGGCAGCGCCTGTTAGTGGGCATCCACTCACTTGCTGCCGCCACGTCCCTCACCTTGTCGTGTCACTGCCGCATCGCCAGCCGTCCCATTAAAGTGAATGGGACTGTCGGTGTGTCAACAGCGGGTCAGAGGAGGAGCCGCTGCAGGACAGAGATGACAGTTGCTCTTTAAAAATTATGATTTAAATCAAGCCTTTTTACTACTGATTTAAATCGACTTGATTTAAATCAAATCCATCCTGATGATAAGTCTAATGCCTAGTAAACACAATCAGAAAATGGGATAAAAAATACTGCTTTTGAAGCAATCATACAATAATCTGATCTTTAGTGCTTTTGAGAGCTAATCACAACAGCCCATTTTTCTGTCCCATTTGAAAACAGCGTGCACTTTAGGAACTCATGTCGGATATCAGTAATCAGAGAAGAGTTAAAAGGACATTCAGGAGTTTGGTGAAAGTTAAAGTGATAGTAAACCGCATCCATAAAAAAAAAAAAAATAGGGCCCGGCAGATTAGGTCATAAAATGCAAGGATGCATTGCATACTAGCACATTCTGACAGACTTGCCTAAAAAATAAATCCCTCCAGCGATGCGCTGTCACCATTGAATGTGCTTCCATCTTCACCCGGTCTTTCTGGATTCACTTTGGCTATCTGATTGGCCAAGCCAGCGATGGCATCACTCCCGTGCATGCACACGGGAGTCACTGTTCATGGTAAGGCTCTGAAGGAATGGCACGGGTATGCAATTCCTTCAGATCGCATGCGCCAGTGATGTCACCAGCTGCATCAGTATACATTTAGGAGATATTTACAGTACCTATGGGTAAGCCTTATTGTAGGCTTACCTATAGGTAAAAATCATACCATGAGTTCACTCTCACTTTAAAGTGGGACTCTATGCTTATAGCTATATACTACATGATATGTGTGTGTGTATACGGTTTTACCTTACCAAAAATCAGAATTTCTGTTCTGTTCTATTTTATACATACATGTTGCAAAGCAAAAGAGTTAAATTAAAAACTATCTGTATAGGTAATAATTCACCTCATGGCCAGCCAGAACATGAGCACTGGCCTGCCCCATAGTTATTGAGACATCAGGGGAGCTCAGTTTCTGGTTTTTGGGTGCCAACATTATGGACGGGATGTCAGTGCAGTTGACTAAGGGGACAGTATATTTTGAATTCACACTCTGGACTGTGGATCTCATCAAAGAATAATTTATCTCCCTGTTCCTAATTTTCCCCAAAATCATACTCACACACTCCAACATTGTGTTCCCTAAGAATCCACCTCTTTGCTACAGAGAACACCCATTCCCACACCGCCATCTTCTTCTGATGTCACTGAGGGGGGTTTGCTGTCTATTCCGGGTTATGCATTGGCCCCATGATGGGGCATATGCACCGTGTCATCAAGGGCACAACTGTCTCTCCGGGGTTGTTCATTGGTCCTGTGATGAGGCATATGCACTACGTCGTAAGGTGGCTGTCTCTTCCAGGTTGTGCATTGGCCCTGTACTGAGCCATATGCACCGTTTCATCAGCTGGGGATGAGAAGGCTGTCTCCTCTGGACTGTTCATTGGCCCCTTGGTAAGGCGTATTTGCCCGATCATCAGAAGGGAGGCTGCAAAATCCATGAATTGGCAGCCAGCCCCCCTGATGACCTGCAGCAGCTCCTGGGACCTGTGACGTGAGTACAGTACATGTCATTATGGTCTATGCCAGAAATATGGGAAGGAAAATGTAAAAAATAATTGTGTTTATAGCATCAGATTTATGATTTCTATAGGTTATTATAAAAAAAGGAGACCTTGTCTGGTTACTATAGACAACATCAACATCTTCACATTTACAGGGGCCTGCAGCATTAACACTGACAAGTAGAGCTTTTGCCAACACTTTTTACATTTCATTCAATTTTATTTAAATTAAACAAGATTTCTGATAGATTGCTATTGGCACTGTTTTCAGTTGAATGCATCACCCTTTAATGTCAATAAAATATCTTCACGTCATTTTACTACTTTTAAGTCAATCGGGCATAACAAATTGCCTGGTGTACTGGTAATGTATATGTAATATGTAGAGTACCTTCACTATAGATGTCGTCTTATCTACAATACGTAAATTACATCAGAGCTGTATGACTAAGTCTCTTTTTTTATTTGTGAAATCTCGGAAACTTGCCTTAGCAGTTTTGTAATTGCAGGGGAATTTTGAACTGTGTACATGTAAAATGCCAAGTTTATAACCTCCAGGTGCGTGTTCAGTGTACATATGACAGCTAACTGGCTTCCCTGCACTTTTCCACAGAAACATGGCAAACACACAGGTCCTTCCACAAGACTTGCATATGAGCAACATGCTTAAGGCTGTAAAAATCAGAGAAAGGATCAAACAGGACATAGTGAAGCCCATCAACAGAATCACACATCACTTTAGAACGATGCACCGATTCACTATTGAACTGTTTATGATTTGCCACTTTTGCACCAAATTTCGGGAGATTCTTCAAAAGAGCCTGTTTGACAGATCAATGCAAGTTGCGCTGGAAAGTCACAAAAGGATAAACACATGTAAAGAAGTGAAGAAGCTTGTTCCTTTGAAAATAAATGGTAAGTAGTGTGCGTGTAATATATATATATATGTATGTGTATATATATATATATAAATATATATGTGTGTGTATATGTATATGTGTGTATATATATATATATATATATATATATGTGTGTGTGTGTATAGGTATATGTGTATATATATATATATATGTGATATACATATACACAATTTTTTATTTTATTTATTTATATGTATATCTTTATATCGAGGGAGAGAGTTAGATAGAATATACTAGTGTGATTTCTATTTATGTTCATGTACTTACAGGCTTATAATTGCTTGTCTTTATATTTATGAAAGAAATAGCACTCCAAGTAGATTGTTAGTTTATCATATAAAGTATTCTTTATTATGGCAAAACCTAAATAATATTAACTGATTTAATATATTTCAACAGTTTTTAAACTGGCAGTTGAAACGTGTTGTACATGACTTAAGATGTGTACTGCCACTGTAAA
>BLSH010094381.1:49982-69794 GCA_018402905.1 Glandirana rugosa
ATATATATATATATATATATATATATATATATATATATATATATATACTGTGTGTATATACACACTGTATGTGTGTGTGTATATATAGATTTGCTAAGAACGTTGTCTTTCTTTGTCTATCTGAAAAATTATAGTGGTAATTAAAGTGGCTCTAAAGGTAGAATGTTTTACCTTAATGCATTTTCTGCATTAAGGTAAAGAATCCTCTTAGTGCAGCTCAGCCCAATCCACCCCCCTTCCCCCTTACCTGAGCCTGATCTTGAACCAGCTCTGTGCCCAGCGAAAGCAGCAGCTCTCTCCTCACTGGAGATTGAGGCAGCAGTGGGAGCCATTGGCTCCTGCTGCTGTCATACTCAAACAGTGAGGATAGAGCGAGGGATGGGGCTGAGCCGCGCCTGGTGTGTCAATGGACACAGCTTGCCATGAGGGCCCCCTGGGGGGGAGGAGGAGGCCAGGAGCACCAGCGGGGACCCCAAAAGAAGAGGATCAGGGCTGCTCTGTGCAAAACCACCAAAAGTATAACATGATTATTATTTACAAAAAATGCTTTGGAATTACTTAAGTATAAGCTTTTCCAACCAATGGGCAGTTTTAAGTCTCTTCTTTCCTAGTGATTATGTCTTTAAAATATTCATGTAATTCTTTAACAGGCTAAAAGAGCCTAAACTAAACATTAAGCATTGATCGCATGCAGGGGATATAGAGAACATACCCAGGGCTTCTGTAAAAGGTCATCCCACTGTTTAAACCCAGCAGTAATATGGGGACCTTAGTTGTTCACTAAGCTCACAGACTTTTTCCTGATTCTCCATCACAGTTTCCTGTGTCAAAACTCCATCCCCTGTCCCCTCAATGGACACTAAATCAGAATGAATTATCACTTCTATTCCATGAGAAGGGAAGCAACCCAGGAAGCAGTAATGCCAAATCAATAAGTAATTAATTAATCAATAAGTAATTAAGTAATTAATGCCGCTAATTACAGTATTAATATGTATACTTTGCTGTTAAGATTAAACAATCTCTGTACTAACCCAGTCTTGTCCCTCCTGCACTTTTTTTTTTAAAGAAAAGGCTATAATTATATGTGAGATCATTTTGAGAGATCTTACACATTTACTGTAATATAACAGATAATAGCAAATATTTCAACTTTACAAGCAGCTGTAGTTTTTAAGCATATTTTGCCTATGTTTTTAGAGTGTCAGTCATGCTAAGATATTTTAGAAGTAATGATTCAAAGTTATGCATTTTGAACTGATTTGTATAAGTTGTCTCGACAGCATAATTCTAACAACGATGTAATTATGTCAAGATGTGATTACAATTCTGCTTATTATTTTCCAGGTAGTGCTTCTAGAAGAGGTCACAAATCATCGCAAAGCAATGTCAGTGTGGCTGCATTTAAAGACATGAGTCGCTGCCTAGGGCAAGATTGCAGCACGTTAGGGAGTAAAATGTTTGAAGGATTCTGTCAAAAGTGTTTTATTGAAGCCCAGAATCAGAGATATCGTGAAGCTACAAATCCAGAGCAACAACTGCAGAGACCAACAGAGGTGAGTAAAACTTCCCACAAAGCGTTTGGAAGACTGAAATCTATCTCGAGTTAGACCTTATTTAACCAAAGAGCAGACTGTATTTAGAAATCCTGCTGCCTTAGGCCAGCACAGCCATTTATTCTTGTTTGCTATGCCTCTGCTAATCAGTAAGACCACTCTACTACTTTTGGTTTAAAATGACTGCTTTCCTGGTCAACCTCCTGCTCATCAGATAGAGGTGATATGCTGATTCACTAGAAATGACATAAAAAACTGTATTGCTGACCCAGTAAGATTAATTCTATACCAATTCAAAAACTGCACTTGGAAAATAATAATCATACACAGTGAAAACATATTGATAATATAAATAATGATGAGAAGCAGCGGCTCTGCTGCAAGATATTTTCCACAGAACAGATCCTAATATATCAAAAAAGAGCCACGCTATAAAACTGTGATAATCAAAATATATGAATCAAAAAATCAAACCAAGTAAAATTGGGTATTACAATGAAAACATGAGTGTCATATAATCTATTGTATAACAGCTATGTACAACAGAATCCAAGTGCAAATACACCAATAATGTGTGCAAACTCTTCTATATATATATATATATATAGTGAAAACATTTTTGAAATTCATAAAGTTCATGAAAATTTAAAGTAATCCTCTTCAGAGGTGTTCAGGTAAAAGTAGTGAACATCTGATCACCATTCAGGTCTCCCAAATCGTGACACCACCACCTCGGTAAAGATGCAGGCTTACCTAATTTAATGGACCCGCTAATCAAAGAGAGGTCAGATGAGCATAAGGCCAAACACCCTGCTTCTCATCTCAATGGCATCCAGATAAGGCCACAATAAACATGAAAGGAGAAGCTCCATACAGTATAGTGTAAAGCTCTTCTAAACGTTTTATAAAAAATAAAGGATTGCACTTACATTCAAAAGTACCATAAATCACATAGTAAAAATCGCTGGCCAGCTAGTAGCAAACTAGCATCCCGCACTTTCTGGAACACATGATGACGTTAGCATGTCGCTCCACCTTACGCGTTTTGTCACAGGTGACGTCGTCTGGAGACCCCTGGTCGGGGTGTTAGGCCATATGCTCATCTAACCTCTCTTTGATTAGAGAGTCCATTACATTAGGTAAGCTTTCATCTTTACTGAGGTGATGGTGTTACGATTTGGGAAACCTGAATAGTAATTGGATGTTCACTACTTTCATCTAAACACCTCTGAAGAGGCTTACTTTAATTTTTCACGAACTTTATACATTTCAAAAACGTTTTCACTTTTTATTAAAAAAAAAATGTTTGCACACTTTATTGGTGTATTTGTACTTGCATTCTGTTGTACACAGTTGTTATACAATAGATAACAGGAATTCAGGAAGAGTAATTGCTTGATCAGGAACTACGTGTGCTATCTATCTGGCTGTGCAGTGTGGAAATGTATATAAATCACAAAATTGTCTGTACAGAATTATTAATAGCTAAAACAGTATACATGTATGTTATTTAACTGTATTTGGCTGTTTGCCTGACTTTTCACTCTAAAGTTCCTATTTAAATGGATAAAATGACAGGTTTCAATGATAGGCCACCTCCACCATAATAATACCGATAATTACCTTCCCCATGCTCTGCCAGAACCCTGTTGGCCTTTCAGAACACACAGTTAATGACCTTCTTCAATCTCCTATGTGAAATGATACAAGCTTGGCAAGTGGGCTCTCTTGCCCTTCTCGGAGAAAGGGTAGAAGATGATATATACTCCCCCATAAGCAGAAGTACCAAGTATTTCTATGTGCTTTGATAGGGGAACAGAGTGCAGGGTATGTGTGTTTTAGAAAAACCCTTCTTTTTGTTCTGACTGTGATAACTGACGAGTTGCTTTTAAACTACTGTCATGTAGTAGCAAGCCTCACTCTGATGCCAATCCCTATCCTTTCAGCATCATATACTTCGTTTCTGCTAGAGATATGGGGATATCAGTGAAGTGAGGTGCTGGAACAGGAATCAGTATACAGAAGACGGACTGTATTAGGATGAGAAAGTTGTTAGAGGGGAAATTCATTGGACCAATTGTTCCATTAATTCTTGAAGGTTACTAAAGAGGCTTGATTCTTAGTATGTTTTCAGTGTTTTAAATGTTTGCTGAAAATCACATTGTTAAAATAAAAATAATTTATTTTTTTATTTTTTCAGAGATCTGGACCAAATTGCTCTGGTTCCCATATGAAGAAATGTGCTAGGGATGTCTGCAGGAATCCAGTAACTGGGAGAAATGACGAGCTTTGTGCTCAGTGCAAATACAGAGGCAGCCATGGCAAGTCATCTGGAGAAGACACTCCTAAGCTACGGTGTAGGGCACCAGGATGTGATCACTATGGAAATAACAAGTGCAGCGGTTACTGCAATGAATGCTACCAATTCAAACAGATATATGGATAGTAAAAAAAAACCTGGACAAAACACTTGGAAATGGCACAAACCACTAAAACACTCCTTATAAACTTACTAAATCTTGAAAGAACTTGCTTTTAATCACTTTACCATGATATTTATCAATACTGTATTTTTATTTATATGTATCTACATATAAATCCCTTTAATCCCCTTTGTGTGAAATTTGTTTCTGTGTGTAATGTTTGATATGTGTTATAATAAGATTTATTTTTATATATTTTCAAACTATTTGGGTTGTTTTGTGTGGATTTTCTGTTATGTTTGGTTATAATTATATTGTGATAAAATGCTCTTTATAATTTTGTACTGTTGTGACATTATCAGCCTCAATTTAGTAAAATCTTGTAAACCAGAGTAAGAATATTGTGGTTTACAAGTAATGTTTTACAGCAAAACTTCTATACTGCCAATCTGCAATGTTCTAGGGATCTTTTAAAAAGACATTGTCACTTTTGCCCATTTAAGGCCACTGTCACCTTTGCCCTTTCAGGGCAAAGTGATGGTGTTCATTGATACCGCACTCACAGATCTACAATCACTAGCTGCATTTCTATTGTAACTCTGGCGATGGACGGTGTTGGAGCTTACCAGGGAGGATCATGTCATTGGTCCTACCCATTTGAAAGTGTCCGAGACTTTTGTTTGGTCACTTGGGCCTAAGCAATTTCAAATGGAGGAGGTCATGGAAGTAGGCAATGGCCCTTTTTGAGCAGATAAGGTGAATGTTACGTGCTCATCTTGCATTAAAAGAAATATGTGCTAAAAGACGTTCATAGGTGGGTTAATTGCCTGAAAATAATGGGTGCCTTGTTCTAATTGGGCTCAAGTGGCTTTAATACTTTCCTAGTCACTGATCTAGAGCAAATATGCAGACCAGGTCTTATAACTTAACCCCGACTGTATTTGTTGCATGCTTTTAATAGCGCAAATACTAATGCCATCCAGGTAAATATCACTACATATCTTTATAGGTATATATTTACTTTTAAAGCATACCTGTGATGTACTATATACACATTCTCTGCACAAAAGTCACCTAGTTGGCATTCTCCAGTGCAATAGCTTGCCTTGGATTCTCTGGATGAGAGCCTATCTAAGAGCCTTGATAAGATTGTTTGTGGGAATTTAATAAACTGTAGCAGCTTTGCATAGTAACCAATCAGCTGTTCAGTTAAGCATTGAAAATGGCAGCTAGAAGCTGTGATGCACAGCTGCTCCAGATTCATGCTTCTGCAGCCTTAGCACATTCCATTTTAAATCTACTAGTAGTCAGGGAAGTTAGAATTTGTCTAGGTCCACCACACTAGCTATGCAATGCTGGGAAGGAGTGGCGCCTAGTTATTTTGCATTCTTCCTTATGACAGATGGAAGCCTTGGGGCACCATAGCTATAGCAGCAATAAAAATAATGTATTTGTTTTTCTTAAATATCACTGGAGTTATTCAGTTTAGGTGCCGTTATTCCATATATATTCATGTAGGAGCTGCCATTTAAAATGGTAATGTGAACACAATAACCTGTAACCTTTTTGTTAAATTGTGTAATTACTTACTGTATTTAGCAGGTGAAATTTCTCATCTCACTTATACAGGAAGTGGTCACATGGGATACTGAATTGAGGGTGATCTTGCTGAGATTTATATAGTGAATAATGAGTTCTTTTTGGCCCTTGAATAATTCTGGATACAATTATATGCATTATAATTATAGCCTGGGTTATACTTCTGTCCCCAGGATTCAAGGTACATCAGTTCTATGACTAGAATTCTTGGAAACATTTGGAGTTATGTATGGAAAAGGTCCTGTATTTTACCCAAAACTGCAGATTTAGCTGTGACTTTGTTTGAGGCTGGGTTCACACTATTGCGAATTGGATGTGGGTTTAACCGCATCAAATTTGCATGTCAGGAGATTGTGATTGGCTCCCTATGGAGCCAGTTCACACATCTCCGGAGTGGCTCCGGTGCGAATTGCACAGGAGTCCTGTGTGTCTGCTAGTCCATTTCAGGTATAAATTCAGCCAAAAATTCAGGCTGAAATCGGACCTGAAACGGGGGAACATGGACGCACCGGACCCCTGCTGTGAGCCACTCCGTACGGCAGTGTGAACCCAGCCTAATACACTGACTTCTTTGTTGAACATTTTAAGTGGTTCTACTATTAAATTACTGACAGTTTGTTAGCTGAAAGTATCTCACTAGGATCACAGTTTTAAAAAAAGCCCTATAACTCCCAAAATACTTATCAATAGGGTATGTGTGTGTATTTTCAACCTCTCAGTTCAGCTGGCCCAACTTCAGCTGCATCCAGTTAGATGCAACCACTTTTCAGGTATTCTGACATCCGCTGGTGCTGTCAAGATACAATAGCAACGGGAAGGTTTGTCCATCCATTCATTTTTTTTCTGTCCGTACATTGAATGAAAAAAAAAATCGAATTTTGTAAGGCCAGCTAAAGCAGTCCATGATTGTTTATTTTGCATAGTGATGAAGGCCACTGAAACCGTGGGTAAGGTATAATGTATAATACTGTACATTAGCATTTGCTGCTATTGAAATTATTGGTGAAGCATAGGTGCATCAGATTGTGCCAAGAACACCTCTTATTACAAGCCTCCTGTTGTGCCCAGCTAACATATGACCTGTAGCATGGTACAAAAAAGTTAATACTACAAAGTTATAATGTTTGATTGGATGTACTGGAATATTAGGCTAAAAAGAAATGAATGCATGTGTATGTCAAACATATTGTTGCCTTGTCAGACGCTATATTCCTCTCAAACCCTCCCTTATTCCACTCAGTATATATATAAAAAATTAAATTTTAATTTAACCAAAATGTGTATTTTGTTCATAATGTGGTAAATTGTTGATAAAATGGAACACTGAAAATGTTTACTCTTTAAAATGGCCACACACAGATTTGATCATTCAAACCTAAACAGACCATTCAAACTGCAAATCTTAAAAAAATCTGACCGTGCATGGGATATCAGAAAAAAATATTTTGGAATGTGTATTTTCAGTCAGGAGTCATTCTCCTTCATTAAGAGACACAGTATTCAGTTATTTTGAGACAATAATGCCACATACAGGAGAATTGGGCACTAGCTAACAAAACAGCTGTGGGCCAGCGACTCCCAGCATGCTTCAATTTTTTTGGTAATGTCCTCGGAGGATGTGCATCTTTTCCCTATTGAAAAAAGCGAATTCATGTTTCTAGCCATTTTTCTCCTTTTCAAGATTAGTTTTCTTTAGTCAGGGTGGCCATAAAAGGACCAAGGTGTACTGAAGATTGCTGCATTTTCACAGGGAGGTGGGTAACGATTACAAGTGCATGGAGAGCATCCCCACTGCATTGGGCCTCTACAATGCACAATCCATTATCCGTTCTGGCGCCTGCAGCGTCCCTCTTCAGGGACCGGACACCAAAAATCTGAATTATTGTTCTCTGCCTGAGTTCAGCCACTCTTTGGAGGCTCTCTTAGATGTGGCCCATCCTCTGTCTTATCCAAGGAGAAATTCTCCATAGTTATGCTTGAATTTATAGGCCAAATTGCAACTATGCTTGCTGGCTCAGGATCCAGGGGCTGTAAAAACATTTCTATGCCTTTTCCTCCAGAAAAAGTGTCTGACATTTGTAGGTTTAAAGTCCTCTGAGCTTTTTGATGCAGGGGCTCTGTCTGATGATTCTTGCTGGATGATTTTGTTCCCAAGGAGCTGCAGGCAACTTCCATATCTCCCAGGCTAGATACTATATCAGTTCTCATTGATTCAGTGTGTGCCACCTTAAAATTAAAACAACAGCCTTTAGCTTCTGCTATGGCTATTTCTAGCCTGGGATCACTGTGGGGAACTAAGACAACAAAAACTTTTCTGATGCACTCCTTATCTGAAGGGTGCCTTGTACAGAAATTGTAAAGCTGCTCATGCTTCCTAAATGAATTGGGCCACTCCCACTGTGGATCTGGCGATTGTCTACTGTGACAAACAGCCCATGTCAGTTGTGGATGGAGTATATCTGCTACATAGAATCTTGAGATTCTTAAGGCAAATGGGTGGCAGGGAGAGGTCTGTAGGCAGCAAGGGGTTAAGTATTGGGCACGCCTTGCTCCCCAGCTGGGGTATAATTTTGCCTGACCTAGGTGTAATCAGTGGTGGTGCTGGGACAGAAGAACCAGGCTGTGAATGAACAGACCTGCAGGACTGATGCAGACCCAGCAAGGTCTATCCATTAGTCAGAAGGCTTATTTTCATGTAATGGACTTTTTTTGATTTTGGGACTGTTTTCTCACCCCTGCGAGGGAGACCTTTCTGTTTATCCTTATTTTTCGGAGTAAACATGGGCAGGAAGCCCTTAACCTGACATACGGCTGGAGTGCATGCTTGGAGAACCTCTCCACTTGAAGCTCATCGCCTACAATTGGTGGAGGATGCAGGCAAGCCCTCTACTGATCCACTCTGAAAGGCAAGTACTGGCTACACTGTGTACCTGTTGTTAAAAGACTGCAGTGAAATAAGCTGTGTGAACATTGTGTCAGCGGTGTTAAAAGGACAGTAGTGTGTATATACCACTTGAAGGCACAGTGTACTGTAGTGTGAATTCGCAGCATGAAGGACTTGTTAAAGGTCTTGCTCCAGAGTAATGCTGCACAGCAATTGGCTTATAAGCAAGCTACTGCTGCACAACAAGACTAATAGACTGTTGGTAGCTCAGCAGCAGCAAGCCCAAGCAACCAGCCAGCAAGCTGTGGCTGCCAAGGCTCAGGCAACTGGGGCTCAAGTGGCTGCTTTGGCTCAGACACCAGAGGCACATGTGGCTGCTTTGGCTCAGGTGGCTGAGAAAGATCAAAAGGCCTTGGTTGAAGTACTACAGTGGATGCCAGCCCAGACTGCAAATGTCTCCACAGGGTCCCCTGGTGACACCCTGCCAGGCACCAGAAGTCACCTTCTACAAAAAATGACATTGCAGGATGATGTGGAGGCCTTTCTATGTACATTTGAGAGAACCGCTGAGGGGCAGGCCTGGCCTAAAGACCACTGGGCTGTACTGGTGGCCCCACTGTTAGCAGGGGACTCCCAAAAGACATACTTTGACTTGTCCGCGGAGGATGTCCGAGATTATGACAAACTAAAAGCTGAGATCTTGCGTCCTCTGGGAGTCACCGCAGCAGTAAGAACACAGTGAGTACACAGCTGGAGTTTCAAGGCAGATGGATCCCCCTTCTCCCAAATGTATGACCTAATCAACCTGGTCAAATGGTGGCTGCAGCCTGAGATACTCACAGGGCCCCAAATAGTGGAAAGAGGCGCAATGTATCGGTTCCTGAGAGCGCTTCCTCCTGAGTTGCAGAGGTGGGTGAGACAATCTGATCCAAATTCAAAGGATGGTCTGGTTGAGCTGGTGGAACGCTACATGGTGGCAGAGGACCTAGTTGCTGAGTCTGCAGTTTCACAATCCCTGATGGTCAAAAAAAACCCTCCTGTAGCTGTTCGGTCAACCCCAGTAACACAGTTGGTAAAGCCGAAAAGAGGAAATCCTGAAAGGCTGGCGAGAATGATCAGAGCATCATCCCCTGTTGAAAGATCCAGTCCAGGAAGCCCCAGAGGAGCCCGTGGGCATCTCCAGTGTTGGTGCAATGAGTGGGGTCACATTGCTGCCAAGTGTCACTTGAACCCTGAGCCTATGGAATGTGACGTAGTTGGACGCATGTCTCTGTTTGCTTGCCCGGGCCTGGTCGCTGATCCAGACATGCCAAGCTCTGTGGTAAAAATAAAGGGGTAAATTGTACATGCCCTCCTGGACTCTGGAAGTCTGGTCACCATTGTCCATACCCGGCTGGTGGACCCTGAACCGCTGACCCAGCATCAGGTAGGAGTGGTGTGTGTGCATGGTAACTGTAAGAAGTACCCCACAGCGCTGGTGACCTTTGAAACCAGCTCAGGATCTGTTTGCCATGAAGTGGCTGTGTCCCCTATCCTGCTGCACAGTGTAATATTGGGGAGAGACTTTCCACTGTTCCAAGAACTTTGCAGTGTGAAAGAAAAGGGCCTTGAGCCTGGACTTCCTAGTGGGACTGAAGGGGGGAACCCCAAACCCTTTGAACCAGAGGTTGAGGAAAATGCTGTAGGGGTGACCCCTTATGAAAATGTGTCTTTTCCCAGAGGTGACCCCTGAGACCCGTGCCGGAGCTACAGGTTTCTCGGGACAACTTCTGGACTGCCCAGTTACAGGATCCTACTCTTGTACAAGCCTGGGAAAATGTGAAGGTAAACAATGGGACCCCGGTAGCCTCGGGGCTGGAAAATGTGTTTCCTCATATGGCGGTTAACCATGACATGTTGTATCAGGTTGACAAAACAACTCGTGGTGCCGGGCTCTTTAGGAGGACAGTGCTGAACCTGGCCCATACACACCCCCTGGATGGCCACCTGGCCTATGAAAAGACAAAAGGTGTCGTACAGTGCTTCTGGCCAATAGCAGAGCGCAGCGGAGCCTCGCGCATGCGCAGTAAGGTGCCCGGTGTGAAGCTGTAATACTACACGTCCAGGTTCCCTTACGCGCAATGGAGGCGGCTGCACCTGTCCCCCGATCCAAAGATCGGCGGCGGGTGCAGACATCGCTGGACTCCAGGACAGGTGGGTGTCCTATTATTAAAAGTCAGCAGCTATTGTGTGTGTAGCTGCTGGCTTTTAATTTTTTTTTTTCCCTGGCGGACCTCCGCTTTAAGTCTGTCAGAGGCTATCAGTACATCCTAGTCATCATGGATTATGCCACCCGGTATCCCAAGGCTGTCCCCTTAAGAAACACTTCCTCCAAGACCATCTCCAAAGAGTTGTTCCACATGTTTACCCATACGGGGATCCCAAAGGAGGTTCTAACCGACCAAGGGACTCCCTTCATGTCAAAGGTGATGAAAGAATTGGGCAAATTTTTCAGTATTAAGCATTTGCATACTTCAGTTTACCACCATCAGACAGATGGTTTAGTAAATGGTTTAACAAAATCATCAAGAGTATGCTCAAGAAGGTGGTGGCTAAAGATGGGAGAGATTGGGATTGTCTACTGCCATATCTGTTGTTCGCCATTAGAGAGGTCCCACAGTCTTCCATGGGGTTCTCACCTTTTGAACTCCTGTTTGGGAGGCATCCCAGAGGGTTGCTGGATACTTTGGAGGTTGAAACTACTCCCTACCGGTGTGTCATTGAACATATCTCAGCCATGCAGGATAGGATTGCCTCAGTAATGCACCTGGTTCGAGAACACATGCAGGAAGCCCAGAGATGAGTATACAATAGGTCGGTGAAGGTTCGGACTTTCCATCCGGGGGATCACATGCTTGTTTTAGTCCCCACGGGGGAAAGTAAGTTCCTAGCTAAGTGGCAAGGACCCTATGAGATACTGGAAAAGGTTGGGGAGGTAAACTATAAGGTATACCAACCAGACAGGCGGAAGAAAGAGCAGATCTATCTTGTAAATGTAATTAAAGCATGGAAAGACAGGGAAGCTCTCCTAGCCCTGGGTGATTGGTCACTTAAAAAAGAGGGAGGCATAAGTGAAGTTCAGATACCTGAGTCCATGTCGGTGTCCCAACAGCAGGAGGTGAGGGAGTTTTTACAGTGCAATAAAGACTTCTTCTCAGTCTTGCCCGGCTGCACAAATGTAATTAAACATGACATTGTCACTGACACCAAGGTTCGAATACCCCTTAAGCCTTATCGTATTCCAGAGGCCCGTAGACATGCAGTAGCTAAGAAAGTTCAGCGGATGTTAGACCTCGGGGTGATAGAAAAGTCTAAAAGTGAATGATGTATTCCTATAGTCTTGGTTCTCAAACCAGATGGGTCCTTAAGATTTTGCAATGACCCTTGGAAACTGAATGAGGTGTCAAAGTTTGATACATATCCCATGCCCCGGGTTGATGAACTAGTGGAGAGGTTTGGCCCCGCCAGGTACATAAACACTCTGGATCTCACTAGAGGGTATTGGCAGGTTCCCCTGACGGAGGAAGCAAAAGAGAAAACTGCTTTTGCAACACCTTCAGGATTATGGTAGTATGTGCATGCCCTTTTGGTTAATTGGAGCTCCCGCTACATTCCAGCAGATAATGGATGAGATTCTTAGGCTGCATCAGGGTTATTCTGCAGCCTATCTGGATGAAGTGGTTATTTGGAGCACAGATTGGGAAAGTCATCTACCCAAAGTCCAGGCTGTCATAAACTCCATCTGAAAAGCCGGCTTAACCGCAAACCCAAAGAAGTGTGCCATAGGGTTAGAAGAGGCCCGGTATCTGGGATACACCATTGGGTGGGACCTAATCAAACCCCAAGTCCATAAGGTAGAAGCGATTAAAGACTGGCCTGCCCCTGCCACCAAGAAACAAATGAGAACCTTCCTAGGCATGGTTGGGTATTATCGAAGGTTCATCCCAAACTTTGCCACACTGGAAACACCCTTAACTGACCTCACCAAGGGAAAAAGCTCCTCTGTTGCCATTAAATGGAATCCTGAGGCTGAAGCAGCTTTCCAAAGCCTGAAGTAGGCACTGTGTAACAAGCCTGTGTTGATGGCCCCAGACTTTAGCAAGGAGTTTGTAGTCCAGACCAATGCTTCCAGTATAGGGCTGGGGGCTGTTTTGTCAACTGGCTGGTGGAGAAGAACACCCGGTGGTCTATTTGAGTTGGAAGCTGACCCCGGCAGAGGGAAATTAGTATTGTGGAGAGAGAGTGCTTGGCCATTTAGTGGGCCTTAGAGGCTCTAGGGCACTACTTGCTGGGGCGTCACTTCCGACTCAAAACAGACCATGCTCCCTTGAAATTGATGGCCCAGGCTAAGGATCATAATGCAAGGGTTACCCGTTGGTTCCTGACCCTCCAAGACTTTTCATTTAAAGTGCAACACAGTGCTGGTTGTAACCACATGCAAAATGCAGATGTCCTTTCTAGAACCCACTGTTTAAAGAGGAAGTAAACCCAGATGGGGTTTACTTCCTCTATATACACCTGTAAATTAGAAGCATAATGGGTTACTGTGCATCGCATAGTAGCCCATTATGTGGCACTTACCTGCGAATGAGTCAATCGCTGTCCCCTGCGCTGGCCGCATCCATCTTCTGCCCCTCTTCCTTCCGGGGCCGCGACTCCGACAGTGACGTCACTCCCGCGCATGCACGCGGGAGCCGACAGTCAGGGCACAGTGTCAGTGGAGAAACGGCACGTTCTTCACTGCGCATGTGCCGAAATGACGTTGGCACATGCAGAACACTGCATATCTCCTGAATTGTACAGGTTTACTAGATATGCAAGGTACCTACAGGTAAGCCTTATTCTAGGCTTACCTGTAGGTTAAAGTGGTTGTCACAGGTTGACAACCACTTTAATAGCTGGTGTTCGAACCCACGGGCTCAAACAGAGGGGGGAGGTATGTGACAAACAGCCCATGTCAGTTGTGGATGGTGTATATCTGCCACATAGAATCTTAAGATTCTTAAGGTAAATGGATGTCAGGGAGAGGTCTGTAGGCAGCAAGGGGTTAAGTAATGGTCACACCTTGCTCCCCATCTGGGGTATAATTTTGCCTGACCTAGGTGTAATCAGTGGTGGTTCTGAGACAGAAGGAACAGGCTGTGAATGAACAGGCCTGCAATACTGATGCAGACCCAGTGAGGTCTATCCATTAGCCAGAAGACTTATTTTCATTTAATTGAATTTTTTGGTTTTGGGACTGTTTTCCTACCCCTGCGAGGGAGACCTTTCTGTTTATCCTTATTTTTCTGAATAAACATGGGCAGGAAGCCCTTAACCTGACATACGAATGGAGTGCATGCTTGGAGAACCTCTCCACTTGAAGCTAATCGCCCACACTGCTTTTAAGTAGAATTCCACCTTTAAAACCACTTAAAAAGTTGTCCCAAATGAATTATTTCCATTACATAATGATGCAGCCAATGTGAGTGCTGTAATATACTATAGTATTATTACAGTACCTACATATAGTAAATGGTGCTGTATTTAAGGAACTTCCTGTCTGCTGCTGGAATTAAAAAGAGTTGGGGTTGCTTTTCTGGAGAGTTCTTGTATTTTTAACAGCTGAAGATGTGGGAGGATTATATCAAGATCTCTACCTCAGCCAATGAGAGGAAGCCTCACTCGTAAAAATAAAAGGTTTCTTCTGTACGGTGGAGGAGCTCTCAGCTGCACTCTATTTAATTCCAGCAACAGATGGAAAGCTGCCCCAGCTGAAGAGGCCTAAGCCACAAAATGGGATGTCGCCCCTCCCTGCCTCTGCTTAGCTTTCATTACTACCAGGCTTTAACCTCCAAGGCCAGGCACAAACCAGGAGCTTAGTTAAATCGCAAGCCCCTAAATCAAGTCTACAGATAAGAAAGTGGAGAGAGGTCTGTTGACTTTACAGACACCTGGTTAGAAGGCAACTTGACTGCCTGGGTAAGAGATGTGATGTCAAGGGCTAAAAGGTACAATTCTGCTTTCTTTCCCCTTAACCACATAATGTTGTCCAACCTGCTTTCAACTCTGCACAGACTAGCAAACCTCCATGCAGCTGTTGTACATCTTTTGAGCCAAGAAGTTATTGCCATTGTTTCCACAGCAGAGAGATTTCTTGTTTTTTCTCCAACCTTTCCACTGATTCAAAATTAAAAGGGGGCATGTGACCCATTTTAGATCTGAAGGCTTCAGTTCAAAAACTTTGTATGGAATTCACCAGGTCTGTCACAGTCTCCCTTCATCAGGGAGACTTTCTAGCCTTTGGTGAAATCTTTCCAGTGCATTAACGCTGCCTTCCTTTTCCTGTAAAAGCAACACCACCAGTTTATAGCCCTTCCATATGTCCTCCACACCCCACGTATTCACCAAGGTATGGGCACCTACGCTAACACCACTACATTTCCACTGTATTCACATTGTGGAATACCTGGCCAGTCTCCTACTGAGGAAGCAGTTATCACAAATCATGACCGACAATGTGATGCAGACCTTTGGGCTAAGTTTGCAAATATGTGGGTGCGGAAATGCATGTAAATTGCACACATTCCCTTACCCGCCGACACCAGCATACAAACCTCGCTGCTATTTACCAGACGCATGAGCCCTTAAGAAATATGAACAGAGGTCATGGAGCCCTTAAAAAAGTAGATTTTCATATAAATGTGCTGCAGTCAAAACTTGTGAGGAGGGAGTGGGGGCATGGCCAAGGTGCGCTGTGTGTGTCTATGGTGCCCCCTCAGCAGCCAGCTTGCTGAGGGGGCACTCACAGGAAGAAGAAGTAGACAGCGCAGGCAGTGGACTCCAGAAGAGGAGGTAAAGGGCCACTCTATGCATTGCACAAGTATAACATCTTTTTTTACTTTCATTAAAAAAAAAAAAAAAAAATCAGAATTCATGCTTTATTGGACTGACTTTAACAAAGTTAATTATTATTGGCTAAGCACTTAAGAAGTAGGAACTCTTTACTCTAGTAAATGCACCCAACTATTCCCTTAATATCTTGTGTGCTGCTATTAGTTTGGGTTACAATGCCATTGAAATTTCAAATCATGATGCATTGGAAGTTTGGCAAAACCTTTATTCACACGTTTGGAAGATAATGCTTTGCTGATCTGTATTATCTGACATTAGGTAGAGATGTCTGAAAACATGATTACATGTAAATCACAGTGGTGTAGTGGTTAGCACCTCCACCTAACAGCATTAGGGTCACTGGTTCAAATCTCAACCGACACTACCTACCTGGAGTTTGCATGTTCTCCCTGTGTCTGTGTGGGTTTACTCCCACACTCCAAAGACATGCTGATAGGTTAATTGGATGGCTCCTGTCTAAAATTGGCTCCTAGTATGTATGAGTGTGATTTTGGGACCTTAGATTGATTGTAAGCTCCTTGAGGGCAGAGACGGATGTGAACGTACAGTATATGTAAAGCGTATATGTAAAGCTCTGCCTGAATTGACAATGCTATATAAGTACCTGAATTAATCAACAAAGAAGTCCAATTTGTTAGTAGGCAGCAACAACCAAATAATTATTTAAAATATTGCCAAAAAAATATTTAAAAAAACGATGTTTTATTACTCTATTAGAAAATTCTATAAAACCAGCTATATACATTACCAGGACTCTAGCAAACTTAATTGCAGACACTAACTTAATCCTGAATAACACAGTTGAGTATTGGCCATGATACTTTTTCTAAACTTAAGCAGCTGAGTTCAGCTGAGTGTAGGAGGTGGCAGGGGTGATACAAAGCTATGAGTGGTTCCAGTATGACTCCTCCATCACCACCACAGAGCCCAATGTGTCTCTGCTCCCCTCCATGAAGGAACATATTTAGGCTGGGTTCACACTTGTCTGACAAACGGACCAAGCACAAGTCACATTACGTCACCAAATCAATGTTTCTTTATGAGAGCAGTCTTAACTGGTCCGACACAAGTCGGTCGGTCCGACTTTGAAAAAGGTTCCTGTACTACTTTGGTCCAACTTTGGTCCTACTTCAGCCCATTGAATATCATTGAAGTAGGATCAAAGTCGGATCCTTGTTCTAACCATCCGACTTGTGACATCCGACTTGGTGATTACAGCAGCAGTAAAAGGAATTTATCTCACACTGGGATTGTTTTGATTGGTCAAAGGACAAGTCACTATCTCAAAATCGTCTGACCGTTTTTGTCGGATAGTGTGAACCCAGTCTAAAGCTTAAGTGTTTAGGGCTGATTTTAGGAGTTGGAAAATCTTTCCCAAACCTAAACACTAGTGAGGAAACCTCTGAATAGTTGGCATGATATATTGCCAGATTCTACCTTTCAGTTTACAAATATCCCCCTGATAAATCTACTAAAGCCCCATGAAATTCAAACAGAAACCGTTTGAAAGTCGATATTTGCATATGTTTAGGCATTCCCCACCCACTTATTTTTAAATAAGTTTATTGTGTAGAGGTTTTTGATATATAGAAATAAATTAGAAAAGAGCTATATTTATATATTAACCAGTTGCCAACCACCCGCCGGGGATTTACGGCAGCAACTTGGCTCGACATCGCATCTCGCCGTCACCTAACGGCGGCTGTGAGATCGTGAAACGTGAGCGTACACGCGCCATCGGAGGCGTGCTCACTGTGTAGAGGGGGAGCCAGGGAGTGGGTAGGGTGGACTCGATGTCCAGATACCAGAGAGAGCCACGCTGCACCACCAGAGAGCCATGCTGCACCAGCACCACTAGAGAGAGCCACGCTGCACCACCAGAGACAGTCACGCGGCACCAGAACCACCAGAGAGAGCCACGCTGCACCACCAGAGAGAGCCACACTGCACCACCAGAGAGAGCCATGCTGCACCACCAGAGAGAGAAAGACTGAGCCACTGTTAGGGTACAGACATGCTACACTACTGACGGGCTTCGAGTTCGGGTGGAACGTACGTTCGACCCGAACATCTGCTGTTCGTTTGTTCGGCGTGAGCCGAACATTATGGGGCATTCGCGGCAACTTTGCGCACCCCATAATGTTTTAATATCAGAGAGTCATGCTACACCATCAGAGAGAGCCACGCTGCACCACCAGAGAGCCACGCTACACCACCAGAGAGAGTCGCAATGCACCTCCAGAGAGAGCCATGCTGCAATACCAGAGAAAGCCATGCTGCAATACCAGAGAAAGCCACGCTGCACCACCAGAGAGAGCCAAGCTGCAATACAGTCATGCTGCACCACCAGAGAGCCACGCTGCAATACAGCCATGCTGCACCACCAGAGATAGCCACATTGCACCAGCACCACCAGAGAGAGCCACGCTGCAATACAGCCACACTGCACCACCAGAGAGAGCCACACTGCAATACAGACAGCCATGTTGCACCACCAGAGAGAGCCACACTGCAATACCAGAGACCCACGCTGCACCACCAGACAGAGCTACGCTGCATACCAGAGATGGCCATGCTGTACCACCAGAGAGAGCCACGCTGCACCACCAGAGAGAGCCATGCTGCAATACCAGAGACCCACTCTGCTCCACCAGAGAGAGCCACGCTGCAATACAGCCACACTGCACCACCAGAGAGAGCCATGCTGCACCACCAGAGAGAGCCACGCTGCAATACCAGAGAGTCACGCTGCACCACCAGAGAGAGCAACGCTGCAATACCAGAGAGCCACGCTGCACCAACAGAGAGAGCCACGCTGCATACCAGAGAGAGCCATGCTGCACCACCAGAGAGAGACACGCTGCAATACCAGAGAGAGCCACGCTGCAATACCAGAGACAACCACACTGCACCACCAGAGAGAGCCAAGCTGCAATACAGCCACACTGCACCACAGAGAGAGCCACGCTGCAATACCAGAAAGCCATGCTGAACCACCAGAGAGTCACACTGCACCAGCACCGCCAGAGAGAGACACGCTGCAATACAGCCACACTGCACCATCATAGAGAGCCACGCTGCAATACCAGAGAGCCATGCTGCACCACCAGAGAGAGCCACACTGCACCACCAGAGAGAGCCACACTACACCACCAGAGAGAGCCACACTACAATACCAGAGAGAGCCACGCTGCACCACCAGAGAGCCATGCTGCACCAGCACCACCAGAGAGAGCCACACTGCACCACCAGAGACAGCCACGTGGCACCACCAGAGAGCCACGCTGCACCAGAACCACCAGAGAGAGCCACGCTGCACCACCAGAGAGAGAAAGACTGAGCCACTGCCAGGGTACAGACATGCTACACTACTGACTAGGGATGGACTTCGAGTTTGGGTGGAACGTAGGTTCGACCCAAACATCTGCTGTTCACTTGTTCGGCGTGAGCCGAACATTATGGGGCATTCACGGTAACTTTGCACGCTCCATAATGTTTTAAAATGTTAGCGGAATGCCGTCCGCTGATTGGCCAAAGCATGCACATGACCTGCATGCTTTGGCCAATCAGCGGGCAGCCTGCTGTGAGAGCTTTGATTGGCTAAAGACAGGATGCCTTTAGCCAATCACTGCACAGCTGTCTCAATCCACGCCCCACACTATATAAAGCCGCTTGTACAGTGGCTCTATGATAGTGTGTCAGCGTTGTTAGAGAGATAGTGTAGGTTCCTGAAGACAGGCAGTTTAGATAGCTAGATTTTGAAATATGTTAAAAAAAGAAAAAAAATAGAGAGCTAACCAGATAGATAGTTAGAAACCTGTCAGTTAGTGCAGACAGGTTAGTGTAGGGGAAAAAAAAAAGATAAATATAGTCTAGTATATATATATATATATATATATATATACGCACAGTGTACTATATATCAGTGTACACTGTACATAAGGTATATAGTATATTTGACGTGGTTTATTAAAATATATACAGCCTGGTATATATATACACTGTGTGCAGAATTATTAGGCAAATGAGTATTTTGACCACATCATCCTCTTTATGCATGTTGTCTTACTCCAAGCTGTATAGGCTCGAAAGCCTACTACCAATTAAGCATATTAGGTGATGTGCATCTCAGTAATGAGAAGGGGTGTGGTTTAATGACATCAACACCCTATATCAGGTGTGCATAATTATTAGGCAACTTCCTTTCCTTTGGCAAAATGGGTCAAAAGAAGGACTTGACAGGCTCCGAAAAGTCAAAAATAGTGAGATATCTTGCAGAGGGATGCAGCACTCTTAAAATTGCCAAGCTTCTGAAGCGTGATCATCGAACAATCAAGCGTTTCATTCAAAATAGCCAACAGGGTCGCAAGAAGCGTGTGGAAAAACCAAGGCGCAAAATAACTGCCCGTGAACTGAG
>BLSH010094381.1:70170-87908 GCA_018402905.1 Glandirana rugosa
ATGATATATGGCATACCTCTCTATATATCACCTGTGAGTTATACCCCACACATTTATATATGTCCCTCACGTCTTAATAATCCGTTCAACATAAAAACTCCTTATTAAAATAATAACTTGTTGTTGGTACAAGAGTTACTAAGGTTTTTGAGTAATTATAGTTTCGACTTATAAAAACCTTCATCAAAAATCAAACAAAAATCAACATCGATAAAATCCTCCTATAGACACACACGTCCACTGATAATGACACGTATTAATAATCCGTTGAATTGTTTTTTGTTTATATATGGGTAAAGTTAATAAATAAAAGTCGTCATATTAATGAGTTTTTGGAATCATTGAGAACATGGTTGTTGTTCAATAATAAAATTATTCCTCAAAAATACAACTTGCCTAATAATTCTGCACTCCCTGTATATATTTACACACCCCATATTGAGTGTCCACTATATATCTCTCCATACGGTATATAGTACACTTGACATGGCGTATTAAAATATATACCGTTTTAACCCCTTAGCCCCCAGAGCCCTTTTTTACATTTGTTGTTTACAAGTTAAAATCATTTTTTCTTTTTATAGAAAATTACTTAGAACCCCCAAATATTATATATATTTTTTCAAAACACCCTAGAGAATAAAATGGCAATCATTGCAATATTTTTTATTACATGGTATTTGCGCAGCGGTCTTTCAAGCGCTTTTTTTTTTTGTAAAAAAAACACTTTTTTGAGTTAAAAAATAAGACAACAGTAAAGTTAGCCCAATTTTTTGTATATTGTGAAAGAGGATGTTACGCGTAAATAGATACCATACATAACACAGTTCAAAATTGTGCACACTTGCGGAATGGCGACAAACTCCGGTACTTAAAAATCTCCATAGGCGACGCTTTAACATTTTTTAACGCTTACCAGGTTATAGGTGCAGAGGAGGTATTTTGCTATAATTACTGCTCACATTCTGGCGATCACGGCGATACCTCACATGTGTGGTTTGAAAACCGTTTTCATATGCGGGGGCGACTTACATATGCCTTTTCTATGCTGGACGAGCTCGTGGGGACGGTGGCGCTTTAAATTAATTTTTTTTATTATATTTTTTCTTTTAACACTGTTCCTTTAAAAAAAAAAAAATCTGATCACTTTTATTGCTATCACAAGGAATGTAAACATCCCTTGTGATAGTAATATATGGTGACAGGTACTCTTTATGGAAAGATGGGGGGGTCTAAAAGATAACCCCCATCCCTCCTTTACACTTCACAGTATTCAGATCGCCAAAAACAGCAATTCTGAATACTGTTGTTTTTTTAAAACCGGCGCCATTAGCCGCCGAGTAAACCAGAAGTGACGTTGTAACGTTGCTTCCGGAAATGTACGAAGGAGTCCCGATTGAAGCCGATTCCGGCTTCCACAGGGACTCCACACAGCCGGCGGACGTGTCGGATCGGAGCTCCAGTCTCCCGGTGGGACGGGAGGCCAGAGAAGAGCAGCGGACGGTGGCGGGAGGGGGAATGTCCCCTCCCTATGCCTGAGATAACGACAGAGCGGTTTCCGAGCCAGATCGTCTGTTATCAACGGATAGAGCTGCCTGCTCTAAAAAAGGTACCAGGGTATAGCCTGTAGCTGCAGACTATACCCGATACTTCCACTTAAAGCAGCCACCGTTTATAAACAGTGATTCGCGTTAAGTGGTTACACTAATTTACAACAGTGGAGTCAGTTCCTGCACCCAACAAGAGTAACTGCAAGGGGTTACAGTGTTCTGGCACCGACAACACCCAAGGTCCAATTTTTCACCACCTGTTTGACTGGGGCATGTCATCACAAATTTTAACCACTTAACGCGAATCACCATTTATAAACGACGGCAGTTTAAGTGGATGTATTGGGGTATAGTCTGCAGCCACAGGCTATACCCCGGTACCGTTTTATAGAGCAGACGGCCAGCTATCTAGTGATAATGGCCGATCCAGTCATCCGGTCTTGTCCCCATCAAAATGGGGACAAGGTGCTTTGAGGTGGCGGGCAGAGCCCCCCCTCCCCCAAAGCACCCATACTCCCCATGTTGAGGGCATGTACTATGGTACGGTTCAGGAGAGGGGGCGCTCGCTCGCCCCCCCCCCCCATCCTAACCGGCCAGGGCTGCATGCTCGGATAAGGGTCTGGTTTGGATTTTAGGGGGACCCCCACGTCAATTTTTTTTAAAATTTGGCACGGGTTTCCCCTTAATATCCAAACCAGATCCGAAGAGCCTGGTTTGGACTGGGGGGGAGGAGGGGGGCACGCACTTCTTTCCAGCGATATATTGTATATTGCTGGGAACCAGCAATACATTACAGCCGCGATTTTAAATGACAATTTTTCCTAAGGAAATGTAATTTTGTTCTGGCTATGTTCTATACCTCGCAGAGATGCGCCCTTTTACACACAAACTAAGGACACCCTGCCCCCCAGGCACAATATTTAAAGGAATTTTTCTTTTTTTCACTTTAAGCATTAGTAAAATCACTGCTCCTGAAAAAACGATTAATTGAAGAAGTTTTTTTTTCATTGATACATGTCCCCTAGGGCAGGACCCGGGTCCCCATACACTTTTTAGTGCAATAACATTGCATATAAGCCTTTAAAATTAGCACTTTTGATTTTTCATGTTTGCGTCCCATAGACTTTAATGGTGTTCGGATGGTCGCCCTGAACTTTTTGTCTGTTCGGGGAGTGTTCGGGTCATCCCTACTACTGACCAGAGTCACCCCAGGCAACCCAGAGTGAGCGAATATCCAGCTGGAGGGATCACTGCTGCTGTTTCGCTGGGTCTGGTAAGAGGGCCTGTCAGCCATTATCCATTACTTATCCTAGGGACTGAGCTATTAGGAACTGCCTAACCTGCTATCCTCTAGCCGTAGTACTGCCTCCAGGCCTTATTGACCCAGCAACGCGTGTCAACGAGCTCCACGCTGAGTTGCTGGCCCAAAAATTGGGAGAGGGTGACACCACCTTTTGTCACCCCAGGTGACACCAACCCTAGTGACGCCACTGGCCCACAGGAGACTTCAGTGCCCTTTCATAGACAGAGGAGCTACCCTAAGACAGTAAGTGTGGTACTGTCCAGGTAAAAATGAAAAAAGGAAAACTAAAGCTGGCCATAGACTGATCGAAATTTAAATTTCGAACAGTGTATGGCTGTTCCTGTTCAACAGAAGTAGAAGATCATTTGATTGACTTCTGTCAAACGGACAAGATGATAAACCTTTCTCGATCGGCGGCTGCAGATGCTGATCAATGTATTCTGACAGCATCGGAAGGCCCCGGTCAGAATACAATTACCAAGTGAGGATACAGAAATCTGTTTGTAACTAACCATCTATGCCCAGCTTAATCTCCCTGGCGGTATGATTATGTCAGATTTTTGCATCTCAAAGCGGTACATTGTTTTGCATAGAAATTTGGCGTTTTATATTGTAGGCCGGAAATTCTTAGGAATAACTCACTTAAGACAAGAGTCTAGTAAACATCCCGGGTATGATAAAGTTTGAAATAACTAAATCATAAATTATAATATATATATGAAAAAAAATTATAATATAATAAATAACTATAAATAATTATCAAAAATAATAATATAATAATAAAATGTATTCAATAATGTAATTAAGTCAAAAACACTGAAATTTGCTCAGTTGCAGAATTGTTGCTGTCCTCACTTTCAGTGTCTGATGGTAAATTTCATGAAAAATCAGTATTGCTCAATTCTGCAAATGATTCTTATTTACTATCGCTGTTTTCCAGCTGGTCAAAAACCGCTTTTGACATAAAGGGACACATTTTGGATGACATGGACATTCTCAAGTTTCCAGGCAGAAAGAGTGGCATATATACAGTCAGGTCCATAAATATTGGGACATTTACACATTTCTTTTTGGCTCTATACACCACCACAATGGATTTGAAATGAAACAAACAAGATGTGCTTTAACTGCAGACTTTCAGATTTAATTTGAGGGTATTTACATCCAAATCAGGTGAACGGTGTAGGAATTACAACAGTTTGTATATGTTTTAAGGGACCAAAAGTAATAAGACAGATTAACAATCATAAATCAAACGTTCACTTTTTAATACTTGGTTGCAAATCCTTTGCAGTCAATTACAGCCTGAAGTCTGGAAAGCATAGACATCACCAGACGCTGGATTTCATCCCTGGTGATGCTCTGCCAGGCCTCTACTGCAACTGTCTTCAGTTCCTGCTTGTTCTTGGGGCATTTTCCCTTCAGTTTTGTCTTCAGCAAGTGAAATGCATGCTCAATCGGATTCAGGTCAGGTGATTGACTTGGCCATTGCATAACATTCCACTTCTTTCCCTTAAAAACTCTTTGGTTGCTTTCGCAGTATGCTTTGGGTCATTGTCCATCTGCACTGTGAAGCACCATCCAATGAGTTTTGAAGCATTTGGCTGAATGTGAGCAGATAATATTGCCCGAAACACTTCAGAATTCATCCTGCTGCTTTTGTCAGCAGTCACATCATCAATAAATACAAGAGAACCAGTTCCATTGGCAGCCATACATTCCCACACCATGACACTACCACCACCATGCTTCACTGATGAGGTGGTATGCTTTGAATCATGAGCAGTTCCTTTCCTTCTCCATACTCTTCTCCATACTCTTCTCTTCTCATCACTCTGGTACAAGTTGATCCATAGGATGTTATTCCAGAACTGTGAAGGCTTTTATAGATGTTGTTTGGCAAACTCTAATCTGGCCTTCCTGTTTTTGAGGTTCACCAATGGTTTACATCTTGCGGTGAACCCTCTGTATTCACTCTGGTGAAGTCTTCTCTTGATTGTTGATTCTGACACACATACACCTACCTCCTGGAGAGTGTTCTTGCCAACTGTTGTGAAGGGTGTTTTCTTCACCAGGGAAAGAATTCTTCGGTCATCCAACACAGTTGCTTTCCGTGGTCTTCCGGGTCTTTTGGTGTTGCTGAGCTCACCGGTGCATTCTTTCTTTTTAAGGAAGTTCCAAACTGTTGATTTGGCCACACCTAATGTTTTTGCTATCTCTCTGATGGGTTTGTTTTGTTTTTTCAACCTAATGATGGCTTGCTTCGCTGATAGTGACAGCTCTTTGGATCTCGTATTGAGAGTTGACAGCAACAGATTGCAAATGCAAATAGCACACTTGAAATTAACTCTGGACCTTTTATCTGCTCCTTGTAAATGGGATAATGAGGGAATAACACACACCTGGCCATGGAACAGCTGAGCAGCCAATTGTCCCATTACTTTTGGTCCCTTAAAAAGTGGGAGGCGCATATACAAACTGTTGTAATTCCTACACCGTTCACCTGATTTGGATGTAAATACCCTCAAATTAAAGTTGAAAGTCTGCAGTTAAAGCACATCTTGTTCGTTTCATTTCAAATCCATTGTGATGGTGTATAGAGCCAAAAAGATTAGAATTGTGTCAATGTCCCAATATTTATGGAGCTGACTGTAATATAAAAGTGCAGTCAGGGCACTGGGCAAACCACTAGGGACAAAAGGGATGTGAAATGTTTTTATACAGTAATGTAATCTTACAGATTACAGTGTACTGTAAGTGTTGTGTGTTTCACTTTTTGAATTTGCCGCAGAGCTCCGCCCCTGTGCGACACAACGCTCGCAGGGAACAGAGCCCGGCGCACAGAAGCATCGGGCGGAAGACACAGCCCACTGACACAGCAGAGGACATCGCTGGATCCAGGGGACAAGGTAGGTAACATAGCCTGGATCCAGCGATGCGATCCCAAGTGTGGCTCGGAGTTACCGCTATTATGTAAATTCACCCCGAGCCACACTCGGGAAAACCGCCAGGGGGGCTACCCCACATTTAAGGATAGGAATGCTGTAGTATATTACATTTTTGCTTTTGGCTTTATTACTGCTTTTATTTAGGTTAACTGCATTTATATCTCTGTTACTTCATTTGGGCATTAATGTTTTATCATTTGATCATTACAATGTATAGGTAGAGGTAATTTTAATAGACCATTCCATGACTGAGCAGTTATATCAAGGCATCCTGAAAATATCCTAATTTGTACATGTTGTTTACCATTATTGTTTAGATCATAACAGGCTGCGCTAAACACATAATTGTATATGAAACAATAACCGTGATCAATCAATAAATAGCAAACACATATAATGGTAAAAAAGTTATTCTGTCTGCAACGAATAAATGCTCTGCAAACCTATAAAAGACATGATAAAAATCTCTGTGCGCTCTTAATAAAAGGGAGGGTGCACAGACGTCACTGCCTTGAGGATTACCTGTGAGAGCCGGCCGGCTTGTTTTATCAAGAGTGCACAGAGATTTTTATCATGTAAGTGTATTTCGCTTTTTACACATTAAACCAAGTGTCAATATTACACTATTTTTGGCTATCTTTCTTACAACGGGTGACCGTTGGGATCCTTCTGTGCCTGAGTTTGTGTGAAAGAAGCCCGTATACCTTGGGATGTGATTTGGGAGTAAACTGAGCGTTGATGTTCTACCCTACCAATATTGATCATTTACCCATGGAATTGTGTTTGGGGATCGTTTGGTTTTGTCTGAAGCCTCCATACCCTTCTAAGGGACCCTGGCTGGGTGATTAGCCACAAGCGCCTTTGCGCTTACCTCTGGTAAGCAGCCTTTACGTCGGTGGTGGTTTCACATTAGTGTCCTGCTGAGCACTTGGTGTTGTTTGTGGTCTTTATATGAGTTACAGTTCATTTGGATTAATTAAAACGTATTATATACATATGAACTTCATTTTCACCTGTTGGAAGGACTTATCATTCACCAGACATTATTTGTGCTTTGCAACGCTGACTTTAATAGGTTTGCAGAGCATTTTTTCGTTGCAGACAGAATAACTTTTTTACCATTATATGTGTTTGTTCGCTATTTATTGATTTATCACAGTTATCATTTCATATACAATTATGTGTTTAGCGCAGCCTGTTATAATTTAAACAGTTTGGGACCTTATTGTGGGTTTGTGGTTGCAGCTTTGATATATCCTTTGAGTTAGCGTGGTATCCCCCTCCCCTCCCCCTTTTTTTGTTCACCATTATTCTTAACTCTAATTAAAGATGTACTCGACCTGAGTTGTCTTATTTTTTCCCACAATTAGATCAGTGTTTGGCCTTATGTGATTGCACATAAAATGAGAATGTGTGTGACTGTTTTAGCCTGAGAAACTCCACACTTCTAATACTGAAAGCCAGCCTACAATACAGGACACAAATGTTACAGGCTGCCCCCTCCTTCATAATTTAGCGAGGGTAAAGGAAAGTATGTTTAACAAACCAATAAATAGACAGATTTTTTTCTAAATATGAAGGTGGGGATGTTTGTTGTGGGTGGAGAGGAAGTGTGACATTTAACCAGAGTATCATCCTGTGCATGGTTTAAATCCCTTAACAGAGCTGTAGAGTCCATGAGCCATGCAAAACTGAGCAAAGAAAAAGTACACTACAAGTGAATTGTTTGAGAAAATTATTAGGGGAGAATGTGTCAATGGGACCCGATGACGAGTTATCATTATGAAATAAGAGTAAGACAAAGTGAAAAAAGTTTTTTTTTAAAAAAAAGCAAAATGTTTAAAAGAAATCATGTCATGTCAATCAGTCATGCTTACTTAAAGCAAATGTATCACCTACATACGGTATAACATTTTAGCAAAATGTTTATGTAGTGTTTTTATATTCACTTTTTTTTGAATGCCTAGATGCCCAGATTTAGATGCCCAAATCAAATTTAGCAACATTGGCATGCTTCAGTTAATATAAAAGGAAAAAACTAAAGGCAAAAGGTTTTGGATAGAGTACAAAGAGATTAGAAGCCCAGTCAGGTTTTTATTGCCGTCTGTGCCCCTGTTAGGCCCCTTTCACACGGGCGGCTGTTTTGCCATTGCTAAATGCAAGTCAGATATCAGAGGCTAAAAGCACAACGATTACTTGCATTTGTACATTCCGATTAGCCACGGATACATGCTGCTACGTTTTGCCGCAGTGGAAACATTGTTAACATTCTTGACATTTCTGAAGTGCTTCCTATTGATTTTCTATGCTTGTTGCCGTTGATATCCGTAGCTGACACAGTTTACCTGCAGATTCGTGCTGATTCGTGCAGATACGTGCGGTTAGCTGCATAACATCGTTCCTGGACGCATTCCAATCCATTTTATCTAATCGTTCTAAATTGTCTGTAACAAAACCATTGCTAAATGCAGAGAGTGAAAGGGGCCATAGGAAAGCATTGTCACAGTATAGCTGCGGTAGATAACTTCATCTATCCGCAGCTAAAAGCAGGATTCTATCCGTCCGTGTGAAAGGGGCCTTAAGCAGATCCACCCTCTCTTTTGCTTTAGTGATCTTTATTACCAAGGATAAACGTGAAAGTTGTTCCCAGAACAGGAATAGAGGGGACATCTGCTTCTGGCAGGAGTTATACTCCTTCCTTACTTACTCTAATCAAAAGGGAAAAAAATGCCTTTAGTTCAACCATAAAACAAATGTTCACTCTATTTAAAGTGGATGTAAACCTGAAAACATTTTTTTTTACTAACACTTCTAGCTTGTACAGGAGAGGATGTCATGTCATTTGTGCCCAGTCTTGCCACAAAGAGTTAATCTAACTCTGAGCAATCCTCTTATGAGCAGAGGAAGTTTCACACTCCCCCCCAGCTGACCCAGGATTGGCTGCTCCACACGTCAGCGTGATTGGGCATGCTGAAGTCATGTTGTGTCTTTTCTGGGTTTTAAAAGGATGTTTCTCAAAACTGAGGAATAGCAAAAATAGCAAAGAAGGAGACTGTAGAAGTGGTTGGGGAGTCCTGTGACATCAGAACTCCAGCCACTGAGCTCCAGCAAAGATATATAAAATATATATTTATAATATATATAAGTGATATATTATTACTTATAAAACCCACTGATTCCAGAGTTTTGTGGGGCTGCAACTGCTGAAGCGTTTGCAAGGTAGGGATACATGCAGGAGGCATGCATGTATATATACATTATTACAGTGCCATTCGTTTATACTGGGTGAGTGGTGGTTTAACATATGCTTTAATGACTGTGCATCAGATTTCTAGTTACACAATTTATTTATTGATTGCTAAGGGCCTTTTTTGTGGGCTTCAGTACTGCACTTTCAGTTTTCTCACCTAGGCGAAAATATTCCCTACCTAAAGCCTCCTTGGAAACTGATGTTGCACATTCCAGGGGACTTTGGGTCAATCTGTGCCACACTGCATATGCACCAAGCCAACTCCACTGCATTGTGTCACCACATGACATCAGAAGGCTAGCTAATAGAATATTACAGTGTGGGACCTGGCATGCTGTGACAGAGCGACAGCTTTAAGCCCCGTACACATGAGCTTAATGTTGGCAGACATTGACCAGTTTAAAAAAAAAAAGGCTGACATTTTGACCATGTGTATGCCACCCTCCTGATCGGCTTCTGTTGGATGAGAATACTGGAAAACCAGCAGCCGACCAACTCCCTGTCAGCACTCTCAGCCAATGGCAGAGAGCGCTGATCAGAGTGTTCTGGTTGGGGGGCGTCCCCCTGTCAGAACACAATAGCTCAGTGGGAAGATCCCTGTACTAACAGCATAGTTAGTATATCTTCTCTGACCGTAGCTGACAGTTTTTTTTTCTTCAACCCGCTGGGTTGAACAATAAAAGACTCATAGTGTGTACCAGGCTTTACACCACAAAACATGGAATTTGCTGGGCATGTGAGTATGTTGATGGAGGACAACCCAGTGGACAAGGCAAGAGGGTAAATGAAAAAGTAAAGAGGGGAGTGAATTTGCTCTTTAACAATAACTCTTTGGCTACTTTTTCTTATTCATTTGCATGCAAAATAATATGTAAACTTAACAGTTGCAGGTGATTATTACATTCTTGCCTCTTATCACAGTACATATCACAGTACTCCCCCTAACGAGACCATCATCTAAATTTCTCTCTTGAAGACATTGTCATGTTTGTTTAGGCATCATCAAGGGGCACCATCTACTTCTTGGTCTGAGGAATTTCCATAATAATTCCTGTTGGAGCAGGTCTGTCTTCAGAGCTTGGAACAAAAGAAATATGATCATATGACTTTTTTTCAACCTATGTAAAACAAAGATAAAAGAAAACATAAGGTTCTTTTTTTAACACTTGACAATGAGTCCTTATAGACTGACTGAATTTTTGGTTTAAATTAGTTGAATACATTCCAAGGCCATCAAAACAAAAGCTGCGTAAATTCTTAGAGTTTGTTCTTACTTATAAAGCAGCCACAGCCTGAACTGAAATACCTGTCCCATGCCAGCATGCTGCTACCCTCTATGCAGAAGTAGTGATCTCTCTGCAGAGGTCTGAAACACTCCTTGCCAAGTCAAATCTAGACCTCTCCATGCAGCAGGGAGCATGAGTTTTGCTGAGTGCAGTTCTATAGGTCCTAATAGGATGTGACCAACATCTGCAGAAAAACACTGCTTCCCCACAGAAAACATGGGTCCATCTTTACAGCACAGGAGACAGGCTTTTTCAACCAGCTGTGGCCACTAAAGACAACCAACTGTAAGACTGCACATCTTTTGTTGAGATGAACTTGGAATGCATTGGTTTAACTGTACATTTAATTGGGGTTTAATAATAATATTTAAATTACATGTCTGAAATTCCAGATAAAATATGATAGACTGTGCAGAAACAAGTCTGTGAAAGCAGACTTGAAAAATGACATAGTGGAAGACCAGAAAAGAGTACCTGTAAATAATCTTCACCGATAAAGTGCTACAGTGAAATCCAACAGTGATGTAAATGCTATAAATATTGGCAAGGATTTGCATGTAATTAGATACTTACCAAGAGGTTGTTACGTTATGTGTTGTTCTTTTTTTTGTTTTTTTTTCTATTATGCTTTATCCATACTAACTGTTATACTGTTTAGTTATGTGAGGCTGGTGCCCATGGGATTTCAGGGGATTACAATGCTGGTCAGGTTTCCCAGGCTTTGTAGTGGTACCAACCACTGCTGGGGGCAAATAGCTAAAAGGAGGAAGCTGCCTCTATAACTCTTGTTAGCTTTTGTAAGGGAAGAGCAGGGCTCGAGTCCTGTGGGAACGCATGGCAACATCATTCCTGCACTTTTTCCACAGCGGTAACGATGTTCCCATTAGCAGCCGCGTCCCACAATTCACATGTGCAGGGGCGGACTGACCGGTCAGGCAGTTCGGCCGGGGTCAGTAGGGGGCCCTGGAGATGCTGCACATATGTCAAAGAGAGCAGGAGGACTGTCGGTGAGAGGAGCAGAAGAGGCGGGGACGCCACCCAGGGACGCCAATGTAGGGGGTTCGGCCAGCCGGCAGCTTCAATATTGTAATGCGGATAAAGGGTTTTTTTTCAACCGGGAACCCCCGGCGCTGGCCCCTTGCATTGGAGCACACTAGAGTCACTTATAAAACACAAAAGCCGGTGTTTTATAATTGACAGTGATCCTGGCGGCACACTGAAACAACCCTCCCTGCCAGTGCTCCCCCTGCACTCAACAGAGGAGAGGGCAGGACAAGGAGAGTGCGGGGCAGGCACACAGCTCTATCCTTGAGCCCGCAGCATCACAGGAAGCGCGCAGCGGCAGCATGACATGTAAGCTAGTTCATTCCAACTGTGTAATGATCCAAGTGAGTGTTATAAAAAAATCAGAGAGAAGAAGTGGCCACTCACCAGATCCTCATGCTGTCTAGATTAAGAGAACAGCAAATACGCTGAATGATATCCAGAATACTGTAGAATCACGGAATCCTCATCCAACGGTTCCACATATATTAAAAAAATAAGGCAAACATAGTGCAAACTGCCAAAAATACCTATGCAATCATACTTTGGCCTCCCATGAACCTGAAAGCAGTGACTTACAACCGTGACACACCACCACCATCTGCAATTCAAACTCACCAGACTCAAATTAAAAGTGCGCGTAGATCAACTCAGTGACCTGATGGATCCAATAGTCAGCCTCTTGTACAGCAGGGGTCATGGATACCTCCAGGTTTCCCAGCAGATGAAGGCAAGGGGACATATGGCCGTCAAAGCACCATCAAGGTTACCCAATAAAAAATAAAAAACAGGGCAACATAGTGTGGTCTGCCCACCCTGTGTAATCTTTATAATGAAATTAAGCTAGATTGCCCATTTACTAAACAAACACAGGAAGCCCATATCACTCTCATAGCAAAAGCGGGAAAACATCCTACTCAATGCTCTGGCTACAGGCCTATCTCTTTGATAAACGTGGATCTAAAAATGTAGGCAAAATTATTGGCTATGCGCTTACAAACCATGATTCCTTATTTAATAGGGTTAGAACAGGTGGGATTTGTACCCAAAAGAGAAGCACGTGATAACATAATAAAGACAAGCCTTTTGATACATCATGCTCAAAGAACAAAGAGCCTGCTCTGTCTTCTATCTTTAGATGCGGAAAAGGCCTTTGATCGCCTAGATTGGAAGTTTATGGTAGTGTCTTTGGAACAATCAGGTCTTCCGGTAGAATTAATTCAGAAAATAATGGCCCTTTTCACCGCCCCATCTGCAAGAATAAAGGTTAATGGGACTCTGTCTTCATCTATAACAGGGGTAGGGAACCTGCGGCTCTCCAGCTGTTGTAGAACTACATTTCCCATGAGGCATTGCAAGGCTGATTGATACAATTACTCCCAGAAGCATGATGGGAAATGTAGTTCTACAACAGCTGGAGAGCCGCAGGTTCCCTACCCCTGATCTATAAGAAACGCTAATGGGACACGACAGGGTTGCCCGTTATCACCTTATTTATATACTGTATCTTGGCTATGGAACACCTGGCAGTCACTCTACGGTCTAACCCCTCAATTCAGGGGTCCGGGGGGATAGCAACTCATATAAATTAAGTATCTTCGCAGATGACCTACTTATATATGTAACCAATCCAAGAATAGCTTTCCCAAATATTCTCCATGAATTGGAACAATTTGGACTTCATAGTAACTTTAAAGTAAATGTTATGAAATTTTGGTGCCTTAATATCACACTACCAATAACAGAAAAAGAAATGCTTGAAAACAATTTCCCATTTTAATGGGAATTACAATCTCTTAAATACCTAGGGGTGAATATTGCCCTCTCAAAAGAAAAAATGTATGAACTGAACTATCTCCTCATGCTTAACTCTATGATTAGTAGCTTGCAGTCAAGGGCCACAAGGAAACACTCCTGGCTAGGGAGAATGGCAATATATAAGATGGATATTCTGCCTTGATTCATGTATTTGTTCCAGAGCTCTTCCACGGGCTTTCTTTCGATCTTTGAGATCTAGCCTACTAAGGTATCTTTGGCCGAATTCGCTGGCCAGACTTCGGTATGATATCCTAGTGAAGTGGAAGACACAGGGAGGAGCCGGCTTGCCGCATATGGAACTGTATTACACAGCAGCAGTACTGAATAGAATAATAGATTGGTTCCATCGCGAGCGAGAAAAACAATGGGTCACCATTGAACAACAAATAATAGCTGTCTCTCTGACTTCACTTTGGTGGGTAAAGGCTACGTTTCGTCCAAATAGTCAAACACTCCCACCATTGACTCAATCTTTATTGAGAGTTTGGGATCGGAGCATTCAAAGATGGGGTGTTTCCTCAATACCAGGCCCATTAACTCTGATTTTGGGTAACCCGGAATTCTTGCCGGGAATATCATCAGATAGGTTCCTACTGTGGACATTGTCAGCCCCCTCCCCGATCAAGCAAGCTCTTGCGCCAAAAGGACTACAGTCGCTTAACACAATAATGACCACTGACTGCTATTACGCGGGTCAGTGGTTTCATTATTTCTAGCTTCAAGATTACTATATACATCGATCAAGAATGGGCCCACTGCGCAGGGCCATAACTCCATTTGAGTCTCTGTGCGGTGGGCACACAGTATGTTCTGTTACTTTATCTTGGATATATGATATGCTTCTATCCCACGCACTCCCCACAAGCTTGTATTACATCAGAGACTGGGAGAGAGAGCTGGGTTACTCGATCACTGCAGAAGATTGGAAGAAGACCTTCCGGCTAACTTTCAAATCTAGTTCTTCAGCTTATATCCAAGAAAAGAACTATACGTTACTAATTAGATGGTATAGATGCCCAGCAAAACTTCATAGAATATCTCAGATATACTCGGAGGAGTGTTGGCGCTGTGGAAGATATGTTGGTACAATGCTCCACATATGGTGGACATGCCCTCGGATTAAGGCTTTTTGGGAGGCTGTGTTCCAAATATGCTCTTCCGTTATGGGCACACTCTATCAGGAGTACCCAGAAATGTCCCTGCTTTCTATATGTCCAGGCCCCATGAGGGAGGTTAAAAAAGGACTACTCCCCCCTCTTATTTCTGTAGCGCAAACACTCATATCCAGACGCTTGCGTACACAAGACGCCCCCACTATTAAAGAGTGGGTAGCTGAATTGAACCAATTGAAGAGAATGGAGGATATTGCGGCAAATATACAAGGGGGTTACTATAAGTATTTGGTTTTATGGTCACCCTGGAATGACTTCTTGAGCTCTGACATGTTGAGGTCCTATTTGTGACAAGCTATGATTTAAGAGTGAGGGAGGGATCTAGAGCTATGACGGTGGGGTGGCGAGGGCGGCTTCTCAGATACTTGTGACATCTGTGTGTGTATGTCTGTCCTGTCATTTTGTGTTTTTTTTCTTTTTCTTTCTCTCCCCGGGCCATGAAGGACATTTGTTAGAAATACATATCCATACGGCTCTTACACTGAGTGTGTATGAACTGGATTAGTGGCCTAATATAATCATTCCTCCCTTTAATTTAATTGGGAATTTGCTGTCTCTGGTAATGTACTGTGTATGTAAGTCTTGGAAAATCTTTAGTAAAAATTTAATTAAAAAAAAAAAAAAAACTTAGTGTGGTCTGTATGTTTATTCTAAAAAGCAGTAGTATACAGCGGTGCCAGCCTTGAATTGTATTAAAAACATGTGACTATGTACACAAAACATCACCCCTATATATAGACTAGCGGTAACATAATGTCACAAACCCGAATAGGATAATCACTGACATGTTTCAAGCCAGTGCTTGTTATCAAAGTATCCAACACTGCTGTTGGTTTTGTCACACTTATATAGTACACCATTCAGGGACGCCATTCATAGCAGCTACCGTGGTTCCGTCTGAATCTAAAGAAGCTTACGTCATATCCGGGTTCGGTGCCATTTTCCCAGTGACGATACGTCATTTCCGGGTTCAGCGACATTTTCCCAGTGACGGAGCGTCACTTCCGGAGTCCGCATAATCTGTCCAGCCTTGTGGATGTCACCAACAAGAAATCTCACGCCGTCCAACAACACAGGGGACCTCGAACAAGACAAGAGCAGACGACCCAAACAGCACAGCCAGAACGAATCAACCAGAGGCCACCTAAAAGTGCACTATGTATGTGTGACAATAGACAATAAAAGTACATACAAAAACAGTCCCCAATATAAAAAAAAACAATAAAAATTAGGATAAAGGAAAATATTCAACCAAATGATATAATGACTTGAGATAACCCAGTAAAATCTGATACCAATGTTCTCTAGCATCATATATATGTAAGAATATTAATAGGTAAACTACTCAATCTAACGCCAATGCAAATAGGCTAAAATAAAATAGGATTTGTGACATCAACTGTTATCAATGAAACAGTTTATGTCCCAATCGACATTATGTCCAAAAGGAAAGTATGTCTTGAGTTCATATAACCAAAACATTTCCCTTTTGGAAACTCTAACTCTCTAACTTTATTAACACCTCTCCAATGTGGTTGTAATTTAGAGATAACTGTAAACTTGAGGGCCCTTGGATCTCTATTGTGACACTGACGGAAGTGAATAGAAAGACAGCTAGTTACTGTGGCTTTGAAGAAGGTACTCGTGAACAGTTCACCATCCTTAACCATAATAGACAGATCCAAAAAATTGATCTGGGTAGAACTGAAGGAAAAAGACAACTGAATATTGTGGTCATTAGCATTAAGGGTATTCGTAAAATCCTCCAAGGACTCAAGGACCCCTGATGATATCATCAATATACCGTTTATAGAAAGCCAAATGACCCCAATGTTGTCCATATATCATTTCTCATTCCCAATTGGACATAAATAGGTTAGCTAAACTGGGGGCGAATTTCACCCCCCATCACTACATCTTTATTCTGCAAATAAAATTTGCCCTCGAACCAACAAAAGTTATGTGTCATTGCAAAATGTAAAAGGTCCAAGATACAATTCTTCTGCAGATTTGGAACCTCTCAATCCTGTTGCAAGTAGTACTCTACAGCCGACATTTCATCCCCATGTATTATATTTGTATATAGGGAGGTATCGTCAGCTGTCCCCAGAATCATACCTTCCCTAAATTCAAAATTATTTAACTCATTTAATACGTGTTTAGTATAAGGTATGCAGGGGTTTCCTTCACCAGAGGCTGTAGGAAAGAATCAATATACTCTCCTATTCTTGCCGTCAAAGATCCAATCCCACTAATAATGGGTCTACCGAGGGGGACGTACTGGGTCTTTATGGATCTTTGGCAGGCAGTACATGATAGGGATTTTTGGGGCTGTGGGAACAAGGAACTTCTCTTTTTTATTCAATATTCCACACTTTTCCCCATAGTCTATCATAGTTCTAAATTCTTTCAAAAACCCTTGTGTAGGATTATGAGCCAAAGGATAGTAAGTCTCTTTATCATCCAGGATTTTATGCACTTCCTGGACATAGTCACTCTTATTTAAGACAATGACAGCACCACCCTTATCCACGGGGCGGATAACTAGATCCTTCTTATTAGGAGGGCTTTAAATTCCCAAAAAGACATCTCTTTCATCTTGTATTTTCTTAATCTGTAATCTCTCTAAATCACATATTGCTGTATCTTTGAAGACTTCTGCATACCTGGTTGCAGAAGGGTTAGGGTTAGTGGTATTATCTGCAGTGTTTTTAGACTCCTACCATTTAAACACTAAACCCTCTTTATGGTTGAATATGTTTATTGTTTTACATTGAACAATGAACAAACAAATTTCTCACTGTACATTCACAAAAATGACAAGGAGATTTATCACAGGACATAACAGATAGTAATAATATGATAAAAGAAAGAGAAAGAAGAGAAAAAAAGAAAAAAAAAAAGAAACTAGGGAAAGAAAAAAGGAAGAACACGGGAACCCTGTGGAGGTCATGAACTTAACAATGAACAGTCTAGTTTGTAGTGACCAGGAGGTTCCATCTGTATATGAACCCAGGTCCTGTAAGTCCAAGCTATTATATATTATATTCTCATGAGAAGTGGCCTCCACGCAGCGGACCGAAGCCAACCGCCCCGCCAGGCACCCCAGAGGGAGCATATCTGTGCCCGGGAGTGTGGGGGGAGCTCCAGCCCACCACCGCGGAACAACCATCTGATTACGAGAACTCTGCATTGGTAGCTATAGGTCTATCTAGACCAGGACCTGTCCGTTCCCATAAAAGGTAAGGTAGAAGAAATGGTAACAAGGAGGATAAAGTATAAGACCTGAGGGAATAATATGTAAGAATTTAAAGGTGGTAGAATAAGAGTCAACAGACGGGGAAAAGGTGCAAGGGGTGAGGGGGGG
>BLSH010094381.1:91348-109789 GCA_018402905.1 Glandirana rugosa
TGTGGGCGTGATGGAGTATCCGCCGCCGTTTCTCCGGGGTGTTAAACCCTCTGCAGTTTAGTGAGGATATCCTCAACGAGATGGGTTCTGCCATGTCATGAACGACAAAGGGTTGGAAGTGGAACCTAACCAATCAGGACCCGCTGTGTCCATGGAGAGAGTAGAGGGGGGGGGGAAAGGGGGGAAGAAAAAGAGGTAGAAGAAGACGTTAGTAAGAAGAAAGAAGAGCATATGTACAGACATCCTGGCCAAGAATGCCAGGGGAGAGGGTAGGCTAACAACATTTCAGCCAGTGCTTTAATTGGCACCAGCAACCCTAGAGTGGGGAACGGGACCATAACATGAAGGTGGTCCCGGCGCACCGGACTAAAGTGGAAAAACATAATAAAACTATATTGATCGACCCTTTCAGTAAACTGACGTGGTTTCATTCCTGCTGATATGGCGCAGAAGAGGAGATGAAAACAAGGGAGAAAACCTCCGCTCCTCCTCTGGGTCACATCCTATGGGGTCCAAGAGGCATTGTCAGTGGTCTGCAGCCCAGCAGGGGGCAAGGGGGGGAGGGAGGCTAATCAACACATGAAACACATTTAAAACAACATTTTCCTAGCTGGGTAGTCTGGTGACTACAAAGACCTGTAATGTAAGGAAAAACAAAAGTTAGAAACCGTCCAACCAAGTGGGAGGCCTGAGGGAAAGGCGTATGGTGCCCTCAACCTGGGAAAAAGTAGTGCAGGAACCCGAACTGTCCGCTTTCATCCAACCGAGGATCTGGAAGCTTCTGATCTGGCCCGCTTCTGTTTCTTGGGGTGCTGTCGCCAACCGGAGGCCAGTGGGAGACCCAGGGTAGCTGCATGTAAGGGCCAGTCTGGGACCGCTATCTGAGGGAGCGAGAAAGTACCTAGGAAGTTCGGGAGGTCTCCCAAGGTGCGTAGAATAGCAGATTTACCCTCATGTGTTGCAGAAAGGTGAAATGGGAAGCCCCAGCGGTATTTGATCTGTTTATCTTGCAAGGCCCCAGTCACCGGCTTTAGAGCGCGGCGTAGGTCAAGGGTTAACTTGGAGAGATCCGGGAGAAGCTTGACTTGGGCTTCATTAAAGTAAATGGCGTCTTGTGTGCGGGCAGCTTGCATGATGGAGGCTTTGATGGCATAGAAGTGTACCCTGCATATTACGTCTCTGGGGTAGTCCGGATTGGGGTTCTTCGGACCCAGGGCCCTGTGCACACGGTCCAGTTCTAGTGGGGAATCTTTTGCCTTCTGGAGCAGTTCATTAAACATGGCTGTAACAGCTGAGGCCAGGTCTTTATTCTCTACAGACTCCGGGAGGCCCCGGATTCGGATGTTATTCCGTCTGGCCCAGTTCTCCTGGTCATCTTGGTGGAGTATGAGCGTCTGGATTTGTGATGTGTGCTCCTGGAGGATGGCATCATGCGAGTTAAGTGTAGAAATCACATGCTCTACAGTGTGCTCTAGTTCCTCGATCCTGTCTGTCACATCTCTGCGCAATTCAGAGATTTCTTGCTTGTAGGAATGCTCCAGGCGTTTAACATAGGCCTCAAAGTCGTGTCTAGTGGGTAGGGCTTTTATGTAGGCCTCCATGTCCCAGCTAGTATAGGAGCGTTGAGACTCAGGGGAATGACAGTCCGAGTGGTGGGATCCCCGGTCTGAATCGTGTGGTGATCGAGTGCGCTGCCTGCTCCTTGTATGGGGAGTGTTGTGCTGTGAGGCCTGGTGCTGTGTGACCGCTCGTTCAGCCGAGGAGCGTGTCGGCGCGATCTTGGCTGCGGGGGGTTCGTGCTGGTTCTGGCTAGAGCGGGCGAAGAAACGCCCTATCTCTCCCTCTTTATGTGTACCGGGAGTCTTGTGGCACTCTCCCCCACCTCTCCTCCCCATTACCGTGCCGGCGGCGTTGGTATGTGCTCTCCTAGGGTCGATTGTCGTCCGGTGCGCCGGGAGCTCAGAGAGGAGACGTCCTATCTCTCCATGCGCCTGGCCACGCCCCTAAACCCTCTTTATAATCCTTAACATCTCTCAAGTATTTTTTCTTTTTTTTGAATCGTTGTTCTTCCTCAGTGTCTCTCAAAACTTTACTAAACCTCTCTGATTCACATTGGTATTCCTCTTTATTTTTAAAAGGCATGAGTGTCACAATAGAGATCCAAGGGCCCTCAAGTTTATAGCTATTTCTAAATTACAACTTCATTGGAGAGGTGTTAATAAAGTTAGAGAGATCTCCAAAAGGGAAATGTTTTGGTTACATGAACACAACACATCAGTGGCGACTGGTGAAATTTTAGGATGGGGGGGCGCCAGACGTCGCCCTTCCTTTTTGACCCCTCACACTTCTCATAAGCCCCACCCCTTATAGTTTCCACCCCTTATGTCAGGAGTATACAGCCCAGCATCACCAGATAGGGTATACAGCATCACCAGATAGGAGTATACAGAGTCACCATATATCAGTATACAAAGCACCATATCGCAGTATACACAGCCCCATATCACAGTATACAGAGCCCCATATTGCAGTATACAGAGCACCATGTTACAGTATACAGAGCACCATGTTGCAGTATACAGAGCACCATGTTGCAGTATACAGAGCACCATGTCGCAGTATACAGAGCCACCATATCGCAGTATACAAAGTCACCATGTTGCAGTATACAGAGCTCCATGTCGCAGTATACAGAGCCACCATATCGCAGTATACAGAGCCACCATATCGCAGTATACAGAGCACCATATCGCAGTATACAGAGTCACCATGTCGCAGTATACAGAGTCACCATGTCGCAGTATACAGAGCACCATCTCGCAGTATACAGAGCACCATTTTGCAGTATACAGAGCACCATATCGCAGTATACAGAGCACCATATCACAGTATACAGAGCACCATGTCGCAGTATACAGAGTCACCATGTTGCAGTATACAGAGCACCATGTCGCAGTATACAGAGCCACCATATCGCAGTATACAGAGTCACCATGTCTCAGTATACAGAGTCACCATGTCGCAGTATACAGAGCACAATGTCGCAGTATACAGAGCCCCATATCGCAGTATACAGAATCACCATGTCTCAGTATACAGAGTTACCATGTCGCAGTATACAGAGCACCATGTCACAGTATACAGAGTCACCATGTCGCAGTATACAGAGTCACCATGTCGCAGTATACAGAGCACCATGTCGCAGTATACAGAGCACCATGTCGCAGTATACAGAGCACCATATCGCAGTATACTGAGCACCATGTCGCAGTATACAGAGTCACCATGTCGCAGTATACAGAGCATCATGTCGCAGTATACAGGGCACCATGTCGCAGTATACGATGCACCATGTCGCAGTATACAGAGCACCATATCTCAGTATACAGAGTCACCATGTCGCAGTATACAGAGCACCATTTCGCAGTATACAGAGTCACCATGTCGCAGTATACAGAGCACCATGTCGCAGTATACAGAGCACCATGACGCAGTATACAGAGCACCATGTCGCAGTATACAGAGTCACCATGTCGCAGTAAACAGAGTCGGCATGTCGCAGTATACAGAGCACCATGTAGCAGTATACAGAGTCACCATGTCGCAGTATACAGAGTCACCATGTCGCAGTATACAGAGTCACCATGTCGCAGTATACAGGGTCCCAGATAGGAGTATACAGGGTCACAGATAGGGGCTCGTGGAGGCACCCCCCCCCCCCCGAAGTCAGGACAAGTCCCGCACTTAACCCATCTAATAGGCAGGCTGGCAGGACTGTGCAGAGATCAGCAGTGGGCTGATTGTTTGCAGAGGCAGTGCTTGCAGAGAGCATGCTGGCAGTGGACTGTCCTCCTGAGTAATCACGCAGCCAGCACATCGCCATAGTCCTGCCCCCACCCGCAGCATCCAATGACAGAGAGTCATTGGCTCTGATTGCTCAGGGGGCAGGCAATCATAATATGTGTGTGCACACACATAGACTTTGATGAGTGACCAATCGGCTCACTACATGCTGTCAGCAAGGAGTCGAGTAAAAAAAAAGAAAAGTCAATAAACTGGCGCCTCCTGCAGGGGGGCCGGACTGACTTATTTTGTCAGCCCGGGGAGGCGGCGCCCAAGTGCCCCTTATACACCAGCCACCGCTGCAGCACATACTTTCCTTTTGGACATAATGTTGATTGGGACATAAACTGTTTCATTGATAACAGTTGATGTCATCTATCCTATTTTATTTTAGCCTCTTTACATCGCGTTAGATTAAGTAGTTTACCTATTACTATTCTTACATATATATGATGCTAGAGAACAAGGGTATCAGATTTTACTGGGTCATGTCAAGTCATTATATCATTTGGTTGAATATTTTCCTTTATCCTTGTTTTTATTGTTTTTTTTATATTGGGGACTGTTTTTGTATGTACTTTTATTGTCTATTGTCACAAATACATAGTGCACTTTTAGGTGGCCTCTGATCGATTTGTGCTGGCTGTGCTGTTTGGGTCGTCTGCTCTTGTCTTGTTCGAGGACCCCTGTGTTGTTGGACGGCGTTAGATTCCATGTTGGTGATGTCCACAATGCTGGGAAGATTGTGCGGACTCCGGAAGCGACACTCCTTTACTGGGAAAATGTCGCTGAACCCGGAAATGACGTATCTTCACCGGGAAAATGGCACCGAACCCAGATATACCGCAGCTGCTACAAATGGCATCCCTGAATTGTGTACTATATAAGTGTGACAAAACCAACAGCAGTGTTGGACCCTTTTGTAACGAGCACTGGCTTGAAACGCGTCAGTGATTATCCTATTCGGGTTTGTGACATTATGTTACCGGTAGTCTATATATAGGGGTGATGTTTTTCGTACATAGTCACATGTTTTTAATAGAATTCAAGGCTGGCACCGCTGTATACTACTGCTTTTTAGAATAAACATACAGACCACACCATGTTGCCCTGTTTTTTATTTTTTATTGGGTAACCTTGATGGTGCTTTGACGGCCATATGTCCCCTTGCCTTCATCTGCTGGAAAACCTGGAGGTATCCATGACCCCTGCTGTACAAGAGACTGACTATTGGATTCATCAGGTCACTGAGTTGATCTACGCGCACTTTTAATTTGAGTCTGGTGAGTTTGAATTGCAGATGGTGGTGGTGTGTCACGGTTGTAAGTCACTGCATTCACGTTCATGGGAGACCAAAGTGTGATTACATACGTATTTTTGGCAGTTTGCACTATGTTTGCTTTATTTTTTTACTACATGTGGAACCAACGTTGAAGTGAGGACTCTACAGTATTCTGTACTGTATTCTACAGTATTCTGGATTTCATTCAGCGTATTTGCTGTTCTCCTAATCGAGACAGCATGAGGATCTGGTGAGTGGCCACTTCTTCTATATGATTTTTTTATAACACCCACTTTGGTCATTGCATAGTTGGACTCTATATGGATTTTTTTTATATGGCTCACGCTATTTATTGATTCATTCATACCAAGAGACTTTTTAAATGAATGGACTAATTGGTTCATCTTTTTCTTTCACTACAGCGCCACAATTTTTTATCACTGTTTTTTGTTTTTAGGATGTGTATTTCCTTTTCTTGCTGGCTGCTTTCTACAGTTTAGTCCAGCGCTGATCTATTTTATTTATTATGTATGAAGTCAAGCTTCCTGGGATTCAAGTTTCATTACAACTTGAGTCACAAGTTAAAGCGGTTGTATACTTGCAAAAAAAAAACCCCAAAAAAAACTGTAAGGCAAAGGCATAATGAGTTAGTATGCAACAAAATGCAACAAATTGGCAAAATCGCAATCTCAACAATAAAATCGCATAAAACTGAAAAAGTCCTTAAAAGTGCAACATGTGTATGCAATTCATAAGTGAGTACATAATATTACCAAATGTAAGTGCAAACAAAGTATGAAATCCTCCTCCTTAGTGTCCTTTGTGAATAGTATAAGTAGTAGTAGAATCAATGGTAGAATCAATTGCATAATATCAAGCACTGGTTCCTAAATATACTCTAATAGCAGTGCAAATAAATGTGAAACACAATGTGTAATGTGAAAAAATCGCAACAAAATTGCATAATCGCAAAAACACAATATCACAGCATAAATCACATAAGCTCAAAATTTCTTAAGAGTGCAATATGTATAAGCAGTTCATAAGTGAGTCCATATAAATAACAATCCATGATAAAAAAGTGCTGGTGCTTCGATTCCCACCACCTGACCTCTCAACTAATGCGCTAAGTGACACCCCTGATGAAGTCATGTGACGGTGATGACACGCGTAGGGTAGAGACATATAACACTGCTGCACACAGGAAGTGAGGTGGGAACCTTTGTATCCAGCTGACCACAGGAGCTGTTTGTTTTAAACTTAAATGTAAGTTACTATTTTTTAATAAATGCCTGCTTTGAAATTACTACACCATGAGGACCCCCTTTTTTTTGCATTTCCTCTTTATATGGAGGAAAACTGTGGTTTTAAAGGGCCACCAACCCCACTAAAGAAAGTGTATACAGTGGAACAAATGAGGAGGAGAACATCAGGGGAGCTCACCGTGCATACCCCAGCATGTAGGGGAAGGTGAAATTTCACCTAGTAAGAGAGGTCAAAGATAGAGGTGAGCACATTAGTTGAGAGATGGTGGGGATCACCGAAGCACCGGCACTTTTTTTTGCGATTATGCGATTTTGTTGCAATTTTTTTCACATTACACATTGTGTTACATAATTATTTGCACTGTTATTAGAGTATATTTAGGAACCAGTGCTTGATTTTATGCAATTGATATAAATATGTACTCACTTATGAATTGCATACACATGTTGCACTTTTAAGGACTTTTTCAGTTTTATGTGATTTTATTGTTGAGATTAAGATTTTGCCAATTTGTTGCATTTTGTTTTACATTTTCACTTATATTTGTGTATTCGCTAATATTATTTACTAAGGAGGAAGGTTTCAGATTTTGTTTGCACTTTATAATTTCAACACAATTTTATTGACACCACTAAGGGCACTAGGCGCACCAACATACTCTCATTAGGAAAAATTAATACATGCACATTTTTTTTTTCTGCAAAAATATGTGCGTTTATTACGTGAACTTATTCTTTAAGAAAGCCCCATTGTTGTCCATTTTAAGTCACCTGGCCACAGTTTAAATGGCAGAAAGTGCATCATTTATAATTGGTTGCTGCAGCATTGAATGGCCAGTTTAGTTCCCTGATTCCCTGAACTGCAAACAGCTTGAGTTTGGGTCAAACTCATTGTGACCTGCTTATGCTTGTAGTGGTGCTGTAAGCGAAAAAGAAAGATGTGTATTGTCCCGCTGTGCTCAGGAAAGGCATGCTGGTATGAAATATCACCATCCAGTTGTGCGTAGCATACTTCGAAACATTGCTGCGCTCCCAGTCCATCTGTGTTGTTAACATGTGTGAGATGGCCTCAGCCTTACACCATTCCAAAGGTACGCCCTCTGACATGTTTCGCCCTACCACAGTGGTAAATAAGATCCCAGTGGGATCAGGGGCATGGCTTGTGGAGTGTTGTACGGCTAAGGCCATCTCACACATGTTAACAACACAGACTGGACTGGGAGAGTAGCGAGAGTATGGGTCAAACTCATGGTCAACCTGAATAACAAGCTCATCCCAAGTAACTGTCTACTTTCTGGACTGAAATACTGGCTAAGAAAGAATGCAATTATTTAAATTCTGGTGTCTGTGCAGTTTTAGCCCAGGTTCACACTATAGCAATCTCAGACATCGCATGTGATTCGCACCTGCACCACAGGTGCCAATCACATGCGATGTCTGTGTGATGCGAGTTTAGCCATACAGTTGTTGCAAAGTTGCAGTCTGATTAGCAAGGATAGGAGACTAAAGTAATGCTATTTCCTGTCTGCAGCAAACTGGACCCCTTGCCACTGGAATTCAAAGTGGTGGAAAATTTTATCAGAACAAGAATAAAGGGGATATCTTCCAATGGGAACACTTGTTCGGGTCACAACTGCTTAAGAAGAGATTTACCCTATTTGGAGAGCGTTCCTTTCACTTTTTACTGTGCCTACATAGCAGAAAGTGAAGGGAAAACTCTAAAATGAGGCTGGGTTCAACTGGTTGTGGGTTTCTCCGCATCCAATTCGCATGACAGAAGAGTGTGCCTGGCTCTTAATGGAGGCGGTTTACACACCTCCGGGTTGGCCGCAGAGCGGATTTGCACAAGGGCCTTGTGCGTCTTTGGCTCTGTTTTAAGCCCGAATCCAATTAAAAATTCGGCCCTGAAACTGAAAACAGGGATGCACCAGACCCCTGCTGTGACCCACATCCATGGGTGTTAACCCAGCCTAAGACACAAATGGGAAAAATACCTGTCAAATCACATGACAAGTCTCTCCAATGTAAACAGGGGCTAAAAGAACATTGTATAAATGTTATAAGATGTATGATAATTCGCAAATGACTAGTTGTATTGCTCATGTTCTAATTGGCAAAGGGCTTGCCATACAGAGCACAAGAAAGACCTATTAAGGGTATTGATCCTTGACATCTATGAAACAGTGAATATGACACCACAGTAGTAGTAGTTTAATTGGTTTATAGTACTATATCACTATATATTATATTATTTATCATTGGCTCATTTATTGCTATACTAATTGTGATCCATTAGAATTATCTCAGTTGCACAGAAAGTAAAGCCAAGATATTGTAACTGTGAAAAATTCACAACTGGAGTCTGTTCCACATAGCTTAGTGGCAAAAAATATTTGAAACCATATATGGATGTTTTAGAGTTAATTTGATATTCAGGAAATATGTAACATCCTGCTTAAACTACTGTAAAACCCCTTTAGGCTCAGACAAAGTAACGCAGGTCTCAACGTATATAAGCCAGGAGCGAAACAGACTTGGACCCCAGAATCTCTACACTAGATGTACTGTTTTTTTTACAAGTAATAAAAAGAATTTGAACTTTGCACTAGTATGCAATATTTTTCACATGCTCCCAAATAACCATAACCTTATGATATAAGTTGTTAGGGAAAAACTGTATATACAACAGGGGAATTACCAAATCATATTGATGACAATCATTCAATAACCAGAGCTCACAGTCTAGTTAAACATACTGTATTACAAAAAGTCCAGTTGCAAAAGACATTTTGGAAGATTTCCCCTTATTGGACTTATACGAAGATTCCAAGCTTTATTTCTTATGTTAATTTGGGGACTTTCCACATTTGGCCAGTCAACCTTCAACCTAGTCTTCTAGGCTGTTTTGAACATAAGTTGAAACAGCATTCCCATATCTGTCCTTCATGTATTGTGGCAAACCAGGGAAGGTTTAAACCAGCCATGCTCAACCTTTTTTAACATGGAGGAACCCTTGAAATAACTTACTGCATAGGTCTCACCTTCAACCAGAACATATGTGATTCTAAAAGGAACCTAACATTTTTTCCATATCTAGCACTTTCATAACTTTTCCTAAAGCGGTATTAAACCCCAAATCAAAAATGTAATATATTGCAGTTTACCAATCCTTACATGTGCTGACTGCATTTGTTTTCTTATCTTGGCCAGTAACACACCTCTTGTCTTAGAGTGCCCCCACTCTGGATGTAGGAGTACGGGGGCGCAGCAGACAGGAGGGGAGGAGAGTGTTAAATGTTCTAGCAAAATTTAATACACTAACCAATTGAAGACAAACTCCAGCTCACACTTTATAATCAGTTATAGCAAACAGTTGTTTTCATTTTGGAACAAAGGTTTTACATGAATAAATAAAAGTGGATCATTGTAAGCACTCTGTCAGTGGTAAATGGTTTGTCTCCTCCCTGTAAACTGATACATCTGCAAGAGAGCTTGTTCTTTTGAAAAACAACAGACTTGCTGGCTGGATCAGGGGCCGTGATCTGGGGGCCCCTTAGTTAAGCCCCCCTCCCGCAGACTCCAATAACCAAAGCCCAGGGTTGACGGGAAGAGCCCCTTTTTAAAAACATTTTGCCATGGAGTTCCCCTTTAAATCAATACCAGACCCAAAGGGCCTGACGTGGATTTTGGGGGGGATCCCACGCTGTTTTTTTAAAAATATTTTAGCGTGGAGTTCACCTTAAAATCTTTACCAGACCCAAAGGGCCTGGTATGAATTTTGGGGGGGACCCCATGCTGTTTCCTTTCTTAATTATGTCATAGGGTACCCCTTATCCACTTAAATACAGGGCACTTTCACCCCCTTCCTACCGAGACCAGTTTTCAGCTTTCAGTGCTCATTGGCATCTATAGGAAATCTTGGTCAGCTTCACATGGCACTGCTCCCGGTTTTTAACATTGGCCTCTATGGGAAATCTTGATCAGCTTCACATGGCACTGCTCCCCGTCTTTAACATTGGCGTCTATGGGAAATCTTGGTCAGCTTGAAGTGCCACTGCTCCCAGTTTTTAACATTTAACATTGGCGTTTATGGGAAATCTTGTCAGCTTGACATGGCACTGCTCCCGAACCATAAGTGACAGCGACACCAAACTTGGTGTGTTGTTACACTTATGTAACCTAATGTTTGTATAGTTGGTTATTACACTGTCATCTTGTGGTTGTTTTTGATATTGCACCTTTCCATACTGTTATCATCTGTGTTCCCTCCCATCTTCTCAGCTAACTTTCTCTTCCTGGTTCACTATTATGTAACTTTCTCTTCCTGTGTCCTCTCTCTGTCTCATGAGGAAGAATATGGCTACACGTTTGTAGGCCTCACACAATCTGCTTGCATCTTAGGACACATTACCATGTTTTGACCTGCAGATACCATCTGCCACATTTGTTATATGCTGTACCTGCTATTTCCAATAAATAGACGCTTATGGAAGAATCAGTGTCTGGTGAGTTCAAGTTAACTTATAAAGACTGTCCGCGATGATTATATCTGCTTATACAGGCCAGGCATAGAGGTCTCATCAAGGGATAAGTCACTATTACAACAGTTGAAGTCAGAATACTTGGGGAGCACAGAGAGGGAACCCAGGACTACAGCATATCCAATTTTGTGGTCGGCCAGCTTGCCTAGGTAATCAGTTATGCCTGTAAATGACTATTGCAATGCAGTACATGCAATGAGAAGTGAAAAAAGGTATTGCTTCACTTTAAGTACATTTTGTTTTACATACATGTTCTGGTCTCACTGTGCACTTAAAAGTGGGGTATGCCTGTACACTACACTGACTGCACTAAACTGACTGAACACACTATCCAATAACTATCTGCTTAATCTCCATTATCACACACTATACACGGCTGCCATGTAAGCAGCATCCTTATATAGTGTGGGGTGTGGACTTAGCCCCTAAGCCATGATTGGCCAAAGGCACTCTGCCTTTGGCCAATCATGGCTCTCACAGTATATTGTTCTGTGATTGGCCAAAGCATACAGGTCATACGCTCATCAGTGGACGAACTTCCCGCCGAGTGCCCCATTTGTTTGTGTGTTCAGCGAACACACAAACAGCTAATGTTCGAGTCGAACTTACATAAATAGTGACCTCATATAACCCAATCAAGTTCTATAAATGAAATCCTTCAAATCAAATATACAGTCAATATGTGCAGTCTTTCAGTCCATATTATTAAAGTATGCAATCCTCCATTTGTGCCTGTGTTTATTTGGCAATCACCAATTGTGCTCCATCACCTGTCACACAATCTGCTCACCTGGAGAAATTGACCTATAATATCAATAGTTCACCATGCGCCTTGCCACCAATTGGGGTTATAGCCTAACAGTCCCCTTGAGGAAACTACATGGTCTGTGATGAAACATGTCAGCCAGAGTTAATGACATAATTGCGCAAACCTGGAAGTGACGGACAGTGGTTTAATGCAGAGGTGATAAGGATACCATACATTTAAGGGGGCGATGCTAACGTTTTGAAGTGAACCTACCATAGTGCACTGGTCTGAAGTGCACTCCATTTGTGAATGGTTTTTATTAGCGTTTTACATAAAAGTGGCATTTTCATTTCTTACACAATGATTTTCATTACTTTTGAGATACAAACAAATATTGTTATGTAATGTGTGTTAGGACCTGGGTCTGAATCTGCAACCTGTGCTGTGTCTGGTGATGTCTCTTCTTGCTGAGTCACCTGGGATGTTGGACAGCTCCCTGGACAATTCCTTGAATGATCTTGCCTTGAACATTGTTTCTCTTGAACTTTACACCCTTTGCTCCTCCCATGAACTTCATATTTTAGCCATGCCTATGCATTTCCCGTTTGCCAGAATGTTGTGCTCTCTCCAGCCAATATCTCGCTCTTGTCATTCCTGCTGCCGTCTGTATCTTCGCTTCCACTCATTACTGACCTTTGGCTTGTTCCTCAACTACACTTCTGCTTGATCCCAACCTGGGACCACTTATTACCAGCCTTTGGCTTGCTTATTGACTACGCTTCTGCTTAATCCTTATCTGCTATACCTGCTACTGGACCCTGGCATGCTCACATCCTGGTGGGGCGATCCTGAGGACTGCAACCTGGTGCTAACATGCAACAAAACGCATCTCTACTATCAGGAAGCCTGGTGCACACCCGTTGGTACTTAGACCTTACAAATCGGGTGAGCGCACATTACCCGCCAGGGTGACCTGCTTGTTCACTTATTCAGCTGGTTGGTGGGAACCTCTCTACTGCTATAGTTACTGGCCTCTGAGCCTGACCCCTGACCATGACAATTGTGGAAATATTATTCTGTACCTGGAGCGCAGGATTTGGAGAAGGAGAAGGTGTTTGTGCATCTGGAGAGATCAATAGGAGATGGGCTATAACCCCAATTGGGGGCAAGGTGCTATTGATATTATAGGTCAATTTCTCCAGGTGAGCAGATTGAGTGGCAGGTGATGGAGCACAAATGGTGATTATCAAAAAACACAGACACAAATGGAGGATTGCACACTTATTATGAATACTTACTAAATTGGGTGTTGCTGACCCCAAGATGCTGCGATTTTTTAACTCTTTTACATGCCTTCATGAAATACATGTATTTATGGATCCTGGATTTTAATATTATCAATAAACTTTTTGCCTCATGAGAGAGGTTTTACACTATGGGGATAGTGTATCCATCCTTTGAAGTATCCCAACCTCTGGAGTTGCTGAGGGAATATACACTGACACTGGACTATTGGAGGACCATTCGCCCTCATCCAATCCCCAGTGAGGACCATGCTGACGACTCCTAGGCTTGTGTGATGTTGGTCGGTTCCAGCCCTGAGGTCCGGATCCCAGATATATTCACGCATGAATATATCCTACATCTGGTAAGCCCCTTGTGAGGAAGGTGACGGATATCATTGAGGGAAGCCCACCACCTCCAAGATTGCTTTCATCATATCAATTCAGCTTAGACACTTAGATGAACTGTTAACAACACGTTTTTTAACATTTGGGACATTAACACACGTGTTCCTTTTTTCCCTTTATCTTAGCTGCAAGCCCTTTTGGATGACTCCTTATAGGGTTTTTTGTTTACACTTTATTGTGATTTATTTTACACACGAATAGTGAGGGGAGAAGATATATGCCTCTCTAGAACTGTGGTTTACACAGGGTTTGATCAGCAAAATTGCACATTATTCACTTGTATGCGACGCTTACACACTGTTTGCACTTTATAACTTAGGTACCATGTGGTTGACACCACATTCAGTTAATTTTTTTCAGCTTCATTGATATTTTTAGGTTCAGGTTTAGCGCCATACATTTGTATCTTTATATTTAATTCACGATTAGTTTGGTCGTAGTGTGGCAGCTTAACCTTCCCCTTTTTGTCACCTGCCTAGTGCGGTAACATACCTCTTTTATATTATACTGACTAAAGGACTGCACATATTGACTGTTTATTTGATATGAAGGATTTGATTTATAGAACTTGGTTGGGTTACTCAATGTCACTATTTATTATGTTGAACCATATACCATATAATTCACTGGTATACTTGATGATCTACGGTATTTCGTTTTTCATTAAGTGAAAAAAATGGCTTTCATAAACTAGCCCATGGGCCACTTCCTTATAGTGGTATTAAACCCAAAAGCAAACTTTTATTATATTGCAGTTTACCAATGATTGGATGTGATGGCTGCATTAGTTCTCTTTTATAGACTTTATTTCTACCTGGTGTTCCAGCCAGTAAGTCTGTTGTTTTTCAACAGAACAAGCTCTCCTGCAAAATGTATATGTTAAAAGTGTTGAGACAAACCATTTACCGCTGACAGCTGTATTTACAATGATCTGCTTTTATTTATTCATGTGAAACCTTTATCCCAAAAGAAAACAAATGGTTGTTGTAACTGCAGTGTTAGCTGGAGTTTGGCTTCAGTTTGTTAGTGTATTTAAATTTGCTAGTGCATCTAACACTCCTCTTCCCCCAGACTGACAGCGCTGCCCCATGTGCTCTTTCATTCACTCTAATGCAGGAGCTATGTTATTGGGTAGGTCATCAGGTATCAACAGAGGGGGAAAGCCTAAAATAAATAAAAAAATACAGCCACCACATCTAATGATTGGTAATCTGTAAAATATCACATTTTTGGTTTTGGCTTAATACTGCTTTAAATTTAAAGTTTAATCTGCTTGTATTTTTTTCTTCTCTGGTTCCTTCTTCTCTACTTATCAACATGCTAATGACGTCTTTAAATACAACCCGTTTCACTACATACCTTATTTTTCACCTATCTCTGTACTTCTCTAAGCAACGCAGAATGATAGTGGCTGGTTTAAGAGACCTGCAGGGCACTGTACATAACTCCCTGAAAACTTCATAGCACTAGTGGTGGCCCGTGCATTGTGGGCGCGTGGGCGATCGCCCTCCCCATCCCCGCCGCCGCCACCCCCTATCCATGCCCCTTTCAGGACTTTAGCTTATGAATTACAATTGTGGGGATGGGGTGGGGGTATGTCTTTTGAAGCACCAATTAGAGCCGGAGGCTCTAATAGGCTTCAAAAGAGGACGGGCTCTCTGCGCCCCAATCCCATCCAATTGTGTGACGATAACAAATTAATTTTTGCTATTTTCACACTAAAGTTCCTCCCCGCCAATCAGGAGGCAGGTCGTGAGACATGTTTCCCGATTGGCCAAAGTGTCAGGTGATCCTTTTGGATGCCTAGCTTTGGAGGAACAGAGAGGAGACAGAGAAGGCCGTGGGAGGAGCGGACACTGGAGCCGCTGCCCACACCGGAGGAGAGGACGCCCCAGCCCTAAATCCGCGCCGTGGGCCAGGCAGGGAGTGCTGGACTGGATGTTTTTCAATCCTGTGCCATGGGCCGGAGGGGTGGATGATGTGATTTTTATTCCTGCAACCACGGGTCAGTGTTGATGGGGGAATCCCTCCTGCTGAGCTATTGTGTTCTCCATGTGGGGGGGCAGGGAGCTGTCCCTGCTGGGAAAGCACAGTGAGCCACTGCCAATAATCACATAATAATCTGATATTCTGGTTATACACAAGTTTATCGATGGATCAACTTGGATATGTTCTGCCTGCCCATAGATGATCTGAATCTCAGCCGGTCCAAGCTGACCCAGTCGAGATTCCAACCATCTATGGTCGGCTTTATGTAAATATCAAAATGACTTGTTGGGTGGATGTCATTCAGAGGGGTGGGTGTCAGTGGCATAGCTTGGGTTTTCAGCGCCTTGCAAATGCCATCTGAAGAGTGATCCAAAGTCGATCTCTCTTTGGAGGTCACCATAATTCATGTCAGGCCAGGAAATGATGGGAAGTCTCCCCAAGGCTTAAACAGAAAAAAACAAACTTGCTGCCCTTCTTTTTCCTACAAAGGGAAGGTTAGTCATGGACAGGACATGAGGGGATATCTTCCTGATCGGGTTACAGGCAGCAATAAAGACCTGACTAGAGACTGAACTGGTCCATACTCTGTGTCTGAAGGAGGCACATAAGGCTTTATTGTAAAACTGGTCAGTATACACACTGGGGACTGGCAAGAAAGGCACTGGGAACTATGAGGACACATTGCTGGTGTAATGTCTGCTTATCCGTAGGTTGCCGGGACTCCACACGTGAACAGCCTGGCCGTGGCACAGTATTGGTCGGCTCCATACCTGGAAGAGGCATAATCATTCCCACCCCAAATGACAACAGCTCCAGCCAATTCTGACACCAAGTGTTACAAGTGTAGCCAATGTCCCCCTAAGGGGTGGCTGGAAGTAGTGGTCCACCTGTCACTCTGCACTCAATCACACATTTCCTTTCATCCGGAGTCATGGAACAGGCCGTTACTTCATTTTTTTTTTGTTTATTAGGGGATAAAACTTGGATGAGGTAGGGATGACTGTGGGATGCACAATGGATGAAGAACATGGGACCTTCTATATACACCTCTGTATATACACTCCTTCTTCCTCCAGCGCAGACTTGCTTCAATTCTCATTTTCCTCCAGGTTCCTCTCTCCTGCACACACTTGGTTCTGGCTTAGCTAGCACATGGTGAGGCCTGTGTTTATGCTGGCAGGACCTCCAGACCGCCCATTACAGCCAAGGGCCACGGGCTCTCAAAGTGTAGCTGAGTTTGTGCTAGCTAGGGTTGATGGACTACTGCTCCCAGCCCATCCTCTTCCAGGCCACCTCAGCCCTCCTGGCTGCTCCGGCCTGCTCCACTGCCCAGCGACACCACTTCCCTGACTGGCTCCTGTGACCTCCTCAGACTGTCCACTGTATCCTCCCAGCCTGCTCCAGTCCACTTCCTCCAGCTCCCAGGGTGTGTCACTCACTAACACCGGTGGATCCTTTACAGAGCCCTTTTCCTGTAGCCCAGTGGTTCTCGACTCCTGTCCTCAGGACCCACCAACAGGCCAGATCTTAAGTATTACCTTGGGAAGATGCACACTAGAATACTGCAATCACTGAGCAGCAAATGATATCACCTGTGATGCATTTCAGTTATCCTGCAAACCTGGCCTGTTACTGGGTCCCGAGGACAGGAGTTGAGAACCACTGCTGTAGCCTCTCTTGCTCTCCTGCTCCTTGGTCAGAACTCCGTGTGTTATAAGAGGGGTTCTTTCCACTTCCCAAGCCTCCAGGCCTAAGGTCAACCCCCCAAACTGGGGACTCCCTCAGGGCCTCCGCAACACCTGCTACATCACCAGCTTTTCCACCCGACTCTCTCCTCCCTCCCACTGGTAGACCACAGTATTTAAGGAGGCCTGCCCCTGCCAATCCAGGTTGGGGATTGGTCAGGGCTCCCTTACATACTTCAGAAAGCCTAACCTCCTCTGTCCATCCCATTTTTCCAGAATGTTCTGAAGAAAAGGGGAGGAGTAACCAAGGGGCGTTCCTTCCTGCAGTCTCCAGCACTTCCTGGGCCACTCCCCTGCCCAAATCAAAACAATCAGGCCTGTACATCAGTCAGGCCTGAATAAATGTGCGTCTCCTAGCAAAAATCTATTCTCTAAGCACTTATTTACTATGGGGGCGCTACACAACCGAACCCTACCCACCGACCGTTTTGTTCAGCCAGCTACTGACCAAGGGTGGGACTTCCATTGTCAGGGTGCTGGCAACTCTGTTTCTGCAGTGTGTTGGGGAAAGGCCTGGCATGTCTGGACAGGGGTCTGTGCTGAGGGACAGGCAGGGGTGAACAGCTTCAGTATGGTCTGTGCCGTTCTAAATGTTGGACCCGGGGCAAATGCACTGGCTGCCCCCCACGCTATGCCACTGGTGGGTGTTTCTATGCAGTCCGTGTTTGCATGCAGACCATACTAAGTAACTAGGTAAAACCCACATGGGATGGAGAGCCTCCATGATTGAAAGAAATTAATAAAAGACTCGGGCCATATGCAGTAAGGCTGGCCATGCGTTGTACAATTTTCTTGCACAATTTTACTTTGGATTTACCAAAGCCATATAATATGAGTTCAAACCTAAACATTTTTAATTTGTATGCCATCAAGCAGGAACTTGCACTACCAGGGGCGTATCACGAAATGAGTGGGCCCGTGTGCAAGATCAAGAGTGGACCCCAGGCATCGTCAAAAAAATGTGTTGCGCTGCTGCGAAAAGTGGGTGTGATTTAAATTGCACTGCAGGGAGAGGAGTGCGTAGTGTATGGCGGTGGGTGGGATGCGCAGGGAGAGGAGTGCGGAGTGTATGGTGGTGGGTGGGATGCGCAGGTAGAGGAGTGCAGAGTGTATGGCGGTGGGTGGGATGTGCAGGGAGAGGAGTGCGGAGTGTATGGCGGTGGGTATTATGTGCTAGATGGTGTCAGGAGTTATTATTTTGTTTCTTTTTTCTTTACAATTTCATTTTTTTAGTATTTCCTTTTCATATTTTCAAAATGCTTTTTGGGGGCCAGTGAATGCTATCAGTAGAGCAATGCATAGTGGCATAAAGATTGGGGGTCCTGGTACTTAGTGGG
>BLSH010094381.1:110973-121134 GCA_018402905.1 Glandirana rugosa
CACCCCGGGTAGTAAGTAGGTCTCCCGGGGCAGTCAGTGGGGGAGGGGGTACTAATGCTCCTTACCTGGCTGATTGATCCATCTGGAATCCTGTGCAGAAGAATCCTCCAGCACTCACTTTTCTTCAGGGACGATTTCCCTAGTCTGAAGGGATCCCGGGGATGCCAGTGCAGTGATAGCTCACTTCTCTGCCAGGCTCTAACTGATGACTCCTCTATAGCAGAGGCCGGCAGAGGGAGATTACTGGTCTATGAAGTCACTGCACAGGCATCCCCGGCATCTCTCCGGTTAGTTCCAGCCCGACTACAGGAAAGTGACACCACTGTCACTTCTCCTGTCAGCAGCGGCACCCCCTCCTTCAATGTGGCTCCTGGGGCCCTCTGGATGAATGATGGGCCCCACCACTGCTCAGATCATCCCTGACAACCCTGGACTTTTCATCCATATGTGCAGGGTGAGTCAGGTCACAGTGGGCCCCCCCCCCTTGGAGGCCCGTGTGCAGTGAACACTCTGAACACATGGATGAAACGCCACTGTGCACTACACAGTTGAAGGTAAATCTATGAAGATAAATCTAAAGAAAATTGAATAAGAAAATTGTATAATATATGGCCAGCTGAAGGCTGTTGAGGAAACAGCTATGACATCCTCCAACCAGGTAACTAGGCTGATTTTATCTAAATGAATGCAGCTTCTGATACACACTGTTAGAAGATCAAAATTGGAGTAAGGAATTTCAGTACAAAAGAGAAGACTGTACAACTGTGCAGACTGAAGGCAAGGTTGGACTTCAGTTTTAACTGACAGGACCTAAGACTACCTGCTATTTTGGGGAGATAACTAAAACGGTAAAAACATTTTTTTCTTATTGAAATGTCACGGAAAAACAAATCTAGTCAGGTAGAAAAAAACCTAAAAAGCATCAATTCTCAGATAACATTTTCAGTGGGGATTTTGGAAGGGAAAATACCTTCATCCAAACTGTCTGGCATAAAAATGATTCTAATACACCGTAACACATGCCTGGAACAACGCTTTCCAATTATTCATAAATAAGACCATTTGTTAAAATACACTGGAGGCACTTTTCTTGTGCATATTATGCAGTAGTTATATGGCTTAAGGCTTACCATTACATGTTTTCATTTATAACCCAGACTATAAATCTTCACATTGACAACATATAAAGATCCCAGTCAACTGAATATGTGAACACACACTTTTAGGGTAATTTTAAAAATAATAAAGTATTGTACATGTACTGTGTTATGCCATAATCTTAATGCTCATTATCGTTTGTCTCCCAGTACAGTGCCTGTAGGGTATGGAGATATTTACTGCATGGATTACCAGGGATAACATTACATCACTTCCATATCTCATTTATCTAGTAATAATAATTAAATGCTGGTGAAAGCAAAGCAGATGAGGGAAATAGGAGTTTCCCATTAAAGCAACCATGTACTAAGAGAAGTATGGAATCTGCCATTGCTAAATCCTCAAAAAACGCAGTAAATTTACAGTCACTGACCTGGAACGTGCAGCTTTCCAGGCCCAAGATGCAATGACTACTTAGTTTTCTTTTTTCAGGATAAAATCATTGTGAACAAGTACCAAAAAATATCTGTTGACCTCCCCTGAAATACCGTGTCTTTGTCACATCCATGTACTGAACTATAAGCACAAAGAATGTTTTCTTTTTTTCTGTGAAACACAGATCTCCATGTAATGCAGAGGAACAAAGAAGACATGTTTGTGTATGGCCTGGGTGGCCACCACATTTCTTCCATAAATACAGTGGAGTATTGAGCAAAGCCACCCAGAGACAGGAAGTGTATTATTTGCAGGATTATCAGACGAAAATAAAGGAAAAAATAGTCTGAAAAATAATACTGATGCAGCCAGCTCATCTAAAAAATATTACATTTTTGTCTGGAGGCTTAGATAAGTTTTAACCATTTCAACAAATTTTCTACGAGGCATCCTTTATGTCCTGTTTTTCTCTAAGACCACTTTCATACCAAGGCATTCTTCAGGTGCTTTTGCTCTAAAATTAATACATAAAAAGCGCACCGAAAACGCTCCCTATGCATCTCAATGAATGCTTTCACACTGAGGCGTTGCGCTTGCTAGGCGTTGCTAAAATTCCTGCAAGCAACATCTTTTCAACTTGTATTGTGCGCTCAAAATAGCGCTTCAAAAACGCCCATGTCCATTGAAAATAATGGTTAAGCACTTGAAAAACGCTTGAAAAGCGCATGAAATGTGTACTGAGGCTGTGGAAAGGTCACATGATTGAAACACAAAAGCTTGAAAAACGCCATTAGAGGGGCGCTATTTATAGCGCTAGCGCTGCAAAAGCGCTGCAAAAACACACACTAAAATTATGGCGTTTTACAGGATTTTACAGGCTTTTTTCCAACGTCTTGGTGTGAAAGGAGCCTTACAGGCACCTCTCCCCTTGTCAATGTTAAAAGAAATTACCGTCTGTCAAAGCGACAGCCAAAAATTGCTTTGTCTAAGGCTAGGTTCACACTGCTGCGGGTCGAATTTTCTGCAAATTGAATACGTTTGCGATGCAAGTTTTTTCAGTTCAGACACAAGTGCGATTTCTACATGTGTTGGTGCGAATCTACTGCAAAGCTGTAGCTGGAGTTAGATGGGGAAGCTATCGCAGTGATGTGAATGGGAGATTGCGTTTTCAATCCGTGTTCTATTGTAGTCTATGGAGCTGAATTCGCAACGCACAGCATCGCACACGGATCAAACTCGCACAGGACCCTTTTTCGTCACGGATTAGATTCGCAACGCATCAATGTGAACTGCACTGGTAGAACACTATGTTATTGGAGATGACTTGCGAATTTAATCTATCGCAACACAATCTATTCGCAGTACAGTTCGCAGCAGTGTGAACCTAGCCTTACACAGGAAGAGCTTTTGTCAAGATGCAGCTGCTCCTGTCTAATATAACGCTTGCAGAAAATCTGAAAGTGTCATTGAGTAAATACAGTGTAACAAATGTATTGTATTTACCTTTTCATTCATATGTACATCAAAAGTTTGACTTTTGAATTATATATAACTTTGGAATAGAAACATCACAAATTAAAAAAATGCTTTGTACCAGTAACATCTTTTTAGTGTCATTTGAAAAAGGACAAATTACAAAATAGAATGTATACTTCTTATATACATTCAACTACTTTTTTTATGTAAGAAAAACTAACACTGGTCAAAAAAGTTTTTTTACTTTTCTCTTTTTTAGATTACATAAAAAATGGAATAACAATATCATTAAAAGAAAGTCTAGTTTGTCCTGTATTGGGCCAATCATAAGTTCAATTTAAGGGGCATGTATATGTGGAGCTGTGGAGCAGGAAAAGCCCTGGCCACAGGTAATTGGCCCAGTACAGGTGACAGCTTCCTGGCTGGTTCCCTCACGTGGGTTTGGACTATGACCTGAACACACCGCAGCTCATCCTGATCCCAGGTTCTTAAAGTAAGTGTATCAATACCATCCTAATCCAAAGATCTTCATTTTCACAATTCCAGCAGCACTGTGAGTCAATCATATCCTGTTGTATACACATATACAGTACATTCAAAGAACATGTTGACAGACATGACCTCATCAGTCATACACTGTCCAACCCCAGGCCATAGGCTTGAAGAAGACCAGACTGCATTGCTTATTTGCAGTAGAGAAAAGTAAGTCTCACTCTGGATATGCTGTCAATCAAGACTGTATAAATATAGTAGTAGTAAATTGGTTCTTGTATATGCATTAACCGTTTAGTTAACTGTTTGCCCAAAGTTCAGCTTTAACCATCACCCTAACCTTTTTATTATTTTATGTATATATTACCTATTGTAGCCAATGGCCCCCTTGGGGGGGGCTGGTTGTTGTGGTTCACCTAATCACACTGTCCTCAATCACACTTTTCCGCACAGCCGGAGACACAGAACAGGCTGGTACTTTGTTTTGTTTATTTATTAGGGGATTTGAACTTGGACTGGGGAGGGATGATTATGGGATCCCCAAGAATTGAACAGTTATTTACATGGGACCTCTAAATACACCTTCGTATATACACTTCTCCGTCTTCCTCCAGCACTGACACTTACTACACGTTACACTCCTTGTTCCTCTCTCCTGCACAGCACTTGCTTCTCACAGGTGAGACCTGGAAGGATATTTACCAGGCCTCCAAATGTCTTCTTTGGCCTAGCTAGCACAAGGTGAGGCTTGCTGTAGCTAAAGCAGGACTCCCAGACCGCCCATTACAGGCAGAGGCTAATAGCCTCCAAAGTGTAGCAAAGTACTCTGTGCTAGGTAGTGCGATGGACTACAACTCCCAACCCATCCTTTTACAGGCCCTGCCAGCTCCTCCTGCTGCAACGGCCTTCTCCACTGCCACAGCAACATCAAAGTCCCACACTGGCCTCTGCACCCTTCCCAGATTGTTTCTCACCCCAATCTGCTCCGGCATGCCTAATCCAGTATCCCAGGGTATGTTGCTCACTGACTCCTGACACTTGTAGTTCCTTACTGAATTTCTCTCCCGATAGTGCTCTCTCCCGCTGTCCTTTCAGCTCTGCCTTGTGCTTCCCAACAGGATCTCACTCCTCCTAGCTGCACCCGAGCACTCCAGGCGCAGGGTCATCACCCCCCCCCCCCCAGACTGGGAGCTCCCCCTGGGCCGCAAAAGCCACCACACTATCACATCTCCAGACTTCCACCCGAACTTCTGCTCCCCCACTGGGCAGACCACAGTATTTAAGGAGGCCTGCCCCCTGCCAATCCAAGTTGGGGATTGGTCAGGCCTCCTTAACATACTTCAGAAAGCCTTACCTCCTCTTCCCGTCCCCTTTTCCAGAACTTTCTGAAGGGAGGGGGAGGAGTAACCGAAGGGTGTTTCTTCCTGCAGTCTCCATCTCTCCCTGGGCCACTCCCCTACCCAGAATCAAAACAATCAGGCCTGCATTTAAGACAGGTCTGAATAAACTTGCCTCAGCTAGCAAAAATCTCACTCTAACACCTACCTAGTGTAGAGGGCGCTACACTATTAATTTAGGGTGCATAATCCTTTGATCAAACTGGGACTGCAGAAGCTACATATTAACTGCTGTGACATTATATGTACCCCAGGGACGAGGCGAACTGGCCTGCAAGCGGACAAGGGAATCCTTCTGTGGGGCCATAGTATGGGGACAAAAAAAATTAAATGACAGACCGCCACTACTTTTTACATTATTTTAGGCCAAATATGTAGCTGAAATTGTACCTGTCAACCATGGAGGCTATGGACAATGCTTACTAGACTGTCAATAAAAGATCACCATTTTGCATAGCTCATAAAAGGTCTTCTCGCTGCTACAGAGCTGACCATACTGTACCTGGCAGTGCTGCCCAGTCTTTGCCACCCCCTCCCCAGCAGTCTCAAGCCACTGCCATCTGTTTGGCATCCAATAAATTGTATTTTCACCTGCCACCCAGCCATGGCCACCACATATCCTGTCAAACTGGCGGCCAAGGTCCAGAGGACTTTTGGGGAGAAGTACATCAAACCTCACAATGCATCCCTCCAGTCTAGAATCCTTGTGAGCACAGGTAAGCCTTGTGTGCCAGAGATCTTTATTGATGAATCTAATGGTTTAAGAGACAATCTTGCTTCAAGGTTCACCTTATTTCCAGCTTTTGCTTTTAAAGTGACCATGTCATGACAGGGTGAAGACCAAAAGAATATCATATATAGCATATATATTTAATATCTTTCCAACAGTCTTTCCAAAAATCAGCGCTTTGCCGCTCTGCATCCACTGCAGATACTTCCACACAGCCCTAAGTTCTATACCTGCTCTCCCTTAACACAGTGTGTTTCCAACTGCCACTTCCTATGTCTTGCTGTGTTGTGCACCCATAGCAGTGGATATTCAACACACCTGGGGAGCAGCAAAAGTAGTTCAGTGACACCTGGAGATATGGAGCACCAGAAAGGTAACTATACATTCTATTCATTCACAGCCCAGTCTTCTTTTACAGTTGACCCCATAACATCTTCAGGTTTCTGGTTTTACAAGTATGGTAATGATTTTGAGTTAGGAAAATATCAGTGTCTAAAAATACTTTGTTACCCTTAGTTAATAACATATATTAATATGGTATATATCAAAATTCCCCTTTACTTCTACCAATGCCATTTATCCATTGAAGTGAAACGATGAATATCCAATTAAAAAGTAATTATATTAGCAGGACATTTTTACAAATTTTGTAAGGCAAACCCATTTTAAATGCATTTTAACACCGTCTAGAGCAGTATAATGAAAGTGATGTTCTTTGCTTAGATTGAGAAGGGAAATTCCTACATTGCATAGCTGTGTCTTAACCACTTCCCTGTCACAAAGTTATTCTTTCTGCAAAAAATGTAGAGCACTTTTATGTATATTTAAGCATTTTCTAAAAGAATGGTGCCTGACCTTCAGATGTTAACAGCGTAAAATGGTTGTAAAAGCTTCAGGTTTTTTTTCCCTAATGCATTCTCTGCATTAAGGTAAAAAAAACTTTTCTGTACTCGCAGACAGTATATATGGCACTAATGTATATTATATAACTATTCTACAGTTGGTTTAGCTAAACATGCCAGAAGCATGGCAAATTTACATGGGGACCTTTATTAAAAAGGTTGCCTCACCCAAGGTGGCCAGTGAAGGTCACCCGAGGTTGCATTGTCTGATCAGATGGTGTCTATGAGGTGACACTTTACCCCAACAAATGCCACTCCATCTATATAATGGCACAGAACCACCTACTGGATGGAGGAAAACCTGCACCTGCCTACACTCCCCTCTTCTTTAACAGATGCCCTCCTCAGGATGAAATAGACAACAGAAACATTATATATTGGCAATTGTAAATGCACAACAAAAGTTCAAATACATAATCTGAATATTTAACAAGAATGAGTCCACTGATAGACCTCTGAAGCTGATTGCTTTTACCATCACTCCCTGCATGAACACGTGGACTGTCCGTCACAATCGGTTCCTCGTCCACTGTTGCCAGGGGAGATGACACATCAACTTGTTCTGCACTTTTTTCCACTTGCACTTCACCCACAGCCTCAACACTGTCAGCAACCTCCTCCGGTGTTCTGGGCTGAACTCCTCAATCAGTCTCTATTGGAGGCAGGTACAGTTGTACCTTGTGAATGGAGGGTAGTCTGCCCACTTCAGATTCAGTAATCCAAGAGTTTGACCAAAAACACAGCATGTTTTGATGTAATCATCTCTTTGCCCCTCCTTGTACTTGCTACCTTGCTGACACATCACATATGGGTTAGTCAGGGAAAGGTTGAGATCCAACTTTATAGAGGCAGAGTTCCCAGCCATGGTCTAGCTTTTTGCCCTGTTCATATTTAGGGTTTTAGGGGCAACTTTGACTATTTTTTAGATTGTAGACTTAATTGTACACTCATCGGCTGGATGTTGGTGGCGGTCCAAGACCATCTGTTTGGCTTTCAGCAAGCGCCCTTGATGTTCCTGTACTCATTCATTTGATTTACGCTGGTGTATTGAGTCAGGTACTTGCATCAGCAAGTCCAGGGGTACCCGATTTCCCCATGAGAAAGCTGTGAGGGGCATGAAGAAATGTGTCAGGGGCAGAGCGATGGTGCTTAAGAGGGCAATGCACTGTTTAAGTAGAAAATCAATTCCAGTGCACAGGAGATTTGTGTTTGTGAGTACATTTCTTTTAGTGTATTTTTGTGTTTTATGGCTAATAAAGTGGATGGTGTTTAAAAATACTGCACTATGATAGCCCTTTGTTTCTTCTGAGCATGATGGATCAAAAGTGCTGGCAGGTGTTTTTCCAGGATCTCTGGTGGTCTGTCTGGTGTTAAGGGTCCTGTGATACATCTGGAAAAGACTGAAGAGATCTAAAACCTTTTAAAGTAGAAGGCACTGTAATATTATTAATATTTATAGTTAAATATTTTAAGGTGAGAAGGTGGTGTGGCTGGTGATGGAGCACACTGCGGTGGAAAATTAGGAATAGTTACGCATGACACAGGAAATTTTTTGTGAACATTTTAGTTTGAACTGTTAAGGCACGTACATACGGTCCAATTATCGTCCAAAAATTTTCCTGTCATTGTAGTCCGATAATCTGACCGCTAGTATGCTCCATTCGGCAGTCTATTTTCATTCATAGTCCAACAAAAGCTGAATGAGCCGACTAGACAAGGCCACATCTGATTTTTGGCTCGTCTGTACAGAAGTTGGACAAACAAAAATTGAAAGTACAAACACGTATGTTCGGAACTCAGGAACGAACCTGAAGTGTTCGGTCGTCTAAACACAAAATCAGCGGAAGGGGCCCAAAGGGTGATGCACGAAAACTGAACTTCCTCTTTATGCAGTCGTAGCACGTCACATAGGGTTGCCTTTGACGAACGATAATTTTACTAACGTCAGTATGCTAGACAAAATCACGGACAGCCAATTTTGGGAAAAATTGGACGCGTGGTCATTCGGCAATCGCAGCGTGTGTGTATACGAGGCTTTAATGCACGTAAGTAGCAAGCATGTCACCAATTTTAACCGGACTTATGTATACATTATTTTTGATCCAGTAAAACAATGTGTTTGTGAAAGGTTAGCACCTGTAGATTATACACAGATACAATATATATATTATATAAATATATATAAGTGTTGCATAGATATCGATACCGGTATCGGTGCCGATACTGAGCATTTGGACTCGTACTCGTGCAAATGCTCAAATATTGCGGTGTGATTTGCATCCAAACAAAACGAACAGGCTCAAATTGCACTGCAAAGAATCGCATGCAATTTGAACAGGAATGCGGTGCAATATCTATGCTAAACCTAAACCCACACTTTATCCCTATGCATGGAAGGTCAGAACTGCTTCTAAACAGGGGCATTGCTACGTGGGAAAAAGTCCAGGGGCTGCAGCCTGAAGAAATATGTGGAGAAAAATAGGTGTGGTTTAAACTAAATAGCGGGTGTGGCTTAAATGAGTGTGGCTCAAAGGGATGTGGTTCGAGTCTGAGATGAACAAGGGATGGAGGAAGGAAGAAAGAAAGAGATAGAGAGGGAAGGAGAGAGAAGAAAAGGAAGGAAAGAAAGAGGGATGTTGGGAAGCAGGCCCAGATCCAATACCACAATAGCAATATTTATATTCCAGAAAGTTTAACAATCAGCAGATAACCATATTCCAAACACCTGGTGTTGGCGTTTCAATCTTCACAGGCCATGGTCGGTATGGTGTCAGGATGATTGAAGCACATTATTTCTATTATTACATTGTAATATGAAATGAAATAGATCAACTCACCATAAAGCAGAATCAGTGGGAGCCCGAGGTTGTCACTTGCCACCGTTGCCTGCCACCAGGTGTCCGCCGAAGAGTCCCTCCTTACATCAGGTGTCTTCAGCAGAGTCCCTCCTTACATCAGGCATTCCCAGCAGAGTCCCTCCTTACAGTAGGCTTTCCCAGCAGAATCCCTCCTTGCATCAGGTGTCCCCAGCAGAGTCCCTCCTTACATCAGGTGCCCCCAGTGGAGTCCTTCCTTACATCAGGTGTCTCCAGCGGAGTCCCTCCTTACATCAGGTGTCCCCAGCAGAGTCCCTCCTTACATCAGACATTCCCAGCGGAGTCCCTCCTTACATCAGACATTCCCAGCGGAGTCCCTACTTACACCAGACATTCCCAGCAGTGTCCCCGCCACCATTACAGAAGACCAGCTCTCGTATAACAGGTCACTCGCCAAGGGGAACAAACAAAAGGCGGAGCCGACCGGGTGGCTGCCAATAGAAATGGAGCTACTGCCAACCCTCCACCCCGTGGCCTGCTGCTGGTCTATGACCTGTTGTGGGAAAGGGGGCAAGGGGATGGCGGCAGCTCCATTTCTATTGGCAGCCAGCCGGCCGGCTCCGCCTCTTGTTTGTTCCCCTCCGGCAAGTGACCAGGCTCCACGAGAGACCATCAGCAAAGACTATCACCAGTGCTGGCCCCGAACCTCTAGTGGCGGCTCTGATGATTCTCCGGGAGGGTGCTCGGGGCTAATAATAGACTTCTGCATGCCTGAGACCCGGGGCTTTTCGGGGGCCTACCTGGGGCTCCAGGGG
>BLSH010094381.1:123079-134159 GCA_018402905.1 Glandirana rugosa
AACGAGAGTGAGAAATTGGCCAAGGGTTGGCGCACGGCGTATAAATGACGTCGTCACACCGCGACAGAGCGCTTATCGAATATATGTCGCTAGGCACGCACGCGTCAATCGAGTAGCGTGAGAAGTCCTCACACGGCGCCGAACCCGCCTGGGCTACAGACGGTCGCTCGGCACTACTGAACGGTCTCTCTTACTTGCCCCTTGGCGGCTACATTTGTGCCGTTAAGGGGCGTGACAGTCACCCGTACATTCTCTAGATGACTAGGGACAGTGACCCTAATCAATCTAGTTAAAATGGGGTTAAAATAGCTGTTTACAAATTTGTGCAATAAATATTCTTGAAAAGATTTCAAATTTATGTGGGTGTTTTTACATTTTTTTTTTGGGGGGGGGGTGCCAGATATAGGATCCGCCCCGGGTGCCAAATGCTCTAGGTACGCCCCTGATAAGAGATCTAACTAATCCCAGTGACAGGGATCAGTAGATCTCTTACATGCCCACTGACAGTGCGGGGAATTGCCGTGTTTACATCGGCGGTTCCCCGTTCATTCTCTCTGGCAAGTCATCACGGCTCGCTGGCAGACATCGGGTCCGCCCAAGCCGCGGCACACTCCTGAAGAGTGCGATGAGCTAACTGCGCACGCACGGATCGCTGTATATAAGCTATTCGCGAGACAGCGCCACACTGCTGCAGTAAATATGCGGCACGCGGTTGGGAACCGGTTAAAGAGTGAGAGCAAAATTGGCCTGGGCAGAAAGGGGGTGAAAGTGTCCAGTACTGAGGTGGTTAAAATACCCCACTTGGAATATAATATATTTGCAATGACCTTTAGATAAATCTGCAAATTATTTTATTTAAATTATACAGTACAGTATGTTCCATAAATAATCTATTTAATTAACTGTGTTGCTAAGGTTATACATTTTTACTGCCCAGTTTATTTCTTAATATAATATTAGAAATCCCCTTGACCATATGTATGTTTGGTGTGCGGTGCAGACTACAGAAGTCGTATGCTTAATTGTGAAAGTATGCTTCATTGTTGAGGCTTGTGGGCTTCCTCAATATTTCCTACTGAACATCTTAAATGACCACTGGTATTTCCCAGCCACTGACTAACAGTCCTACACAGATGTTATTCAGCAAATACTACATTGTGCATGGAACAGCTACCAAAGTTCAGCTTTATTTTTAGTCTACAGCAGTCTGCAGACTACAATGAAAACTTCTAGTAAAAATAGTAAAAAAAAAAGAAAAGAAAACTTCTGATTGTATTCAAGACTTCATTGGATGCATGGCTTCCATAAGGCACTTAGAAGTCTGATCCACCTTTCCAGTCCTATATTTGGCCATCATGCGGCCTTACTATATCCTTCTTTTTAGCAACACCCCTTGTGTCATTTGATTATTTTAGTAAAAACTAGAAGGAAGTTGTGGAGGCAAAATGTTGTTTGCTTTATTAAAGGGATTTTTTTCAACCGTACAGACCAAAAAAATCATAACCACAAGGAGAAATGGTTTTGTGTTTCTTGAACAATAGATAGCCTTATGACTCTTCTCTACGCCCCCTGCAAATTCTTCCTCCCTCAATTCCCTTTCTGCAGTTAGTCACAAATTCTCAGAGGTAGCCATTTGAGGGAAACAAAACAAGGAAAAAATGAGCAGTAAATTTTGAGGTTTGGTGATGCCCGCTAAACCTTCTGGCTGGAGTACTGGTCCATGAGTGACAATATGAGTTGAGTGTTCAGCTTTTCAGTGGACCACAGTTTTAACCCTCCTACTGTGTAGTCAGGGCTGGTGCAAGGATTTTTGACACCCTAGGCGAAACCTCATTTTGCCGCCCCCCATTGGCTCCAACCATGACTCCACCCCCTTTTCCCTGTCCAGTCCGATCAGTGCCAATCAAATACAGCCTCACCAGCGCCCCTCAAATACAGCTTCATTAGCGTCAATCAATACAGCCTCACCTGTGCCCATCAAATACAGCCTCACCTGTGCCCATCAAATACAGCCTCATCAGCATCAATCAATACAGCCTCCCCTGTGTCCACCAAATACAGCTTCACCAGCACCAATCAAACCAGCATCACCAGCGCCAATCAATACAGTGTCACCTGGGTCTCACAATGTGTCATCCAGCCTCTGATCTCCGTGCCCCATGACATGCCAGGATGCATTCTACACTGCGCCCTCCACGTGGGGGGGTGGGGGCAGCTATGGTGCTGGCCAGTGACTGTAGTGACATGCTTAATATTCCAGGATGCACAGTGGCCTCCGGGGTGGGGGGAATGGGGGAGTGGTGCTGCCAGCCGCGGTTCTCCTCTCCGCTTCTCCACTTCACTGACACGATCGAGGCAGAGGGGCCTCCGGGGGGGATGCTCCTCTCCAATTCTCGACTGCACTTATGACATGATTGACGCAGCTGCCAGCCGTGGCACTCCTCACTGATGACATGAATCAATGCAGAGCAGCCAGTGGCAGATCAACATTGGCCAGGCGCCCTAGGCGGCAGTGCACCTTAGGCGGCCGCCTACTCCGCCTAGTGGTAGAGCCGGCCCTGTGTGTAGTGCTAATAAATATAATACCCTTGGTAAGGAGAACGGTAGCATGGCTGATGGTTAGCAGTCCTTGCCACAATGTCAATGTATGCATTGCATATCTGCGATCCTCAATCCACACAATCACAATTGCCATCTTCTCCACCTCTTTTTCCCACTAGGCTTCTTTTCATCTTCAACCAATTGGATGGCCACTGATGATGTTACTCTGGTTTCATTCTCAGCATGCTGGGTTTGGATCAGGAGTGTACACTGCACTGCACATAAAAGAAAGAGTTCTTTGGCATGTAATTCTACATCATTGAATTTAGTTCCACTTAACCTTTAGACATTTCAAAGAACTGCACTGGCCCAGATATCAGAGGTTTACTTTACCACAGAGGGAAAATGCATCATTTTAGAATGTACACCCCTTTGGTTTTATTTTCCTAAAGCAATTCTAATTTTTTTTTTTTTTTTAATAACAAACATGTCATACTTACCTGCTCTGTGCAAGGGTTTTGCACAGAGTGGCCCAGATCCTCCCTTTCTGGGTTCCCCCGGTTGCGCTCTTGGCTCCTCTTCTTTGGCAAGTCCCCCAACGGAGAGACGCATTCCATGGGGGCACCCCTAGGGGCGCACTCCTGAGTCCTGCTGCTGCATCCATTGACACAGACAGCAGGACTCGGCCCTGCCCCCGGCTCCCGTATCACTGGATTTGATTGAGAGCAGCGGGAGCCAATTGTTGCTGATGCTATCAATCTATCCAATGAGGCCCCGAGACAGCGCCTGGAGCTGCTGGGCTTGTGCTCGTCGCTGAAACAATCGGGTTCAGGTAAGGGGGCTTTGGGGGGGGGGCAGCTGCAGTACAGAAGGTTTTTCACCTTAATGCATAGAATGAAAAACCACAAGACTTTACAGCGGTACATACTAAAAGGAATGACAGAATGGAATGTCCATAGACTTTAACAGGGACTCCTTTAATTACTAGAAATATGTTCACATGAGGAATTGTTTGAAATACATAGCACAAGCAGTCGGCAGCAGTAAACTGCTAGGAGGAAATCAGCACGGGATCTTTGAAACAACATAATGTCAAATTAGCCAGATTTACTATCCTGCTTCCTTAAACCACCATCCTTGGTAATTTTGAATGAGATCATGTTTTACTATTTTTAAAATGCTAAGAGCTCATGTGTAGGTATTTGTTTTCCCAGTAACACTACTGTCATCAATTTCAGTGAAGAGGTATCAGAAATTTGCGAGACTATCCAAAGGGAAATTCTGCCTATAGAAGATTGATTTTCCCAAAGGCTATGATTAGTGTACACTGTGCTCACCACGCCTTAAAATGATACTAAGCCCACAACTGTAAAATCAGTCTGTATATGCAGTAAAGCATGCTTGTTATTCTCACTCTGGAACCTAAAGGGTTAATCCTCCGCATTTTGTAAAAGAGCTGTTTGATCATATCTTCTGTGATTCTCCTTTTCTTCCACTGTCCCCAATCCATCTACTGATAGAACATAGGGGACAAGCTGCACATGCTCAGTTTGGTTTGTATGGCTAGATAGTTTTTTTTTTCTTGGGAGAGTGCATGCGATCAGCACAGGGCCAATCAACACTGTCCAGACAGAGGATCAGGGGTCCTGTAGCCTTATAGGACAGTCAGAGCAGAATGAAAACTCCTCCTACAACCTTTAACCAGACACTGATAGAAGTCACAAGACTGCTCTAACTGCTGATGAGAAAGGGTATTTAGCAGTTTATATTTACTAAAAGTATTGCATTTCCAAGTTCTGTGCACTGTGGGAGACCAGATATAGTGAATGCAGGGTCCTTTAATGCTAAAGTTCTAAAAGGATAGGGGAAGTTAACCACTTGCCGACCAGCCGCCGTCGTTATACAGCGACAGGTCGGCTCTCCTGCGCGAACAGCCATAGCTGTATGCGGCTTGCGCAGCCGCGGTTGTAGGGCAGGAGCGTGCCGCCGCCGGCACACGCTCGCGCGCGCTGCACACTGTGGGAGCGTGCCCGTGGGTCCGGTGGACTCAATGTCCGCCGGCAACCCGCAATCACCAAGTACAGAGGCAGAATGGGGATCTACCTATGTAAACAAGTCGGATCCCAATTCTGACAGGGCACATGACAGGGATCTACTGTTCCCAGTCATCGGGAACAGTGATCTATGTCATGTCCCTGTCAGTCCATCCCCCCTACAGTTAGAACATGCCTAGGGAACACAGTTAACTCCTTGATCGCCCCCTAGTGTTTAACCCCTTCTGCACTGATCAATGTAATAATCTTACTGGTTCCCAAAAAGTGTAATTTGGGGTCACAATATTGCAGTCCCACTAAAAATCACAGATCACCACCATTACTAATAAAAACAATAAAAATCCCCAAATCCACCCCATAGTTTGTAGGCGCGATAACTTTTGCGCAAGCCAATCAATATACGCCTATTGCGATTTTTTTTCCAAAAATATGTAGAAGAATATATATTGGCCTAAACTTATGAATACATTTGTTTTTTTATATCTATTTTTTGGATGTGTATTATAGCAAAAAATAAAAAATACATTTTTTTATTTTTTTTTCAAAATTGTCGCTCTTTGTTTGTTTACAGCGCAAAAAATAAAAAACGTGATCAAATACCACCAAAAGAAAGCTCTATTTGTGGGGAAAAAAGGACGTCAATTTTGTTTGGGTACAACGTCTTAGGACCGTGTAATTGTCAGTTAAAGTGACGCAGTGCCGTATTGCAAAAAATGGCCTGGTCATTAAGGGGGCAAATCCTTCCAGGGCTGAAGTGGTTAAACATGGATCTTTAACTATATCAATAAGTCAAATTCCAATTGTCATTTTAAAGTGTTACTAAACCCAGGACCCTGGGTTCACTATATCTAGTCTCCCACAGTACACAGAACATGGAAATGCAATTATTTTACTAAATATAAACTGCCAAATACCTTTTCTCCTCAGCAATATATATCAGTCGTGTGACTTCTATCAGTGTCCTGCCAAGCACTGGTTAAAACATGTAGGGGGGGGTTTTCATTCTCCTCTGACTGTCCTGTGAGGCTGCATGACCCTTAAACCTCTGTCTGGAGTCTGTACAGTGTGCTTATTGGCCCTGTGCTGATCACATGCACCCTCCCAAAAAACTCTCTAGCAATAGACACCAAACTGTGCATGTGCAGAGTGCCCCCCCAAGGCTCTATACTATTAGCAGATGGATTAGGGACAGTAAAAGAAGGTGAGGAGTAGAGAAAACAAGATCAAACAGCCTTTTTACGTAATTAACCCCTTAGGTGAGTTGAACAAGCATGCTATACTGCATATACAGACTGATTTTACTGTCATGGGTTTAGTAACACTTTGATTTCCCTTTTTAATAGAATGCCCTGTCCAAGATAATACCATAATGTCACTGTACTGGAAATAATGTAAAATATATATTCATACTTTAGTTTCCCGAGTTGACTGTATTAAATCATGTAAGCTTGGCAGGATCTTGCAAAAACCCCCACACATTGTTATGGCTTATGTGTGAACACTGCTGATAAATTTGCCCCTCAGGTTTGCTACACTGGCAACATGACAGCTGCAATTTACAAAACCTACAGGGGACGATAAAACAAGCAAGAGCTGGGGGCCATGGGATGCTCAGATGGAGTAAAGTAACAGAGTTCATGGCCACTGGGAAACAGTTGAAGATGACTGATGGGCTTGAGCAGGGGCAAGGCCAGGTGCATTTGTCTACAGTGTGAATGTTTTTAGGATGCCTCTATAAAAATTAGCATGAGATCACAATGTACATACACTGTGTATTATCCAACACTTTAACCACTTCAGGCCCGGAAGGATTTCCCCCTTTAGGACCAGAGCCCTTTTTGCGATTCGGCGCTGCGTCGCTTTAACTGACAATTGCACGGTCGTGCGGCGTTGTACCCAAACAAAATTTGCGTCCTTTTTTTCCCACAAATAGAGCTTTCTTTTGGTGGTATTTGATCACTGCTGCGTCATTTCTGATCGCCGCTATAAACAAAAGAAGAGTGACAATTTTGCAAAAAAACTCAAATTTCTTACTTTTTGCTAAAACACAAATCCCAAAAAAATATATAAAAAAACATTTTTTTTCATCGGTTTTGGCCGATTTATATTCTTCCTCATATTTGTGATTAAAAAAATCGCAATCGCCGTTTATTGATTGGTTTGCGCAAAAGTGCTCGCGTTTACCGATGATGAGAATTCATTTTTGGGGTTTTTATTTATTTTATTTTTTTTACTAGTAATGGCGGTGATCTGTGATTTTTAGCGGTACTGCGATATTTCAGTGGACATGTCGGACCATTTTGACACTTTTTTGGGACCATTGGCATTTATACAGAGATCAGTGCTATAAAAATGCACTGATTACTGTGTAAATGCCATTGGCAGTGAAGGGGTTAACCTGCAGGGGGCGCTCTAAGGGTTAACTGTGTTCCCTGGGCGTGTTCTAACTGTGGGGGGACTGCCCTAACAGGAGAAGGGAAGTGATCACAGCTTCCATGTAGAGGAAGGCTGTGATCACAGCCCTTCCCCCTCTCACAGAACGGAGGTCCGTGTTTACTTACACAGACCTCCGTTCTTTCACTCCGGGGGGGGGCATCGCGGGTGGCCGGCGGAGATCGACTCAGCCACACCCGCTCCCTGGCCCTCCCCGGACACAGTGCGCGATCTGGCAGCCGCCGTCGTATGATGGCGTTTTGCCTTACAGAGCCACTCTGTCGCCGTCAAATGCCGATCAGCGGTCGGCAAGTGGTTAAAGAGGAGCTTCAGTCTCCTGTGCAAAAATTAAAAGTCAACAGCTACAAAACCTGTGTAGCCCTGTTATGGGGGGGTCATATGAAGTTGCCCTCTCCAGCAGGTAATTAGTGTAACTTTATATATGATAAAGTCATGGTATTACATACAATCAAAGCAATAACAGGAAGAATGGACATATGTCTGAGAAGAACAGCTTATATATATATCTGGATATATTATTATTATTATACAGGATTTATATAGCGCCAAGAGTTTGCGCAGAGCTTTACAAAGCACAATACAATTTGGTACAAGAGGAATCAGAGGGCCCTGCTCATTAGAGCTTACAATCTTAGAGATATATAACTAAAGGCCTTTAACACCAATACCTCCAATTAGACAATGTGGCACAGTTCAGTTGCAGGGATGAGCTGACTTGCAAGGCGTAACACCATCCAAGTTGAGAGGACGAACGCTGACATATCTGTGGAACGGTGGCTTCCTGGGGACGCTTGTACAGATGAACCCACTAATGACAAAGAAGTCTGGAACGCGCCACCTGCAAGGCAAATCAGGTCTATCTAGCCTATAAGTAAGAAAACAGTGCAGCGCCAGATAAAAGAAAAAGTCCATAAAGTCAATATGAGATGCAGGGAGCAGCCTTCGTGAAATAGGTGTCACACATCCAGAGCACAGTGCAAAGGGTGACTTCAGCCCATCCACCAAAGATAATGCTAGCCTCTCACCTCAAAAATTCGACCTAAAAGGTCACATAGCATGTGCCAAATCCTCCTGTAATGGAAACTCCAACTATCGGGTATACGTACTCAGATGAGTGATAGCCACCAAACATGTGCAAATAGAAAGAGGACACTAGTGCTCTCTGTATGAATATTTATTAATAAAAGGAATAAAATCACACTCACATATATGGCACAGTGCCAGCATGCATGCATGTAAACAACAAGCATTCTTGTAATCAAAGATGGCCGCAGGTGACGTCACATGTGACTCCTCCCCCCCGGACATGTTACATCCGAGGGCGGGACTTCATCAGCGGGATCAGTGCCACGTAGTGCACCCGCTCTTATATAATGAACGCCATAGCAACCAGATGCCAGGATGGGCTAACGCGGAGGTCACCGCACCCATATCAAGATCAGATCGTCAATGTACCTTCTATAACAGACAAGTTGGGGTGGATGGTTCGCAAAAACTACATCCTACTCCCAGTGGGCCATAAAAAGGTTGGCCACACTGGGAGCAAAACGAGCCCCCACTGCCACACCCTTAGTCTGTAAAAAGTACTGACGATCGAACCAGAAGTAATTCTTAGATAGACAGAAATCTAAGCTGTTAAGGAGGAATCTTCTGTGTTCCCTAGAAAGGTCCAAGCTGGCCAATGCCCACTTAATGGATGCCACGGCATCTTCGTGGCCAATAATGGTATACAAAGACCCAACATCCGCAGTGATAAGGATGCTGGAGGGAGAGCAAGCCAATGTATCCAGGGTTTGTATAATCTGTTTAGTGTCCCTTCCATCTTAGCAACTAATAGGTGAAGGAAAAAAATCAATGTACTGCCCCAACCTGGCAGTAACAGAATCAATTCCATTAACTACAGGGTGACCAGGTGGATTTTCAATACTTTTATGTATCTTGGGCAGGAAGTACATGATAGGAGTTCTACAGAAAAGGGGGTCCACATAATAGGCCTCCTTATGACTCAGAACTCCTCCATTCTTCCCTTTTTCCAGTAAAAGTTTAAGCTCCTCCTTGAACCTGAACATAAGGTCACTTCCAAGAAGTTGATAGGTGTCTCTATCACTTAACAGCCTGTTCATTTCCTCCTGGTAATACTCCCTACCTAACACCACTAAGCCTAATGACAATGTCTTTCCGTTTCTCCAATGAACTAACACCAGTGCTGGCAGGGGGACCCGTGCTGATGGGACGTGCTGCTGCAGCCTTTGTGCTGCTCGTCATGGCTATTGTGATTACAGCATCTTTTTTGATTTGAGGAGTTTTGGTGTGGTGGCTCTCCTCCCTGTCCCGGTTGCTGGGACTTTGTTGGGGTTGGATTCCCTGTATTGGAGGTCTGGATGTGCCCTTTGTTGGCTTCCCTGCCCACTACCTCTACAATCCATGATTGATTCCTTCTGAAAATATATATATCTACAGTGACCCTGTCTCAGCCAATCTTCGCTTTAGATCATTTCCTTTGATCTTTTTATCAGCGGTCTCTATATGCACACCCTAATTTACCATTTCTCTCCATCGTCTTGTCTTATGGTCAGCCAGGCTGCGGGGTTTTTTTCCTCTCTGCCCAACGAGATGCTAATCCCTCCTCTTAGTTAAGATCATCCCTGAAGAAGAGCTGCTATTTTCTGCCTTAGAAAATCTTGAAACGCGTTGTATGCTCTCCAGTTTTACCATCCCAGGAAGCTCCACTCTCATACATCCAGTCCATGTCAACATGGTTTTATGTTATGTACTGTGTATACTTACGTATCCCCTCTGTCATTCATTTTTATCGGTAAATTAGATCTTGTCTGTTCAGGGCCCTTTTTGTACTGTGCAACACCTTTTTACTTCCTAATAAATGCTCTGTTTGCATAATAATTTTGGTCCATTATTGCCGTTAAAATCCCTTTTTGGAGGAAAATGCTCTGTCTGTGTCCCTCCATACAGGGGTTCGTAAAAAAGATTCCCCTTCAGGGGCTCCTCTGTGACCATAAAAAATGATGGTTTTAGTCACCTCCATTATCCTGTAAGGGAGCGAACCTATTATGAGTGGGGACTGGACCTTTGTTAATACTGCAAACTTCCCCCAGGATGATGGCCATTACCTAGTTGAGGTACTGATCTCCAGGGGTCCCCATAGTATAAGGGGTTCTGGCTAGACCACTTCCCCCATGGGGAATGGTGATAATTGCCTCTACCCCTGTACCTATACTTATCAGCTTTGCGTCCTCTCTGCTTTGGAGTAAAATTCCTTTCCCTGAACTCATAGGGGGATGGTCCCCTCTACTTAACGCTTGCTCAAACGAGCTAGGTGTATTAGGATAGGTAACATCAATTTCCAACGGTACATCATTGGATGCCAATGGGTTGGCATACAAATTGGTCTGCCATTTATATGTATTACATATATGTATATACATATATGTATTATATATCTCTTGGTCCCTAACCTGACTATAGGCTATCAATGCTACTGGACCGCTACCTATCTAAATGGTCTTTAGAAGCCTATCCTGTCGCTACCCTGAGCTGATTACTGTTCCCTAGGCTAATACCCCCCCCCCCCCAGACTAAAAAGGGACACAGTTGCTTTAAATAATGAAGTGGGAGATATATACTTCAACACAAACCAGTCACTTGATAGGTTATAATCGAATGAGCTTTGCTCTCATACTAGCCCAAGTATATTGCAATGTCAATAGAAAGTTTCAGTGAATCAGAGAAGCCTCTAACAGATACAGTATCTTTGATTCCCACACAAGAGCGCTCACACAGGAGTGATAGTAATATAACAAACAGTGAGCTACACAATGCAGTAACACTTGCCTATATTGTCCCTTTTCAGCCTGGATAGATGGATGCAGCACAAAATCAGCCTGTAGCACCTCTGGCTCGCTCATCATGTGGCTGGCCACTCTCTCCTTCACTTCCTGTAAGACATCCACATATATAGCCTTGAGGGGTCTCCTGACCCTTAAGCAGGGGCAGGAAACAACCTCTTAACAGGA